>CM040118.1:24290727-24676308 GCA_022559845.1 Amorphophallus konjac
CCAGAATGTTCAGAGAACGGGGAGTATGGATATAGATTAGCTTGCGGAATCGCTTAGCGATGAGCGTGACCAAATCTTGATAGGGCTTGAGCTTGGGGTCACGGGTACGGTAAGTGGACAGAACTTGCCGTAAGACGAGCTGAGAGTCTCCTATGATGTTTAAATAACGCGCGCCTAAGAGATAGGCGTGCTTCAAGCCAGCCAGGAGAGCCTCATACTCAGCGATGTTGTTGGTAGCAGGAAATCGAAGTTGATAAGCGAAGGGGATGGTTACTCCCTCAGGAGTAAGCAGGACAGCACCGATCCCTTGGCCCTGTGAGTTAAGCGCACCATCAAAGTGCAGAGACCAGAAAGGATGCTGAGAAAGGACAGAGAGATGCTCATCGGGGAAATCGTCCTGAATAGAGTCGGTGTGAGGAATAGGGAGATGTGCAAGATGCTCAGCGATGGCATATCCTTTGACTGCCTTCTGAACGACAAAGGTGATATCGAATTGAGAGAGGAAGCTCTGCCAGCGAGCTAACCTACTAGAAAGAACGGGCTTTTCTAAGAGATAACGGATCGGATCCATTCTAGAGATCAACCTAACTGGGTGGGCGAGAAAGTAATGTTTAAGCTTCTGAACTACCCACACTAAGGCGGCACAAGTCTTCTCCATAGCGGTGTACCTGGATTCAGCTGGATTAAACAACCGAGAAAGATAGTACGCAGTCCGCTCTTTTCCTTCATCATCCACTTGTGCTAAAACCGTCCTTAGGGAGTCCTCAATGACCGAGATGTATAGGATCAGGGGTTTCCCAGGGACAGGAGGTTGCAAAACCGGGGGATTGGATAGATATTCCTTGAGGTCCTCATAGGCCTTTTGACAATCTTGATTCCATTCGAACTTGACCCCTGCCTTGAGCAATTCATAAAACGGACGGCACCTTTGAGAATGCTGGGATATGAATCTTCTAATGAATTGCAATCTACCAATCAGTCCTCGAAGTTCCATAATGTTCTTTGGCGGAGGCATATCCATGACGGCCTGTGCTTTGTTAGGATCAATCTGGATCCCCCGTTTGCTCACTATGAAACCTAGCAGCTTCCCCGAGGAGACTCCGAATACGCACTTCTTCGGATTCATCTTTAGCTTGTACTCCCTGGCTCTCTGCAGCACCTTAGCCAAAATAGAGGGGTGTTCTTCCTTTGATCTTGACTTCACCAGGATGTCATCCACGTAAGCTTCCACATAGATGTGCATCATGTCGTGGAAGATAGCCATCATCGCCCTTTGATAGGTGGCGCCTGCGTTCTTTAATCCAAAAGGCATAACTACATAGCAGTATGTGCCCCAGGGCGTGGTGAAGGAAGTTTTCTCTTGATCTTCAGGAGCGAGACGGATCTGATTATAGCCCGAGTACCCATCCATGAATGATAGAGCTTCGTACCCGGCAGTGTTATCAACAAGGACGTCTATATGAGGCAGCGGAAAATCATCTTTAGGACATGCTTTGTTAAGGTCCCTGAAATCAATGCATATGCGCACCTTCCCATCCTTCTTGAGAACAGGGACTATGTTTGCCACCCACTGAGGATATAAAACTACTCTGACGAACTTGGCCTTGTAAAGTTTGTCGACCTCTTCCTTAATCCGCAAGGCCATGTGGGGGTGAAATCTTCTCGACTTTTGTTTAACAGGTGTTGCCCCTGGTTTAAGCACGAGTCGGTGTTCCACTAAGGAGGGGTCAAGACCTGGCATGTCCTCATAAGACCAGGCGAAAGAATCGCTATACTCCCTCAGTACCTTAATTAGATCCTCTTCTACCTGTGGAGGGAGATTAGCTGAAATATTGATGGGCCTTGGATCTTCTTCTGTTCCCAAGTTGATTTCCTTCGTAGGTTCATCCACTGCCGTCGACGGCTGGTCGAATCTCTTCAGTCCCTGTGCATATAAGTTGGCAGTGTCCTCTACATCGCTGTCTTCATCAATTGGATCTTTCTCATCCAGCACTTCATAGACGCCTAATCCGTCATCGCTCCACACCCCTTCTATTTCCTCTTCATCTTCAATCGCAATCGCCGTGCCTACGAATTCTGGACACTTCAAAAGAGCATGACACCGCTGAGCTAGATCTTGCAAGAACCTATCGGGAATAAATCGGGAAGGATGCGCAAGCGAGCGTGGCTCAGGAGGGGAAGGGTTGAATGACCTAGAACAAGACCCTACTTCTTTAGACCTAACTGACTCTACTTCTCTAGACTCGCTAGACCCTAACTCTGACCTAGGAGAGAGGAAGCTTAATGGAAGGGAAGGAGCAGGGGACTCGTGCCCCTGGGACGAGGAGGATGGAGACAGGATAGCATAATCTTCCACTGAAATCTCCGTTTCAAATTTGACGTTTTTTTTTGGAGATCAGTGGAGACCACGCAGCACGACGGAGGAGGCGGGAGCTGCATAGGGAACAGCTCAGGAAAGATGCAATCGAAGAAAAGATCACAAGAGGAGGAACCCCATATCTCGTGGATTTGAGAGTTAAAAAACGGAGGGATGGGGAAAGCAGGCAGATTAATGGGGCAGCGAGGCCCATAAGCAGGAGGATTGATTGGAATCTGGAATGGATCACTGAAAGATGGATTAATCATAATCGGAGGAGGACGGGGTACAAACCCCTTCAGCTGGATCATGCACTGAAAATGAGAGGGAGATAGAGAAAGAGCAATCAGCGAGCTCCCTTCTTTCTTTGAATCATCACCAGGCCGCTTCTTCGGCCTCCACTGCATAAGCTGAACCTTCTGTGGCTTCTGGCTGCCTTTTTCACAAAACAGCCCCTGGAGGGCCCAGCTGTAGTCGATCACATCGTCATTTAGCCCCCTTGGCAACGGGGGTGGACTGGTGACTGGACAAACCGTGTCGGTTTCTGACTGGACTGGCTTCGCAGCTAATGTGCCCGGCTGTGGGGGCCCTCTGACAAAATGCTGACGGTAATCCCAGGTAAGCGGCCCAGAGTCACCCATCATTGATAATGCTGTCTCCTTGTAACCGAGACCTCGTCTGCCCATTTTTCTTCCTTTTGGTATGGGCTTGGTCATCCCTTGCAGCTGTGCACCGAGGCCTCTCCCCGGTTGATAGCCCAGTTTCAATATAATGTTCCACCCCTTTGAATCTCGAATCTGCGGCTTTGCCTTGACATTGACCGGGGTAGTGACGGGCTTAGGAGTAGTGTATGCCCAAGGAAAGTTTAGGTCTAGCACTGATAGCACGGGCCGGCTGCTTGGCCAGAGAGTAGGAAGAATTTGTTCAGAGATGGCCTTCACTGACTGTACCGTGGATAAACTTTGAACTTTGACGACCCTCCCTTGAAAAGGGAATTTAATGCATTGGTGCGCGGTAGAGGGCACGGCGCCAAGTGTGTCGATCCAGGGACGACCCAAGATAGCCTTGAACATAGGATCGATATCAAGTACATAGAATTCTACCGCCATGGAAAGAGGCCCGAGCTCAGCCTGAATAGTGACTACCCCGTGACATGCCCGCCTTGAGTTGTCGTATGCTGCTATAGTGGTGGGGGTAGGCCATAGTAACTCCTCAGATATATTGCAGGCTCGGAGAGTGCTGAGGGGGCATACATTAATTGAGGCCCCAGTGTCGACCAGTGCTGCTTCAACGTCGACTTTGTTCAAAGTAATTGTTATGCAGAGCGGCATTTGCCGAGCCCCCGGAGGTGCAAGCTCGGTCTCAGAGAATGTGATTGCCGGCCCTTTAGAGATAGTTGCTAGTGCCGTTGGTAGACTGTCGACTGCCATGTCTTCACTAACCATGACCTTCTGCAAAAAATCCCTCAGTGCATCTTGATGGAGAGTGGACCTCTTGATTAACTCCAGCACAGATATCTTGGTGGGTACCCGATCTAGATGATGCAGTAAATCATATTGAGTCCCCGGTAACGGTTCAGCTTCCTTTTGCTCGGTCACCGATTGGGAAGACTGGGGATTGCTAGTAGTGGCGTAGTTCCGATGGAACATCTTCCCGCTCCTTAGAGCACAATTCGCCGCGGCATCGGGGGATAGTATGATGGGCCTTGCGGGGCGAATGAGTGGAATAGGTGGCGTGGGTGAGGCAGTTTGGTAAAGCGGAGGGTTGGTGAAGTTAATGGGGGATGCGTGGATGATAGGTGAAGGATTGGTGGGTAGCAGGGTGGATGCTGGTGAAGGCAGGGTGAATGGATGGGTAAGGATAGGTGCGGGATTGGATGGTGGTGTGATGACGGTGATGGGGGTTGGCGAAGGATACGACAGGATGGTGAGCGGATTTGGTGGAGTGGGTGTGAATGGTGGGGTGAGCGGAGAGGGTGTTGGTTGTGTAGGGAGGATGAAGGAAGGTTTGTGGTGGAAGGCCATGACCTGTGGTGCGGCGCCATCATCATCAAATGACCACCCGGCGTTGGAGGCCGGTGGTTGGACTACATTAACTTGTGCCGGTGCTGGCGGCCGTTGCGGAGGAGCGGGTTGATGGTTTGGCATCGGATTCTGATGGATGTCCAGATCTTGTGCTTGCTGCGGTGGCTGCTGTTGTGGCGGCTGCTGCGGCTGCGGTGCTGGATGCTGCTGCACTTGCTGCCCCTGCGGCTGCCTTCTCTTCTCTTTGATTTCCATAATGGCCCTATGCATCTCGGCCCAGTCTATTCTCTGTCCTTCGTGTAAGTCGTACACGAGATCTCGGAAGTGAAAGCATCCTTCTATAGTGTGACCCGGCTGCCGGTGGAACATGCAATACTTAGTTTGATCAACAGCTGGGTTCCAAACAGTCCTTTCTGGAGGAAGTTGAATTGCATTTACCGCCATGAGTGCTGAGAATATGTCTGTAAGTGTCTCTGGCAATGGAGGATACTGGGCTCTTCTGGGAGCCGGGCGCTTGCTGTTGGGATTATTTTTGTTGTAGCCGCCGGGTGGAGGGACGTTATGGTATTGCGGTGATGGTGGTGGTTGTTGTGGTGCGGTGAAGGTGTTTTGCGGGATGGTGAAGGTAGGCGGAGGGTTTTGTGGAGTGTTTTGAAAGTGTTGTGGAGCGGGGTTTTGCATATTGCGGGGGCTTTGGTTGTAGCGGAATGGTGCGGCTTGGTAGGGAAAAGCAACAGCTTGTACTTGCTCATTTGTCTGGACTCCTTCGGTAACCGGCCCCTGTGGTTTCTTATGGTACTTGGGTTTTTGGTTTTCGAAAAGAGAATGGATAGGGGAGTCCTTAAATTGAGTTTGTATAAATCGTGCCCGGCTATACAGTTGATGCATATTGGCTATATCGTTCATTGCCAGGATGTTTTTGAAGGTGGGTGAAGCATTTGAAATTAGCAGCTTAACTTTTTCTTCCTCTGGAATATGGCCGGGCACCCTGGCGGCCATCGGCCTCCATCTATCTGCATAAGTTGCGAATTCCTCATCCGGCTTCATTTTCTCGGCCACCAGATCTGTGAATGAATATTCCGGGCCGACCCGATCTTGAAACCGCTGAATAAACTTGTCCTTGACCACTTTGAAGCTCTCGGCCTCTTCTAGGGGCAGAGAATAAAACCATTCCAGAGCAACGCCATCCAATGATCGGCGGAATAGGTACGCCATAAGGCGATCATCATATTGGAACTGCGCCGATTCATACAGAAAATCCCTCACATGGATGAAGGGATTGATGTTCCCATCATACTTACGGTAGTTGGGGAGCTCAGACTGCGGAGGGAAACGGATGTTCTGGAAGCTTGGGACGGGAATATCAGCCAAGGATTGTGGGCCCACCTTCTTCTGAAGAAAATCAAGTTGTTGCTGCATGGTGGCCCACTTATTAAGCAAATCCTGCTCTCGAGAGGGAGCAGGGGCAGTGAAGGGAGTTGATTGTATCTGGTGAGCAGGAGGAATGGCAGTTGCCGAGGGCGGAAGCCCATAGGAAGGAGCAGAAGGATAACTAGTGGAATTAGGGGGGCCGTAAGAAGGATACTGGGCCTGAGATAGACCCGGATTGGAGTGAAATTGGGCCACCCCGTGCTGTTGGGGCAAGAAATCGGATGGGCCCACGAGGACCTGTGGAGCCGCCAGAGCAGAGGGATGATAATCCATCGGAAGAGAGGGGATAGGCGATTTCCCCTTATCAAACGATTGATGGGTCGAATTGGAGGATTGACCCATCTCCATGCCAGCAAAGGTGATGGTCCGGGGCTGGACCGGGGTGAGCTCAATCGGGGTGGGCTGAACAGACGGCCCAATAATGGAAGAATTAGAGTGCCCCTGGACGGTAGCGGAGGGAGGAGGATTGGACCCTTGCATGGCCTGATAGAGGACCTGGAGTTGGGTCGGATCCAACTGGGCCATCATATGGAGGACAGAGCCCGCGGAAGGAGCGGATAAAGAAGGGATGACCTGACCACCTTCTATGGGAGTGGAGGATGAGAGAGGGGCGGTCCCCTCTCCAGTGGAGAAAGAAATAACCCTCGGGGGGTTCTCAAGGAGCCCTTGAGGAAGGGAATCCTCTTGGGAGCGAGGAGGATTGCAGGATGCCATGGTAGATTCGAAGAGGGGATTGGAATAGAATGTGAATGAGGAAGCGACTAGAGGAGATGATTCGGACGAACGAAAACAACTCCACATGCAACGGACAACCTTGATAAATGCAAAACAACAAACACAACAAACACACAATGAGCAACCGCACCTAGGTGATTCAAACAAGATACAAGTGATAGGGAATGAAGACACTCAAAAGCCAACCGAGTTGCTTAAGATGATGTAAACAAAGTTTCTTTATGATTTCTCCTTTGGAACTTTAGTGAATTGATTGATATGTGCTCTCTCCAAATGGGTTCCTAATAGGAGGTGGATATGGACTTGGCTTGACTTTAAGTGTGACCACTCCTTCACTTATGCAACCCTAGACACAAGGGGGGGAAGGTACAACCGGCCCGGCGTCCGTGTGGGAATCCACGGCTCGCGGGGACTTATGGAGGTCCTTGCTGTGATTTCCTAGTCGGCCCCAAGGAATATGGAGACGAGAGGTCCTCACAACAAGGTAGGAAAATGCAGTCTAATATATGACAAGATGGATGACCCTATGTGCACCGGAGTGCATGCAAAGTCTAGCCTAGAATCTAGCAAACAACGATGCACATAATGATATGAAGATATGAATGGAATTATGGCAGAAATCAAGCAGTACCCAAGCAATAAATCACAGCCAAAAACTGCGGAAATAACTGCACCTCGGATGCGTACCTGCCAGGAGAGTGACGGACGAAGGCCCCTGCGTCAGAGCCCAATAACGGTCAGAGACCAGACCGCCATAAATAATGTAACGCAGGGGTTCCAGACCGTCGTATGAGCCAGGGAACCAAAAAAAACAAACTGAAGTAACAGGAAAACCCGTGAAAGCTCACACCACAAAGACGAGCGACGGCCTGATATCCCCGCGTCAGAACACTGTAACGCGCCGAGACAGGGCCGTCATATGATTCAGAAAACCAGAAAGAGGGGTGAAAATAAAGGGATCAAAAGACAACTGAACAAACAGATGATGGCAGGTTTAAACAGGAATCAGAAGCACGATTGGCACTAGTTGTCCCACCGTGATCGCCAAAAAATTATCTGTTGATCGTTTGTTTACCTATCTCTTCTTATCTTCTTTCTTTTTTTGTTGATTGTGAGGGTTTTGAAAAATGATATGGCGAGATGATAAATAAACTACCAAAGATCAGCTCAACCTATGCACATGTGAACATGAACCTAGGCAATCAAATCTAACTCTAGCATGGGCATGCTATCTCAATCAAATTACGCTAAGGGAAAAACAAAAACACACGCCGGGGCGTGGAGCAAAGATAAATAAAAACACACCGCTAGGGGTGGAACAATCAAGGGGAATAAAGAGATTTGATGAAAAAGACAGCTAGTGCCCAACACTAAGGAAAGTCGTGATCGCCACCAAAGTAAACACGAATCAAGGACTCGAATATACCTTGGAAGTAGGTGGATGAAACACCCGCCCACGGGAGAGAAAACCAAGGAAAGCCTGCAGATCAACTTGCAAATAACGGTCCAAAACCTGTGCGTTGCTTGGAAGTAACGGTCGTGCGATAGACCGCCAGAAAGCAATAACGCTCCTGCACCTGACCGTCAGATAACCTGCAGTGAAAAGATGTGAAATCTTTGAACTCCAACCCTTCCAGCCGGCTAGAAGGCTTGGGCCTCGTGCTAGGGATCCTGTAAAACCTGCCAAGGATGTAGAAAGTAAAACAACACAACCTCAATTAGCCCTCAACATAAGTATAGCATCAATCCCTAAAAAGCTTGAGAACATCAAAAGGAGAGGGGATTACCGGGGAGTTGTTGTTTTTTTAACCCCTCTGGGCGTTTTTTAAGTTTAGGAGGATATGTGTATGCTTAGCAACAGTGAAAAACGTGGAGGAAGAGGAGGGACAATGCTTTTGATTGATAAAACCAAGGGAAACTTGAGCATACAATGATGATGATCTTGACAAGCTAAAACCCAAAATTACTCCCTTGACTTGGAAGATGGACGTGGGAAGCAGCTCCTCCTGGATGTAGATGGCTCTTGAATTTGGCAGCACTTCGTCGTGAATCAAATCTTCCCCCCCTCGGGTCATAAAATCAAGGGTTCTATTTATAGACTCCCTCAAACCCTCAGGTCGAGTTGAAGATAAATCAGCCAAGAAAGGAGGACAATCCTTAGCAAATCCTTGAGGATAAAATCAACAAGAGTCCAAAGAAACAAACGAGAGGTCCTGAGGATTAGAATTGAAGGAGATAATGCCAATCCAAAACCCTATCTCGTTCACGGAGTAGCAGAGAAAAGGCCTGAACTGTCAGGACTCTCTGAAGGAAGTAACGGTCGCACGATAGACCGCCACTTGGAAATAACGCTCCAAGTCATTACCGTCATTTTCAACCCTATCCAAAGGATAAGATCAACGGGAAGAAGATCTAAACAATAGGACTCTGCAAGTAAGTAACGGCCAGGGCATAGGGCGTCATAAGAAAACAACGGCTAGGGAGTAGACCGTTATTATCAAAAGACAACGAGGCCCTAAGTCTTGGGACTCTTCAAAGGGTAACGGCATAGGCTTCATGCGTTATTATGAAATGACGCGCCTAGTCCAGACCGTTATTTATCATTGATTTTCAAGAAAATAGAATGGAGGGATTGCCAAGCTTTTGAACGAAGTGCCACCAGGAACCAGGTCTAATCCAGGAATTGAGACCCAGAAAACAGGCTTCAACTGATTAAAAGGAATTCAATGAAGAGTAAACAACTCGGAGCATCATATTGAATGAATAAGGAGATGACCCGACTTATTGGGTATAAAACGGGTGTCAACAGCGGCCTCCGGGACTCGGTCCCAGACTTTGCGTGACTTTCGGTGTGTGCCGAGACTGTGCCGGAGCTCCCGACTTTTCTTTGATTCATCTCTCGGCAAGGCCGGTCGAAGCCTTGTAGCTGTATCTTCTTCTCAGGGGGCTTCCTTAGCGGGTAGCGGACCACCAAGCGAGTTCTCGTCCTGATCGGGCGAGGCATGAGGTTTATTCGGCAGTTCTGTCTTCGACTCGCGCTCTAATGTGTAGACGCGAATGTCGCCATGATCATCATCGTCATTTTCTTTGGCGTCCACAGGCGATCACCGGAGTGGGGGCCGGCGATTTTCTCGGGAATTATTTCCCAAGGCTGTCCCGCAGCTCCGCTTCTGGTCAGATCTGTGCGATCCGACGAGATTGGCCGATACGCCCAGCCACGATGTCAGATCGAGACGAGGTTAGCGCCGTTGCGAAGAGCACTCGAAGAACTTCAACATACTGGAGTTTTAGAACCATCCAACGGTCTGAATGGAAATGAACGGCTCTGCAAACTGAGTGATGGTTCTGTCCCGAAACTCAGAATCCACAAGGTAGACTAGAATCAGCCTGTTTATGGGCTTTGACCGTGGATCAAATGAAAGAAGTAGGAGCTGATATTTTTATGGTGGGTAGAGGGGAGGGACACGGTGACACACATAGTTTTTTTGTAGGATTCTGATCACGTTTGGGGGGTTGGAAAAATCGCCTACCACAGACTATCTCGCTGGCCTGCTCACAGGCAGAATGTGAGGGGAACAAACTACTGACTGGGACGGGGGGCAAACGAACTCTGATCGATGTGAAATTTAAACGAGGAATGTAGGAGACATGGGGAAACCAACTTTCAAAACCTCAGCTCGATCCAACGGTCGGATCTGGAGTTATGGCCTCCTGTTCAAGCTTCAGATTTGTAAGCCGGAATCCAGGACAACAACTCGGAGAAGTGGTGGTGGCAGCTTGGCGGCGACACGAACGGCGGCGGCAGTGGACATTCACAATAGGTAGAGGGAGAAGAGAAGGGGAAGAGATTTGAGAGATAGGGGAGATTTAGATCAAGATCTGGAGAAGAGATGGGGAAGGAGATGAAGAACACCAAGAACACTAGAAGAAAGAGGGGGGGGTGAACACCAAGCATAATTATCTTGAATTTTTTATTAGTTCCACACAAAATACAACAAGAGAATATAAATATGAAAACCCTAGATCTAGACCTAAGGACATCCACTAACTCCAAAGGACATCCACTAACTCCAAAAGACACCCACTAACATTGGTCAAGGGTAGGTGGGAGACAAGCATGGGGGACAAGGAGGGGGCATCCTCTACCTTTGTCTCCTTGGTCTAATAGTCCAAGTCTTCTAGAAGCCCATCTTGGGCCTTGGATCAGCCTTTTGGGCCCACATGTGTAGAAGCCCACAAGGGAGAGAGAGGCCCAATGGGGCTCCTAAAAGTTTGGAGGCCCAATTTAGAAATTGGGCTCCTTACATGAAGTGTAACCCATTTTACAACCTTGACCCATTACACTCATAAATACTCAAATAAATACACACCAATACACTAAACATAAAGAAAGTATCAACACTCAGGGAGGGACTCCATACTGTTGCCCAACCACAACGATGTCGATGTCGACCGAGTCGTGCTGCTGGTTCGGTACCGACGGCTCACTAAGTCGGGCCGTACTCGTGCTCTGGTGTCCTAACCACTCGGAGACAGTCTGGAGACTCCCCCTTGAGTCTCGGTATTTATAGTATTTATTTAGACTTTGTGTGTGTAATGTGTGTTTTATTCGGATTGTAATTCGGATTGTAACAGGTGTTTATTTATAAAATGGGACCACCTGGGTCCCGCGGGCCCCCCATCTCTTCTCCCATTGATCCACCTCATCTCTTGGGCCCATGTGGGGTCAGTCAACCCTCCATGGTGGGCTTCTAGAAGGGTTGGACCAAGGGGGGGGACAAAGGGAACAAAAATTCAAAATGTGGAACCATAAAAGTCAAGGGGGCGCCCCATGTTTAATGTAGTTTATTAGGATTTGTAGTTTTATTTTATTTGTTCCAAATCACATGGGAGAAATAATTGTGGACTCCCTCTTTTATCCTCCACCAATCCTAGATCTAGGGATAGAACTAGTCTTTTGGTATTTTCTATAAGAACCTTGTATTTCTATTTTGTGTGAAATTAATGCATAAAATTCAGAGATTTTCTTGGAGCTCCAAGCAAGGGCCGCCCCTTTCTCTCTCTTCTCTCTTCTTCTTGCAGCTGGGAAGGCTATGACCTGATGTGGGAAGCCCCATCTATCTGGTGTGGAGTTCGTCGTCGCCGCCGCCGCCATCGAGCCGCTGTCGCACCGCCACCGTCGGTATTCTGCCAATCGCGAGACAGCAGGCCATTCCCAGAATTTTAACTTTTAGCCTCGAGATCTGTTGAGTTCCAAATCTTCAGGGTGAGTTCTAGATGTCACCACCACATCCTAGAAAAATTGGTGGAATATTATCCATTTTTTCCATTTTCATACTCCATTTCCATCCAGATCTGCCAACTCTCTGTCCAGTGTCACAGCTGCCCTGAGTTTTCCTCTTTCGAACCCCTCCCCGATTTTTGTTTGAACCCCCAATTTTATTGGAGGTTCTGTCCACCACCACCTTCATCCACGAATTTTCGTGGCATTTCTGAAGCCCTTTACCTATTTTCTAAAAATCACTTTCAGATCCCAACTCAGTTCTATCTGCCTCTTTCTAGATCCGACCACCCAGCAGTATAAAATATCTTTCCCCACCCAAATCTTTACCAAACTTTTCACAAAAATTATTTCTGTCTTTCTCTCTCTCCCCTCTATAACTTTCATGAAGAGCTCGAGGTCTGAATCGGAGGTTTACGTCACGGTCAAAGCCAACTCTCAGGAAAGTTTGCTCCTACCCGGCCAGATCTGAAACAGAGATCAGTCCGGTTCTAAAATCCCCCATTAGAAGTGCGATCCCAACGAATTTTCTGGGGTCACAGAGGGTCGAAGTACTTCGAAAGAGCTTTCCAACGATATCTCTTGTGCGTCGATCCAACGTCGGGAGTGATCGCAGCAGCAGATCTCGCCGGATCGCGTGCTGTAAAATAGAAGCAACAGATCTGTGGGCAGCAACTCCAAGACTTGGAGATCGGAGCCGATCAGCATCCGACCGGCGTTCCAGCCCGGCCACCGTCCAGGGAAGCGCACCATCAGATGTCACCATCATAGTGGGACCCATCCCGTCAGGTCCGGAGGATTGAGCAGCACGTGGGCCCCACGTACCCGCAGATCGCGCCGTCCGGACAGCACTAAACGCGGGTTTCGGCACCGCCGGAGCGACATCAAGATGCTACATGTCAACCCAATTCCCGCGACTCCCGGGCCCCACATGTGACCTATTACCTCCCTGCGTGGAGTGGGTCAAAATTTTGTACTGTTGTAAAGTTTTTTAACCGGGAGTCCGGATTTGGCATGTCTTCCCCACGCCTGGAGCGTGGAGGTAACGGTCTCACCTTCTTGGCATTTACTTGCTTAGCTAGTATATGATCATATGCCGCTGCTGAGTGCGATAGGAACCTATCCCGTGAGTCGATGTCGCCGCTGTGAGCGAGAGAGTGACCCGTCCTGTGGCTCGATCCGAGCACGGAAGTGAGTCTGACTACTCTTAACTCTGCTGGTTTCTCAACCGTGCAGATCCGCGCTTTCCCTCGCGTGGGACGACGAGTGAGCTTGCGTTTCTGTTAGTGACGTATAGCCCATAGGAGCTCTTAGTGTCGGGCTGAAGTGTCTCCATTGTTGCATGTTGCTGGTCGCGTCCGCATTTAGAGTCCGAGGTCCGCATCACTTAGAGTCGGTCCCTCTGTCCGTCCCGCATCAAAAAGTTTCTCTCCTCCTCTCTCCTCCCTCTTGCTCTCTCTCTCTCCCTAGTAGCTCTCTCTCTCAAAAAGGGGAAAGCTTAGGGAAGATCGTGTTTGGAGGATCCGCGGCTTGTGCGCGCGGAGGAAGGACGGGAGGATACCGTCATTGCACGAGGATCAGTGTAGATCAGCTCTAGAGGCCGTACATCTGTGCGGCTCGGCGTTCGTGAAAATCTGCATCGGGCACTGCGGATAGCGTCGTTCCGCATAAGGTAAAGATCTACAACACGCAATTAGGGGTTGAGAGTTTTATTGCATCGATTAGAGCACGGTTCTAAGATTCCACTAAGTCCGGGCTCGGGATTAAAATTTTATTATCCGTTGCGTTGCCCGATCCGGACTGACCGAATCCTTACAGACACACCATCTCACTCTGGATGTTCTCACTCTTGGTAATCCAATGCCCTACAGTGGTTCCGATCGTGTTCACATCGGTAATGGGTCAGGTTTGTCTATAATGAACATTAGTGATATCTCTCTTCCATCTCCTTTTTGATCTCCTCTTGTCTTACGTTGTGTCTTGCATGTTCCTTCAATTTCAAAAAATCCTTAATCTGCTAGCCAATTCACACGTGATAATAACATCTTTTTTGAATTCCATCCTGATTTTGTTTTGATAGATGGAGTTACGGGAAGTCTCTTCTCAACGGCCGGGTCAATAATGGTCTTTATCAATTGCAACTCCCTACTTGACAGTCCAAGGTTCAAGCCATCGCCAGTGAACGTGCATCTTGCCATGTGTGGCATGAGCAACTCGGCCATTCCACCATGCGCACGGTGCTCGACGTAGTTTCTAAACATGGTCTCCCCTCTGTTCGCTCCACTTTAAGTCCTCTTTGTTCGGCTTACCAACAAGCCAAGAGTGACAACAATTAGTTGTCATTACGTTTGTCGTTTAGATGTTCAAGTTATCCATTAGAGCTAATATTTTCCAATGTTTGGAGTCTGGCCTTGTCAACTATGTCTGGCCATTGTTATTATTTATTGATGATTTTACTAAATACACTTGATTGTTCCTATTACCTCGAAAATATGATGTGTTTGATATATTCCTTCATTTTTAAAAACATGTGGAACACTATTTTGGCTGCAAAATCAAATTCTTTCGTTCAGATTGGGGAGGGGAGTTTCGCGCCGTCTCTTGTATTTGGACGATCATGGTATCACCCATCGCCTGTCTTGCCCTCTCACACATCGGAACAGAATGAGACCGCTGAGAAGCATCGACACATCATTGAGACCACGTGCGCCCTCGCCTTGCTTGCCACATCCTTCGTCCCCATAACCTATTGGACCGATGCCGTGATGATTGCAGTGTATCTCATTAATCGCCTACCTTCACCTTAGCTAAGTTGATGCTATCCTCTGCAGTGTTAATTTGCTCGGTCTTACACTAGACTATCAATTTCTCAGAGTTTTCGGTTGTGCATGCTATCCTTGGCTTCGGTCATTCTCTCCCACTAAATTTGATTTTCACATCTATGTGTTCCTTGGGTATAGCTCTTCGCACCATGGGTACAATTGCTTAGACCCAAAGACTAGGCGGGTTTATTTATCATGTTTTGTTGTCTTTGACGAGAGCCGATTTCCCTTCGCTGAAGGGATTGTTGCCTCTCATACTTCACCTATTTTTGTTGGTTGTGTACTTCTAAGTGTCGGCATCCTTGGTGAGGGTCCTTCCTCTTCACATGCACTAGCAACCTAGGCTCATGGATTGGTTTGCTTGCCTCAGTGTCCCGGTCTGTAGGTGGCATTCTTCACTTGTCTTCTGGCCTTCACAGTACGGGAGAGTCGCAACCGTCCCTGCCACCTCGTCCACATCTCCGGTGTTGCGTCATCAAGCCCTAAACGACATTTATGTGATGGGGCCTGTGTCACCATCTTCCTCCTTGACTCAGTCGGCCGAGTCGTGGCCTACTTCCATCATCCCTGCTTTGCCACCAGTCATCACCGGTCGCAGAACTGGTCATGTTAAGCACCACTCTCCCTCCTCTATTCTAGACTACGCCGGTCATTAAATCGGCCCCTTTGGCACATATTCCTATGCCTTGCCATCGTCGGCCGCTGAACTGGTCGTGCAGGACCATATACTGCCGCCAGCTTCTCCCTCCTTGCCAGATGCCCTGCCACCATGCACGTTGTTGCATTCTCACCAGATAGTGATTCGCAGCATGGTAGCCAAGGCATTCACTGCTACTCCCCATCCTCTGCCTGTCACTTTCACCTCTGCTGTCTCTGATGAGTCCGAACTAACCTGCTACACACAAGCCACTCAGTCCTCGGCATGGCATGCTGCGATGTCTATCGAGTTCGATACTCTTCTCCGCAATGGCACATGGTCACTTGCCTCGTGTTCCCCTTCCATGAACGTCATCGGGTACAAGTGGGTGTTCAAGATTAAAAGACATTCGGATGGCTCCATCAGTCGTCAGAAGGCTTGTCTTGTGGGAAAGAGATTCTGTCAGCTGCCCGAGTCTGGCTTCACTGAGACACTCAACCCGGTTGTGAAGATCACCATATTCTAGTTGATTGTTGCCCTTGCCATTTCGTCGGGCTAGTCTATACAATAGTTGGATGTCTCCAATGCCTTTCTCCATGGTCGTCTTGAGGAGATCGTCATCATGGACCAGCTGCCTGGGGTCATGCATCCTCGATTTCTAGCTCATGTCTAACCGCTACATCGCTCCATCTATGGCCTACGTCAAGCACCTCGTGCATGGCTTCATCATTTGAGCTCTCATTTTTTAGCTCTTGGTTTCACCGGCTCGGCCACGGATATGTCGTTGTTCTTCTTGCGCCGTCCTAGCCTATTTTTGTTCCTTCTAGTGTATGTTGACCACATCTTCATCACGGGTAATCAGCCTTCCGCCATCTCCTCCCTTGTTGATTCTTTGCAGACGGAATTTGCTCTCCGTGACATAGGTCCGACAAGTTATTTCTTGGAGTTCAATTTCTACCACATGCTCAGAGATGCGTTCTCTCTCAAGCGAAGTATGTTGTTGACCTTCTTCGCTAAGCCAAGATGGATGGCGCTCGTCCCATCTCCACTCCCATGGCCACTAGTTCTTAATTAGGGCCGCTTTCCTTCACCAATCTTATGGATGATCCCACTTATATCGAAGCATTGTCAGTGCTTTGCTGTCAATCGGACACATGCCAATTTATGCATGCCCCTACTGAGAGACATTGGGCTTATGTTAAGCGCATCTTGGGCTATCTCAAAGGTACGGTTGATTATGGCTTGGTTTTTTACCGTGATTCTTCGCATGTGATTCATATATTTAGTGATGTCGACTACACTGGCTGTTAGTGGATCGCCACTCCACCAGTGGGTATGCCATATTCTTTGGATAGAATCTCATCTCTTGGAGCTCTAAGAAATAACCTATTGTTGCGCGCTCAAGTACTGAAACAAAATATAAAGTTGTGGCGAATGCAACAATAGAGGCTTTGTGAATTATGCTTAAAGAAATTGATGTCTCTACTACTTCTGGGCCCTAAGTTTTAGTGTGACAACATTGGTGTCACATATCTAGTCGCTAACGCAATTTTTTGTGCGTGCACTAAACACGTGGAGATCGACTATCATTTTGTTCACGAAGAAGTGGCTTCCGATGCTTCAAAGGTTTCTTGTCTTTCCACTCATGATCAACTGGCTGACTTGTTCACGAAGTCACTCTCCATAGCACACTTCTCTCTTCTCCGATCCAAGCTCAAACGCAAAGTGCAGTCGGCACCCTTGAGCTTGTGGGGGGAGTGTTAGCAGACAGGCTGCCCACATCCAAGGGCCTTGCACTTTGGGCGGCCCAGCATGGATATGTGGCCCAGGAAACCAGCGCCAACAGTCCTGTTGCAGATTGGACTCTTGCCATTCCTGCGAGGACTCTCCGTCCATGCATCATCCCACTATCTGGGCTAGCTAAAGGCTAGACAGGTTTAATTAGGTTGACTCTTATAGATACATCTATGTATATTATCCTTTGTATTTCTTCTGTAAGATTAGTACTCTGTGCTTGCTGGAACAGAGTTCCAGTGTTCTTGTAATACACTAAACAGACTGTAACTAATTTTGATCATCAATACATACATACATACAGTTCCTTCCCTCCTATCTTGGTTGTCTTTGCATTATTACAACGTGTTAATATTCTCGCAAGCAGTCATGCCAAATTTCCCAGCAAATTTAGAGTATTCTCTTGTAACTAGTAGAGCAAAGATCATCTACTACACTTTCTCTACTGGCAGGAAGATCTCTGATCCACGTTCACCTTATTGTTGGCTCCGGGACAAAGTGGACGGCACTCTTAATTAGACGCCGGTGTAGGCGGCCCCTCGAGAATTTCTTGGAGTACTTAAATTAAAAAGAGAAGCAACCTCATAGATAAGAGATCCTTCAGCTAGCGAGAATTGGATGAATTTAACACAAAGATATATATGAACTGTGTGGCACCGCAAACGCATACTGTTTCATCAGCGGGTTATGTGAGCTATTATGACACAGAAAAACCTCTGCGCTGTTCGCCGCCAATTAATCCTCCCTCTTCCTCGTTCAGAACTAATTACGACATCCTCGATCACTTTCACGACGCCGAAGTAACTGAGATCACTTTCCTATCCGGTTCACCTCCTCCGCTCTTGTGATCCCTGATGCCCAAGTGCCCAACGGCCACCCACTCTTCCTCCTCTCTTCCCCTCCACTCGAAACCCTGCTCTTCGATCTTGGCCCGTACGTAAGGTGTTTCGTCCCTCCACTGGACATTGTGCGTAGCTAGGTCAATCAATGCACATGCTGCCCAATAGCTAGCTAGGCTGCCTATCCGACTGGTTGCTTCAACCTGATGACGTCAAAAAGAGAAAAAGAAGACAGAAAATTAATGTCCTCTCGACTCCAATAACTCGTGAGTCATACAGTAATTCATATTCTGTTACGTATTCATCCAGACCAGTTAAATATTGATTACCATGTTCGATCGTACGTGTTCCTTAATTTTTTAGCTGGATAATCAATAAGGGTAGCAGCCGGGAATCTCATCTGCGAGTAGCTAGCTAGCGTGATCTCTCCTTGGACAAATGCGAGGCATCGACGGCATATAGTTTAGTGCCACCATGTTTTGTACGAAGTTAATTATCTTATTCCCCTTAGATTTAAACATATTTTATCACTTAACCATAAGGTGCTACCCCACCTCACCTGTCGGTAATCATAAGGTAAGACATAGGTTACAGAACCTAACATTTACGGTGACCTATGTACATATAGTCAAAATCTAGGGTTTTCAACAATCGAGACTCTGATATCACTTCTGTCATGTCTCGAACCGATAGTAGCAGAACTTACTCGAAACGTGACAATGAACATTTATGTCAATTAGAGCAATAATTATAAGAGACCTAAAAATATGTTAAAAATTTGACAAAACTATAACTTTATTGAATTCAACATTACAATCATTTGACACAAATTACAATTTATCAACTCAAAAGAAAAAGACATAAATTACATGACTTCAAACTTCTAATGTAGACTCAAGAAAATAAAAGACACAGATCTTCTAGCTAGACTCCGGGATCACTCATTCACATTTCGCCCTTCTCATTTGAATGGATAGTCTCGACATCCTCTTTATTACCTGCAAAATATTAGAAATAATATTGGGTGAGCGAAAGCTCAGTAAGAATTACATCTCTATATCGAACAACTTTAAGTAATTAACATTTTGATGGATGATAAGCACTAATGTTGAGAGTCCACGATAAACCTAATAAGAGCAAGTCAATATGGAGATATAGACATGGGAGTATCAAAGGTATTTATAGATCAAACAAGAGCTAGATAGCCAAAGAATGTTCAAGTACTAAAGTAATAATGAATAATGGATTAATGGTCATGTCATGCAAGCAAATACAAATCAAGTATTCATGTTCACGCAAGTAAGAATACGACAAGTGTTCATGTCAAGTATCTCAGGTAATAGTATTTCATGTAAGAGAGTGGAATGTTATAGATCAATCTAGTAAGTCAAGTACTTCGGAGCAATGTCACACTGTGGTCAATAATAGCTCCCACGAGCACAAGTATTTTTGGGTGCTCCTCTCAAGATCAAACCAAGCCCCATTAACGCCAGACATTGAGGTTATAGATCCAAGATCTCATGTAAAATATCTAGACATCCACTTTAATATATATATGGCCAATAAGAGTTCCAAGGACAAGATTCCAATAATTCAAGGAATTTAGAATTCCGAGAAATGTCACGAGAGATAGAGAACTCCAAGGGCCACTGCTACTGGAGTCATTCAAAACAAGAGATATTTGGAAGTGCAGTAGGATCTGGCAACTAGATTGCACAAGAACCACAAGACATGAGAAAATTGGGTCAGAATAGCCGCGTCAACTACGGATAGACGAACACACGACGGGTCCAACTGTCGTGTGATGGGTACATGTGACAGTGTGTAGGAACAAACGCGTCATGTGGGGTCGACACGTTCACACGTATGTGTCTAAGACACATGTCGTGTACAGGGATCATTCACAGTACCGTGGCAAAGGAAGACTGTGTTACGCCACCTTGATGTATTCACACATATGCATCCAATAGACATGTCGCATTCAGGAAGAATTTACATGAATTCTACTAGGGGCAGACGTGTGACGCCGCCCCGACACGCTTAATTATATAAACGTGTCAGGTACAAGCGACGCGGCTGTAGAAGAACACATAACATCAAAGCTAGCTTGATGTTTGCCAGTCCGGTTAAGTCGGTCTGAAGACATGACTTAGATGGTGTTTAGGGTTTTTAGGTATAAATTATCCAGTGATCGAAGAGGGAATACTTCGATGTCGAGAATTTAAAGAGATCTTATTGAAAGACTTTTCAATCCGGCGAGAGTAATTTTCACCGGAGGGTCCCTCAATCTCTGAAAAATAAGGGGTGTATCATAGAAAACTCTGAGAAACATGAACTTTGTCACGGCAGTGTGAAAGGTGTCAAAGGATCCACGGTGTTGGATCAAAATAGCGAGAAAACGGAAGGTAATGACACTGGAACCACTGCGGGTCGTGAGCAGATGATGAACAGATAAAATTACTAGTCAAAACGGTAGCAAGACGAGGACAGGCCGTAAAATATTCATGATGACAAATTAATACAATTAATTTAGCAGGGAATAAATTTTTAACAAGTTGAACGATATATCCAGAGATGACACACAAGATGATCACGGTAAAGAATTATGGCTATCCGAATAGGACAATTGCAAGATTAAACAGAACGGATTTATAAAGTCTTAAGGAACCAATTTATTGCTTGTATACAGTGATTTATGTGCGTTGTTTACGATGTCATGCACTGCGTAGTCATCGTCACAAACATATGCGTCGGGTACCATGGACGCGCCTTAAACAGACGCGTCATATATCGCCGACGCCTATGCAGAAAACTTCCGGTAATCAGAAAAACACGATCCTACGATGCCCATGCAATTAATTTAAGAGATTTAAATCCGAGAGAACACCTACCACAACGAAGAATTTACAAGATGGAAGACCCTTCTCGAAAACACCACGCTTGCACGAACCCTCGCGCACGACGCTCTCCGGCGATCCTCTCGAGTCCAAGCCAACGCATCAGTTGGGTTACTGCTGGGGCGAGGGTTCTATAAAAATAAGGCTTCCACTCATGAAATCCTACTACGGTTCTATTCCGATTTTTAACACGACACAGCAATAATTATCCTGCTATTATTTGCATTTATCTTCCCAATTTAGAGCTGCCACACGTTTTATGACTTTTATAGGGTTTAGGGTTTTGCGATAAATTATTCAGCCTGTTGTGTAAGCCCATTAAATGAAGGCCACTTAACTTATATGTTTTAAAGACTTAAGGCCCAAAGCCCATGAACGTCCTTCCAGTATCCCATTCCATATAAAGATTTTTATAATAGATTATTTGCTAATTCAATTTTAAGTCGATATATATACATTTTGTTACGGTTAATCTTATTTACTTACTACCTTTAGGCAATTTTATCAATTAGCTATATACGATCATTCGACCTTTATCTATATTTATGATTTTGAATATTATTTAGTGTCTTATTAAATTTAAGTCTCTTAACAAATAATTAGACCTTTTGATAAAACACTCTTAATCTAAAATTTAAATGGGATAATTACTACTTCTATCTTAATTAAGAGTCTTTCTTGTAAATCTTTAGTCACATGAGCATATCTAGAATTCATTCAAAAGATTTTTATAAATTAAATATATCTCTAAATGATTAATTAACTCATCGAGGTAAGTAATGTACTCTTATTTTAAGAGTTTAATTTCCTTGTAATTATCTTATAATTAATTTCAAAAGTTCCCATAGATGAAACATGTTGATAATTATTTTGTTTGTAGATATTTATTTTAAAATTCTTTGAGAGAATATATGCACCATCTCCTCGTCGTTAAATTAAGTTAATAATTATTTGATTCTCTTTTAATGTTATTAATGAGAGAACTTCTTTGAGCCAACTTATCAAATAATATACGTATATCTTAATCAAAACTCAATTATCTTTTATTTATTCTTTTCGTATCAAATATATGTATATCTTAATCAAAACTCAATTATCTTTTATTTTTTACTTTTACTCAATTAATACTGTATGTAGATCGATGAAAAAATAATCATAAGAGTAAAAAATAGTCTAATCATATAGACTACTTTTCACTTCTATGAATTTATGAATTATTTTTTATTTTTATAAATTAATTTTCACTCTTATGAATTATTTTTTACTACTTTTCACGTCTTGTTGCTACCCCTTTGATGGAGTGCATAGCACATCTCATGCCTTTTCTCTTTTTTTTCCCCGATTTCCATCATGAGAGAGTTTTTTATTTCATGTATTTTTTTTCTTTCAAAATTGTTCGCGTCTTTCTTTGGTTAAGATTTATATGACCTGTTATAATAACGTTTTGAAAATTGCACTAGCAATCAGACCGGAGAGGTAACCCTACTACGATCTCTCTCTCTCTCCACAAAAATGGCTTTTCTATCACATTTTTTTTTTGAAGAGAATGGATTGCCACACAGTTAGTTGTGCAGTAACTCTGCAACTTAGCTTGTGATTCATCGTTGGTAGTATGTTGCTTTAATAAAACTGAGTGCATGCAACTCGAGTCTCTCCGTCCGTATGCGGCCTGATGTGGTCCTCACATAGACTCGTGGGAGTAAAAAAAATACTGTACGTAGATCGATGAAAAATAATCATAAGAGTAAAAAATACTCTAATCATATAGACTACTTTTCACTTCTATGAATTTATGAATTACTTTTTATTTTTATAAATTAATTTTCACTCTTATGAATTATTTTTTACTTTTACGAACTATTTTTGGACGTTGTTCTTTGCGTTACAGAGAGAGAGAGAGAGAGAGAGAGAGAGAGAGAGAGAGAGAGAGAGAGAGAGAGAGAGAGAGAGAGAGAGAGAGAGAGAGAGAGAGAGATATATATATATATATATATATATATATATATATATATATATATATATATAAGAGAGAGAGAGAGAGAGAGAGAGAGAGAGAGAGAGAGAGAGAGAGAGAGAGAGAGAGAGAGAGAGAGAGAGAGAGCATGATTTATCGACTCGGTCTGACTCGGGTCGACTCGGACGTGTTATACTGTATCTAAAAAAATTCGATACGGTGTGAATCGTCCCGAGTCAGATCGAGTCGGGTCGAGTCATAGTGTATTTTTGAGAGACTCAAATGTATCGTACCAGATCAGGGAGAGAGAGAGAGATGGATGGATTTTAAACATGGGAAACCTTTTCTTCTCTATCCATATTCGTGCAGTCCAAGTTTCACTACGATAGAATAGACTTATACCTAAAATTTTAAAATATAAGTATAGGTACACGAAAGGTAGGTAAAGTCTTCAATTATATTTCCTTGTCACACTTTGAAAATATGCTGCTTTACTCGTGCGACTAGGAGTATAGGTTATACATATGTTATATGTAAGCGTACGTAGATATAGGCAGACGCATACTTACATTTTGAAAACGTAGAAATAGTTCTTGAGAACCATAGATAAAACTCGTCTATACACATAAATGTAAGAGGATATACCTACGGCCTTGAAGAGTAGGTATTACTTTTTACAACATAGTTGAAGAAACGTATGTATTATGTCACGTGGTGAAAGAAACGTAAGAATAAGTGTTACCATCATTTTTTATAAACGTAGAAAGAAGAACTAATGTCAATTAAAATACATAGCTAATTTATTCTTTTACATATTACATTTGTATATATTCATGTAATATTTCTTGTACATTCATGCAGTCACATTCAACGTATCAATATCAACAAATAACTCCATCTAAACTCTAATATCAGCACACCAATATAAACTAAGAATTTATTACCACAAATTAATTCTTTCAATAAAAATAAGTAAAATATCAAAAAGTTGTCAAATACAGATACTAATTAAGAGAGAAGACGATCGCATCTTTAAGAACATTATAATTAAAAGTCAGCTTATCTAATTATCGAAGAATATATATCAAACAACGAGGCATTATCTAATAGAATTGCATAAAACACCATTCAAACTGTAATGATAATTCTCGCTATGAATGATCTGGTGGACTTGACCGCAGATATGGTATCCATGCAGTGCAGTTCACTTCCATCTCATCCGTGCATCCTTTTCGTCACAAGAACGTTGTACCAAATGATGTGAGAATGTTAAACCGGACTAGATCACTTGGGGCCTCTTTAATTAAAAACGGAATGAGTTATTTCAGACGAATTATACTAGCTAGGGCTGCTTAGACAGGAAACAGAGACTTTTTACTTTGATAATCATAATCTTATTCCTTTTTAAAAAATAATCCTATTCTAGTTATATAACCAATTAGAGCCTTTTTCATTGAAATTGACAATCTGGTTTAGAAGAAATAAGACGGATATGCAAAGGAAGAAGAAATCTTAAGGAAATATATAATTTTATAATATTCTTTTCTAACATATAACCAAACTCCAAAAGTATCCATCTCACTATACTATATAATTTACATGGCGTGCAAAGGATATCATTTTGTCTTTTTTATACATGTCGAATTTGACATATTTCTTACTATTGGTAAGTTGGTCATCTTATGTATTTATGGCTCAACAGTACAGGATTTCTCTGTCATGAAGGAGATCTTGAGATCTAAACTTACCTCCTAGCAACAATATGCAAGTGAACTATTTTATTTTACTAGTTAATGTGTGGACCTATATATATATATATGTGAGCGTACTGTCTTCCAATGGACACTTTAGGAAGATGATTGCTTCCTTTGGCCGAGTGTAGATCTTTAATCTGGAGAAGACAGCATGGAAAGCCTTCTAATGAGGAAAAAAAAATTCTTATTTACGTCTGGATTTGAATTCTTCGCAGTAAAAGCTATCATCCCCTTCAAAACAGAACGTCTCAAGTGCATGCTTTCACATCCATTCGGTTGGTTCGGGGAAAACAAGCGTCCTTCATTAGATAAAAAAACAGGCTATATATACATATCATCAACAGAACAACTTGTGCGCATCTAAATGCGTTTATTTAAAACAACTTGAACGCATCTAAATGCGTTTATTCAAGCCTACAACGATGTGTGAGGTGTGCATTACAGATTTCCCTCAGCCTATCAGAGTATTCTTGTTCATGCCTTGTTGGTCACCATGACGATCTTCCGACCCTGCAGGTCCGGCTGTCCCTCAGCAGCGGCGGCGTTCACCACCACCACTGCAGCTCCTGAGGTCTCGCCCTTGGCAGCATTGTGCGCACCGTCGATGATGACCCCTTCTCCGTAGGTGTTGGTGCCGGTGGCCCATATTGCCGGGCCATAGATGACGACGTTGCGGTCGCGCTGGAGCACCAGGACGTAGTTGGCGATAGCCCTCTGTGTGTTGCTCGCCCACACAGCGACGCCATTGCTGTAGATGACAAGGTTGCCGTCGCTCTGCATCGTGACCCGGCAGTTGGTGCCCCGGCCGTTGGTGCCGGAGGCCCACACGGCGTTGCCAGCGGCGTACAGCACCAGGTTGCAGTCGGTCTGCATGGTGAAGGTGTACCCATCATTGATGAGGGACTGCCCGGCCGTGAGGCTCTGAGGGCTTACTAGGACCTCGTCGGCAGCGCAGGGTGAGGCAAGGACTCCGAGGAGGACAGCCAGGAGGAGGAGAGGGAGGCGGAAGCAATTCTTTGCCGCCATGGCTTGACAGTGAGAGAGTAACTCTAGGTTTTCGCTGTCTACTCTCTAAAGAGCTTGGGCGTGCATGGTCTGCAGCTGAGCGTAGGAGGCTGGTATTTATAGAGAGATGGAAAGTGCAGGCACAATTAGGGAGGGTACGACGTCAATTCCCCCCTTCCGAGGAAGGAGCGGTGCATGTTACGAAGCAGAGGAGGGGTGATTTGATTAGCAACAAGACAAAGGAAAATTTGGGTTGTGATCTGCCGTGTTCTCCACTCTGTCTTCACTGATCTGCACACGAAAAATGTAGTGACAATAACTTTTGGATAGTTACCTCTCTTGTCTCTTCGCAAGTACGACAGATGATGTCTGGGTAATTTATGCTCGTCCACGGGTGATCTAGTGTAGAGAATACGTAAAGTTGGAAGATCTTCAAATATGGGACTGCCGTCATACGCAAACCACTCAAAAGGATCGATGGCCTAAGGGACCAAACACACGGGTTGGGAGGAGCTGAATATGACAAACACGATGCATTGGAGAGATAGAAGAGGGCAAAGTCAGGGCTGTCAAAGGATCGGGTCAACTCGATAGGTATGCGGATCTGACTCAATTTTGAGTCGGGTCATAAAGTTTTTTTCAACATGCGGGCTCTTAATTAAGCTTAAAAGTCCGGCCCGACTAGGTCCGTGGATCGGACTCGGGTTTTCAGCTCGGCCCATCGGCCAGTCCAGCCCATTCTCTTTTTTTTCTCACTTTAAATTTTAAAAATTACATAGTTAAAATTATGTTATTTTACTTAATTAAAAATTTTAAAACACTCTTTTCACATAAATTATGAAATTAATATCAAAACTCTAATGAACTTAGTAAGATTATAAGTTTTATATTATTAAATATATTATTTTGTATTATTTATTTAAGTTATCGAGCCGGGTCGAGCCTTAGTCGGACTTTATATTTTTTTAATAGTGTCGAGCCCGGCTCAGACTCGGACTTCAATATTGATAAGTCGGGCTGGAGCCGGGCCGACCGAAGCTTGGCCCAGGTCCGACCCATTAACAGCCCTAGGCTTGACAAACTTCATACCAAAGTAGGAAAATGAAAGTTGTTAGGGGAGAGATAACTTACGAATTTGTGTCAAGGGAGAAATGTGGCGACAAACCTAAGAGGGATGCTGGCAAAAGAGGTGGGCCGCTCGACCTAACAAGGGAGGTGCGGAAATGAGGCGGAAGGCGAAGTGGGAAGAGGCCGGAGAGAGGCGGGAGGAGGGCAAGGTGGAGGGGAGGAGGGTGACAGAGGGCGGTGCTCGAAGAAGGGGCAGAAGGCGACAGAGGGTGAAGGGGCGGAGGGCGACGGAGGGTGGAGCAGGAGGTGGGGCGAAGGGCGATGGAGGATGACAGAGGACTGAAGGAGGAGGTCGGAGATCGGAGTAGGAGAAGAAGGGAGGTCTCCCCCCACCCAAGTTTCTACCGCCGTAGAGACGGCAAAGTTTCCGCTGGTGGGATGATAGCGACATTTCCGCCAACAGAGGACGGCTATAGAGCAACCAACGCGTGGTTGGTGAAGGCAAAGATTCCGCTGCCGATGACATTCTCGCCAACGTGAGGCCAACGATGGATAGTCGGATGAGGGGGGGGGGCTGCTCCCACCTACCCCCACCCTAGGGCACCACCACTTTAACCATGTGTATATATGTACAAGTGAAGAAAGAAGTACATTAAAAATTCTACTCGAGTTGTCTTGCCTTAAATTGATACACGCTTAGTCTCATTTTGATTGAGAGTTATCTCTGGGTAATCGGAAGTTAACTCATAAATAACTCTCAACATACTTTGGTATGACATTTAATGTTAATCGGGTCAAAAAGGGGGTAATCCGGAGGGGAGGGGAGAGAGATAGAGAGAGAGAACGAGAGATATATTAAAATTTTTTAAAGATATATAAATATAATATTTCATTTATCATCGTTATCGAGTTAACCTATTACTTATCAAATCATAATAGATTAAAAGTAAGTTAACTCACCTCCTTACTTTCTGATCAATTATCTTCCTATCAAATTAAAAATAGATTAACTCTGTGTTATTTTAATTTGGATGAGTTAATCCACCTTTAATCTAATTTTATATTAAACGGAGACTGAAAGAAATTATTTGTGACTTCCTATACATTTATTGCACGGGACACTCAACGAAACGATGAGGTGGATTGGAAGAGCATCATATAAGAGTGTATCCTAAGAAAAGTCGGAGAAGTATCCAAAGGTAATCAATGGATGCCGACATCAACTTCAATATAATCTATTGATCTTATCCCTATTCGTATATATTAATTCAGACCAGTTAAGTATCTATAACGTGGTCCCACGATCTCCCTATAATAACAATACGGGTACGGCGAGAACAGCCGGGTTAAATTTATGCAAAAAAAAAACCATATATTTATTGCACGGGACACTCCACGAAACGCTGAGGTGGATCGGAAGAGCATCGTGAGGGGATATAAATCCTAAGAAAAGTAGCTATAGGAGAAGTGTCATCCCAAGGCAATCAATGGATGCCGACACGACATCAACTTCAATATAATCAATTGACGATCTTATCCCATTTCGTATATATTAATTTGGATCAGTTAAATATTTATAACGTGGTCCATGATTTCTCATATAATAGTAAGATTTTTTTCATATAAATTGTTGTTATAGACGTATTTACATATATATCATTCCCGAGAACATGTTAACATACATATTATTATTATGGTACGTAACTTGTAAATATGTCATCGTCGTCATATCCCTCGTTACCTCCTATTCAAATAACCATGGTTAATATTAATTAGACGTGAAAAAATATTATACTACCCTAGGATAAAAGACACCGTAAGTCACCTCTTTCCCCTCGATCGAAACTTATCCATACGAACGAACTCCAAATCCTTCCCCTCCCCTCTCTAGGAACCATAATCCCCCTATCTTTCAGAAACTCTAATCCCCGTCTGTGCTTTCTCGGAACCCTAACTGTGAAGAAGAGTGATCGTGCATTGCATCCCAGCTCCCTCCATCCGTTCTCCAACCATATTTCTTTCGGGAACCCTAATCGCGAAGAAGAGTGCTTTGCAGAGCAGCTAATCCCCGAAACCCTAAGGGCCGCTTTGTTTCCGGGGTGGGGTGGCTTATTCGACCCCCACCGCCCGAATAAGCCACTCCACCTCGGTTAGGGCGGCATGTGTGTGAGGGAAAACTGTGGGGCCCATACTTTTCTCTCACATCGGTTTACTATTCTCCCTATCATAACTCGAAAACAAAGAGGGCCTAAGCGACTACGGAAAGTGAGGAAGCAGAGACGAAGGATCAAACCCTAATCGCCATCGAGATGAAGGAGCAGAAGAGGTAATCTTTCTCGCCGTTCCCATCTCTCATCTGCAGTGAATAGTTGGGGTGTTGGAGTTGTGTAGGAGAGATCTTATATGTGAGTTTTTGGGGTGTAAGTGTGGAGGGGAAATCTCTAGTCCACCATAGCTGTGGGCCAGGTATATTTTTTAATGTCGTTTACAATTGAGGCCTTTTTTATGCTAGTAGATAAGTATTTAAATGCAGTTAGTGAGGTGCAGATGGAAGGTGGGGCTAGTTGTGAGGTGGGACAACTCTATCTTTTATACTATTAGCCTTACTGTGTGGTGGGATAAATCTCAATCTTTTATGTAGTGGGGCTCTTATTATGATCGTGCCTTTACATTTCTGTATTTTATACTTCACATATTATATGATTCACATATTATGTGTTACAGGATGGATGATGAATCATACACTTTATTAGTTAAATATGGGGGCTACTGGAAAAATGTGAAAGGTGATCCTAGCATAATTTGTCACCGTCTCATGGAATAGAAAAGCTTTCATATTTATCGCGATTGTGCAAATTTGAAGGATTTGCTTGATCTTGTGTGCAACCTGATTAAGTGGAGTCCCGATGAGGTGGTGAACATAATGTGGAGGGGGTGCCCAAAGCTAGACCTAAAAGATACCAGTAGATTGTCAATGATAGAGATGTTTTGATGATGTTTGATCATTGTTAGCCCAAAGATACCATGCATAGATATAGTTATTATAGTGGAGTCTGTGACCAATGTCACACAGTCACAAGATAAGGAAGGAAACAATGTGAGGAAAACACATCCTAAGAGAAGGAGGACCTGTAGTAAGGCAAAGGGGAAAGAACTCATGAAGGAGGAGGATTTTGTGGACATTAAGGTTTAGATTCTTCATATGATATCAGATACTTTATTGCAGTTGACGATGATATTGCAAGAGAGGGTGAGAATGAAGAGGTAACTTTGATGATTCCATAGGGTGTTGAGGGTGCAAAGAGTGTTGGTCATGAGGAAGCACGAGCAAAGGGTGTTAGTCATGAGGAAGCATAGGCACAGGGTGTTGAGGAAGGACAGGCAAAGGGTGTTGAAGATGCAGATGAGCGTGTCTCAAACTATGGGCTTGAGTCTGAGAGTAGCTACCACAACCTATTCTCAAATGATGATGATGATTATAGAGATTATGTTAATGAGGGTAGGGACATAGAGAAGGAGGATCTACAAACTAATGATGACTATCCAAACATCAAAGTGGGCACTACATTCCAAGACCGGGAAACACTTATCCTAGCTATGCAGCAGTATGTTGTAAAGACTGAGTGTTATCTTAAGACTTATAGGAGTGACCCAACTAGGTTGATCATGTATTGTGGCTATAAGAAATGTGAATGGAGGATGCATGCATCTAAATTGTTCCCAAAAGTTACATTTTAGATAAAAATAATCAGAGGAGAGCACACATGTCCCGGGGATAACATGGCTGGGAACAAAATGGCCACTATCAAGTGGGTTGCTGCTTGTTGAAGGGGATATTGCTCCCAAAGGCCTGCATAGAAGGTTGAAGACTAAATATCACATTAACTTATGATACCATAGACTATAGAGAGGTAAGGAATTAGCAATGATGGCCATACATGTACATGGTCAATTGGGAGGAGGTCCATGGTCGGTTAGGAGATCTTGCAGAGGAGTTGCTTGCATGAAATCTTGGAAGTGTGATTAAGTACACGATAGATTTAGATCATACATTCCTTAGGTTTTTTGTTTCTTTTAAAACTTGCACAGAGGGATTTGTGATGGGCTACAGACCACTCATTGGTCTGAATGGCTGCCACCTGAAAATAAGGTTCCTTAGTGCCATGCTTAATGCAGTGCCATTGGATGGTAATGATGGCTTGTTCCTTGTTGCATTTGCAGTTGTTGAGTCTAAGAATGAGGGGAGTTGGTCGCGATTTTTTTAAAAATATGAATGAAGCTATTGGGGAAGTCTCAAGATTAGTTCTAATATTTGACAGATAGAAAGGGTTGGAAGAAGATAAAAAGGTGCATTATCCTACTGCTCAGCATAGAACATGTGTCAGACACATGTACAAGAACTTCAAGAAAAAATACCCAGGGAAGAAATTGGAAAAAAATGGTATGGGATGCAGCTAAATGTTTTACAATGCAAGAGTATTTAGAGTACATGAGGCAAATCAAGGAAGAGAATGCGAGTGCTTTCCATTATTTGGACCAAGCTATGTTGAAGGGTGAGCAGTAGAGTAGGAGCATGTTTAGTCAGGAGGCGAATTGTCACTATGTGACAAACAATCTTTCAAAATCTTTTAATGCATTCATTGGTCAGGCTAGATATAAGATTATAGTTGACTATATTGACTGCATTCGTGGATAGATAATGAAGTTGATGGAATTGAGGAAGAGAGCATCAAAGTGGAAAGACAGTTTTGTCCCTAAGACAAGGACCCACATGCAAGAAATTAGCAATGATTTGGGGGATTATGCAGTATAGAAATCCACCTCATTTTATGGAGAGGTGAGCAGTCCATATGAGAGATTAGTGGTGAACATCAAGGACATGATCTGCTCTTGTAGGAGATGACAGTTGACTGGCCTGCCATGTGTGCATGTGGCATCTTTTCTTACCACATGTAGGGGTGTTGATTGGGAACAATTTGTGGATCAGTGCTACTTAGTTGACAGTTATAAAACAGCCTATGCTCTTAATATTTCTCCTATGACAGACAGGAATCAGTGGTCAAGGAAGTCATTAGAACATCCAATTCTACCCCTGAAGGTCAAGCGGCCACCTGGCAGACCCAGGAAGAAGAGAATCAGAGCTGAGGATGAGGGTCAAAAGAAAACAAAGAAAAGACATCATAAATGTAAGAAGTGTGGAGAATATGGCCACTACGCAAAGAAGTGCAAGAACCCATTTAACCCTATTCGTCAAGCACCTAGTCCAAGGTAAAAGTTGTTGGGTTCGGTGCAGTATTCAGAGGGGGGGGTGAATGAATATAGCCCTTTAAAAATTCGCCCAATTAAAAATCTTCACCCAAAATAAGATTTCGCTCACTTAAAAATTGGAATGCTAACAAGATAAATTAGAACACTCATCTACTGAACCTATAAGCAAACAGTTGAGCGCCCCTATGCATTCATCTAGCGGAAGCACAAATAGAACAAAACAAACCACAATGCAAGAGGGTTTTTAGGTGGTTCGGTCCAGCAGACCTACATCCACCCCACACTCAACCCGAGTGTGGCTTCCTGCTGACTCACAGCTTGAACAGCTGGGCATCACAGCTTGCCATACAACCGCTGGGCAACACAGCTTGCCGTCCGAGGAATCCTCCTCGCCCCGCTGAGCAACACAGCTTGCTGTCCAGTGGAATCCTCCACTGCAACCGCTGGGCAATACAGCTTAGCCGTCCAGAGACAGCACCTCTGTAAAACCCGCTGACTAACAGCTTGAAGAAATGTATGAAAGGAAAACGAAAATGGGAAACAAACAGTAATCGGAAAGCTGTAAACAATGAAGCACAATGTGGCTCTTAAAGAGCTGACTGAAGTGGATCTGTAATGCCCTAGGTTTTTCGGATCCTCGTTCGTGGGTTCCGGATCTGGTTTCTCGGAGTGTCTGACTCCGTTGTGTCTGAAATTTCGTTTCGGACATCTTTCGTGTTCGGATCGGCGCGATCCGGAGTCGTTTCGGAGGCCCGGAAGCGTTCCGCGGCTTTTTCCGCGTGTGTTTTCTGATTCCCGGCGTGGGTTTCGGCTTTCCCTTCGGAACCTCGTTGCGGGTGAACCGGGCCGTTCACCAGGGCGCGAGTGGTACCGTTGCGATCGGTGCGTTCCGAGGATCGCGAGGGTGTAATTTTCTATTTTTCTGGATTTTTCTGATTTTCCAAATTTTCCTATAAATAGCTTTTTCTCTCTCTCCCCCTCTCATTTCTCATTTCTCTCCCTCTCTCTTCTCACGCTCTCTCCTCTCTCCCTCTCTCTCTCCGGCGGCCGACGGGGCGGAGCATGGGCGAGGCGGGGACGGCGCGGGCGAGGCATGGGCGAGGATGGATGAGGATCGAGGCGGTGGAGGCACGTGGAAGCTCGGCCGTGAGTTCGTGGAACGGCGAGGCTTCAACGGCGTTTTCTTCGTGGATCGGCGTCCACGGTGCGCGAAATCTTCGGTGGAGGTAGGATGATGGACCCTCAGCCCGTGTACTTCCTTTCCCGTGAGTTTCGTAGGCCGTGGTGAGCCGAGCGGGCTAAACGGGACGTTTTGGGCAAAATGTGTGTTTTTGGGGTGTGAGCCGGATCACCCGTTCCATGGTATTTTTGGGCGATCCAGGGGTTTAGATGCATGCCTAGGGGCTTGGGGAAGGTTTCCCCTTTTGTTTCCCCTTCACCTGGGGGTGAACGGGGCGTGGCATAGCTTTTCCCGCGGTTTCTACCGTTTTCGGGCGCGGACTGAGAACGCGCTATACTCCAGTAGCGCGTTCTTGAAGGTCGCGCTGCCCTGATAGGGTGCGTTCATCGGAGAAGATGAACAGTAAGGCGGGTCGGGTCGCGCCTTACGGCCCCAGCGCGTTCTGGTTGTCGCGCTATAGGATCATAGCGCGACCTGGCCTGGTCGCGCTATGGTTATGTAGCGCGTTCGTGTTGAACGCGCTAGGCACGTATAGCGCGTTCTGGCTGAACGCGCTATGCCCGTGTAGCGCGTTCTTGGAGGTGACCAGCCGGGCTGCCCGGGGCGGGCGGTCTGCGACTGATCGTGCTCCTCGTGGGCCGCGTGTGCCTTGGACACCCAGTGGAGTTCCGTGACCGTGTTTTGGGGTGTCTGGAGGTTCCATTTACCTCGTTTTACGTGCCCGTGCGCTTAAGGGTCCGGGTGACCTTTTAGCGTCCGTTCGCATTGTGTTGGTCTCCGGTCGACCCGGTTGGGACCCAGTGGTCGACCTCCGACCTTGTGAGTGTCCTGGACACCCCATGGGTTCTGTGTCCATGTTTTTGGGGTGTCGGGAGGGACCGTGTTATCTCGATTTGCGTGCCCGTTGGTGTGGTGGGTCCGGGTGACCCCATGTGTCCCGGGCTTTCGTGTTACGCTTGATCGAGTCACCGTGTGTCGGTGTGTGTGCGGTGGGGTGTCCCCCGCATGCCGTGGGTTTCTCTGGAAGGCGATTCCCATGTGGGCCATGTGTTTTGGCCTTGGACTGTGAGTCCAGTTGTCCGGCCTGGGGCTGGAGGTTTCCCGCTTGCTTCAAGATGGGAAATCGTCGTGGCGGCTTGTGTGCTGCCTTGGGAATCGTGCTTCTGTGTTTTCCGTGTGGCCCGTGTGAGTGGCCTTTGTCCCTTGCGTTCCCTTCCAGAGGGAGTGGTCTTGGTGACTCGTGAATTATCTCGGTACTCGTGTTACCGTGGTTTTAGACCTAGAGATTGGACTAGATTGACGGTCTTGTGCTGTTGCGTACAACGGTCTTGACCCCGAGTCTTGTGACTCAAGGACCGTTGGGTGTAGTGCGTCTAGAGGACTGTCCAGAGTCCAGTGGCTTAGCGCCACTTGAGTTTTCTTGACTCTAGCGCACGGTGCATGCGTGGCCGTGGACTGTGAGTCCCGTTTCTTCTCCGACTGTGGTCACCGCGCGACGGGGCCGGTACGTGGGGTGATCCCCGTACGTCGTCGGATTCGGACGTTGTTTTCCGTTGGGTTGAGAGTCTACTCCTTCAGTGACCCTCCACTAGTCGTAGCCCACCAGTACGAGGTGCTGGTCTCACCTGGGAGTGGTGTACGGGCACTCACCTTTGAGGCGGTTTGTGGACCGGTTACCGTAGGCCCCTCGTCGGTAGCCAGAGTCCGGCTACGGGGGAAAACCGGTCAGAGGGCCAGACCTAGGACGCGTGGTCTGTGTGTGCACACGTGGTTGGGGGGGTTGGACCCACGTCGACGGGCGTGACCCCAGCTAGTTACTTGTTTGTGGTTACTTGTGCGGTGTTCGCGCCTCGGGTAGGGCCTACCACGTCAGGCGGTTCACCTGCGGTGCGGTGTAAGACGTCAGGGGACGCTACCGGCTGTGCTTCTAGTGGGAGGTACTCCTGTCGAGTCGGGAGTGACAGACTGTCAATTTTCGTCACTTTGACCTTCGGGTTTCGTTCGTGTTGACCGTTGAGTTTCGGTTGGTTCGCCGTGACGCGTGTGTTGGTTTTCGCGTCATGAGATTAGTGCTAGTGGCTTTACCGAGGTTGGGTCTTGTTGTGCGGTACCCGCGATCGGATGGTCGGGGTTGCACCTTGGACAGCGTGTCCAGGTCGGTTGTGTCCGGGGGACAGGCCTCTGCGGCATGGTTACCGTGTGTTGTTACTTCGGTAGGCGGTACTAGCGTGGTTTGGTAGCTTCGTCTGCGAGATCGAGGTGTACCTTCCGGTACAGTAGGAGTAGCTGTAGTGCCGAATTTTTGACCGGCCACCGGTTTGCTATTCCTGCTGTAGTTGTAGCTCTCCTTTCCGCTACCGCCGTTGTTTTCGGTTGGGGTTCCGCGGGATCCCTGCTGAGTCTCTGTTCTGGAGACTCATTCCCTGCTTTTCAGGTGCAGCGGTTCTTCCTCGAGGTTCGAGGGCGCGGAGCGGAGGTTCTCAGTTGCCAGCTTGCCGGGCCGAGTGTTCACTTGGCATGTGATACGTTTTACTGCTTTAGACTGTACTTTCTGTTGGACTGGACTCTGTTGTAGTTGTTTATTTATTTCTGTTAATTATTGAGTTGTCCTGCTTTATTTCCTATTTCTTTGTGCCTCCACACTCCTTTTAGCCCTTCCGAGCCCTCTCGACTCGTGGGCGGCGGTGCGAGTCTCGGGTTATCGGGCCTTCCCGGTAATCGGATTCTCGGGTCGTTACAGCTGGTATCAGAGCGGTGGTTGTGGGCGTACATAGGAATTCGAAATATTGCAGTGATCAGAGTCCATAAGGTCCAGTACAGTCGGCAGCTGGCATAGGGTTTTGTGCTTGTTTTTCCGCTTTGTTTCTCGCTTGAGAGCTTGAGTGCGCTGCGTGGCGCTGTGAAGGTGGTTGCTGTCCGCGGCTTTCGTGCCAGCATGGGGTCTAAGGATCGAGGTCAAGAGCCTTCTCCCTCATCGGTGATGGCCCTGGTTGTGCTGCGTTGGGCAGAGGTTGCTGGCAGGCGTGAGCTCGCGGTGCTGCGTTCGAGGAATCTGCGGCGTGGTCAGGTGGCTGGAGATGATTTTTCGTGGTTAAGTGGCCGTGAGCGCGCTCTGAGGGAGCTGCTGTCGGTTTTGGCCACTATAGCTTGAGATTTATCCAGCCCCTGAGGTTTTCAGGTCGTGGTTTAAGGTGGCAGAGCGAGTGTTCTGATCGAGAAGTGTGCTCCGGTGAGCGTAATGTCTTCTCGGTGAGCTGCTGATTTGTCGAGCCTGATGTCCTTGTCGTGCTCTGTGGTGTCAGAAGTGACGTGTCGGTCCCGATTGTTTTACGGATTTCGAGGCAGGATTGGGTTGTGGTGTCCCAGTAAGTCTTGCTCCTGCGCTCTTGTGTGCGAATGGGTTGTGTTCGCCCTGGAGTTGGCTTGAGATGTAAAGACTCCGCGGTGCGTTCGGGACTCGAGGATGAGCGTCGGCGGTTGTCGCTTATGGCTCGTGTTGCGGCTCTTGGCGTGGTGTGTCGCAGTTCGAGGAATTGCAGCAGTGGTGCATCGAGAGATGTTGTGATTGTGGTCCGACGTGACACTCGTCGAGTGTGTCGGAGGCGCTGACCTGATGGAAGCGATGGTTTTCCTTGGTGTTGGATGGTGCTGTTTCCAGCGTGCGCGAGGTTCGAGGTCAGGTCGAGCATGGAGTTCTTCCGTTGGTCGGAAGTGTGCTGGTTTCTCCTTTGGTTGGAGAGATTGCGTTCGGCTAAGGTTCGTCGTCTTGCGTTGCATGTTCGGATTGGTTGGCCTTGTATGCCATGAAGTCCGTGCGAGACGTGCTCCTTGTCTTGGCAAGGCGGTTGCCTGTGAGAAGTCGTGCCCATTCCCTTGTCGTGTGAGGGTGCTGGCGCTGTTCCGGAAGGACGAGTGCTGGGTGGGCGGTGTTCGCTTTCTTGGCTGTGCGCGCGGATCAGAGTGTGCAGCGGAAGCGTGGTGGGCTTGTGACCCATTGGTTCAGGATCGTAGCGTTGGTTGCTACGGGCGGATTCCTGAGTTTACGTTGAGTATTGGAGGATTGGTTCCTCGGTGTGAAACGTGTTGTTGCCGTGCCGTTGCCCGAGAAGTCGTGGTTCTTGGCACTGGCGGGTGGAGTGTTGGGGAAAAGTGCTGGCTAGAGCGCCGCATGAGTACCATGTTCCTGTGATGGAAGCCGTGTCAGGCGTCGGTGTTGGACCTGGATGAGGTTGTTGAGGATGTCGCCTGACGGAGGTCGAGGACGTGTTGGTTAGAGTCGGTGGCTTGGTGTCTGACTTGTGTTCCCAATCATGTCCTCGGTTGAGATCGTGCTTTGAGGATGTGGTCTCTGGCAGATTATAGGTCCCGGTTGACGGCTATGAGTGGCTGGTGAGCCTAACCGTGTGACCGACCACAGCAGTGTCTGTTGGTTCTACGGTCTTGTCGGATCGTGACGGTGAGATGTTTATTGCTTAGGGACCCGTGAGCACTATTCAAGTGGTGTCCCGTGGCTCTGTGGTAAGGGCGGAATCGAGATTGGCAGGTGTCCACTTGGATTGATCAAAGGATTTGATGAGACCAGATGGAAGAGTGACGCCTGTGGGCGGAGGCCTTTTGTGAGATTGGCGTCGGATGGTGGTCCCTGATAGGACATTGGTGTCGCAAGGTTATCCCTGGTTTGGTGACTAGCATGGGGTGGTTCCCTATAAGTCTGAGTCTAGTGAGGTGATGACTGAAGACACCAGGATCCGTCATTTGGTTTCGTCGTGCTCCCCGAGAGGGTCGAGTTGGTGCCATGTTCGAGCTCGGATGCGGTGTCCGAGAGGAGTGCAGCTCGAGGTGTGGCATCAGTCTGTGTGGGAGTCGACGGATGGCTTGCTGAGGTTTGGAATGTTTTCTTCGGACCCGGTCGAGGACCAGGAAAGAAGGAAGAAGCTGAGCAAGCGAAGGTTTCCCGTTGACGAGCAGTTGGTGACCAGTGGATGGTCTTTTCAGAGACAGAAGATGCTGGTTGTTGGGGCTCGAGCGTGGCGAGAGCCGTGTGCCAGTGAGACCTTTGGTGGTCGTTTCGGTAATGTGCCTTCCCGGACGGGATCTGGGCTTTGTCGAAGTTTATCTTCTGACAAGAGTTGGCACAGTGTTGTGTCCGGCTTTCGGCTTGCCATGTGTGAGGTGTTTTCTTGGTGCTGAGCCGATGTGCTGGTTGCGATCTGTTGAGATGGCTGATTGAGCTGGTGGAGGCTCTGTTTTGGTTGCTCCCTTGAGGAGGGTGTGCGACCTGTCAGTTGGTTGCGAAGCTGATGTGTGTTTTGTCTGCTGACCATTGGGTGGATCAGTAGCTGTTGCTCGTGTCGAGGGTTGTGATTCCTCGGTGAACGAGATTGTGGCTGCGGTGCCATGGTGGATTCTCGCGTTGTCTGAGGTGATGCCGGACTGTGTCCTTTGCTATATGCCTGCTCTGTTGGCCTGTGTGCTCGGCGCGAGGAGCGAGGTGTTGTGTGTGATTGTGAGTCTAGCTGTGTCCCTCAGGATCGGTTTTTTGTGAGAATCGAGATTTTCTGTGCTGGGGCTCTGACAGCGTGTCAGTTGGTTCAGTGTTCTTCCCCTGGGACTTTGCGCTAGGCCCTGAATTTTGAGGACGAAATTCCTTTAAGGGGGGAGGGCTGTAATGCCCCGGGTTTTTCGGATCCTCGTTCGTGGGTCCTGGATCTGGTTTCTCGGAGTGTCTGACTCCGTTGTGTCTGAAATTTCGTTTCGGACATCTTTCGTGTTCGGATCGGCGCGATCCGGAGTCGTTTCGGAGGCCCGGAAGCGTTCCGCGGCTTTTTCCGCGTGTGTTTTCCGATTCCCGGCGTGGGTTTCGGCTTTCCCTTCGGAACCTCGTTGCGGGTGAACCGGGCCGTTCACCAGGGCGCGAGTGGTACCGTTGCTATCGGTGCGCTCCAAGGATAGCGAGGGTGTAATTTTCTATTTTTCTGGATTTTTTTGATTTTCCGGATTTTCCTATAAATAGCCTTTTCTCTCTCTCCCCCTCTCATTTCTCATTTCTCTCCCTCTCTCTTCTCATGCTCTCTCCTCTCTCCCTCTCACTCCGGCGGCCGACGGGGCGGAGCATGGGCGAGGCGGGGACGGCGCGGGTGAGGCACGGGCGAGGATGGATGAGGATCGAGGCGGTGGAGGCGCGTGGAAGCTCGGCCGTGAGTTCGTGGAACGGCGAGGCTTCAACGGCGTTTTCTTCGTGGATCGGCGTCCACGGTGCGCGAAATCTTCGGTGGAGGTAGGGTGATGGACCCTCAGCCCGTGTACTTCCTTTCCCGTGAGTTTCGTAAGCCGTGGTGAGCCGAGCGGGCTAAACGGGACGTTTTGGGCAAAATGTGTGTTTTTTGGGTGTGAGCCGGATCTCCCGTTCCATGGTGTTTTTGGGCGATCCAGGGGTTTAGATGCATGCCTAGGAGCTTGGGGAAGGTTTCCCCTTTTGTTTCCCCTTCACCTGGGGGTGAACGGGGCGTGGCATGGCTTTTCCCGCGGTTTCTACCATTTTCGGGCGCGGACTGAGAACGCGCTATACTCCAGTAGCGCGTTCTTGAAGGTCGCGCTGCCCCGATAGGGCGCGTTCATCGGAGAAGATGAACAGTAAGGCGGTTCGGGTCGCGCCTTACGGCCCCAGCGCGTTCTGGTTGTCGCGCTATAGGATCATAGCGCGACCTGGCCTGGTCGCGCTATGGTTATGTAGTGCGTTCGTGTTGAACGCGCTAGGCACGTATAGCGCGTTCTGGCTGAACGCGCTATGCCCGTGTAGCGCGTTCTTGGAGGTGACCAGCCGGGCTGTCCGGGGCGGGCGGTCTGTGACTGATCGTGCTCCTCGTGGGCCGTGTGTGCCTTGGACACCCAGTGGAGTTCCGTGACCGTGTTTTGGGGTGTCTGGAGGTTCCATTTACCTCGTTTTACGTGCCCGTGCGCTTAAGGGTCCGGGTGACCTTTTAGCGTCCGTTCGCATTGTGTTGGTCTCCGGTCGACCCGGTTGGGACCCAGTGGTCGACCTCCGGCCTTGTGAGTGTCCTGGACACCCCATGGGTTCTGTGTCCATATTTTTGGGGTGTCGGGAGGGACCATGTTACCTCGATTTGTGTGCCCATCGGTGTGGTGGGTCCGGGTGACCCCATGTGTCCCGGGCTTTCGTGTTACGCTTGATCGAGTCACCGTGTGTCGGTGTGTGTGCGGTGGGGTCTCCCCCGCATGCCGTGGGTTTCTCTGGAAGGCGATTCCCGTGTGGGCCATGTGTTTTGGCCTTGGACTGTGAGTCCAGTTGTCCGGCCTGGGGCTGAAGGTTTCCCACTTGCTTCAAGATGAGAAATCGTCGTGGCGGCTTGTGTGCTACCTTGGGAATCGTGCTTCTGTGTTTTCCGTGTGGCCCGTGTGAGTGGCCTTTGTCCCTTGCGTTCCCTTCCAGAGGGAGTGGTCTTGGTGACTCGTGAATTATCTCGGTACTCATGCTACCGTGGTTTTAGACCTAGAGATTGGACTAGATTGACGGCCTTGTGCTGTTGCGTACAACGGTCTTGACCCCGAGTCTTGTGACTCAAGGACCGTTGGGTGTAGTGCGTCTAGAGGACTGTCCAGAGTCCAGTGGCTTAGCGCCACTTGAGTTTTCTCGACTCTAGCGCACGGTGCATGCGTGGCCGTGGACTGTGAGTCCCGTTTCTTCTCCGACTGTGGCCACCGTGCGACGGGGCCGGTACGTGGGGTGGTCCCCGTACGTCGTCGGATTCGGACGTTGTTTTCCGTTGGGTTGAGAGTCTACTCCTTCAGTGACCCTCCACTAGTCGTAGCCCACCAGTACGAGGTGCTGGTCTCACCTGGGAGTGGTGTACGGGCACTCACCTTTGAGGCGGTTTGTGGACCGGTTACCGTAGGCCCCTCGTCGGTAGCCAGAGTCCGGCTACGGGGGAAAACCGATTAGAGGGCCAGACCTAGGACGCGTGGTCTGTGTGTGCACACGTGGTTGGGGGCGGTTGGACCTACGTCGACGGGCGTGACCCCAGCTAGTTACTTGTTTGTGGTTACTTGTGCGGTGTTCGCGCCTCGGGTAGGACCTACCACGTCAGACGGTTGACCTGCGGTGCGGTGTAAGACGTCAGGGGACGCTACCGGCTGTGCTTCTAGTGGGAGGTACTCCTGTCGAGTCGGGAGTGACAGACTGTCAATTTCCGTGACTTTGACCTTCGGGTTTCGGTCGTGTTGACCGTTGAGTTTCGGTTGGTTCGCCGTGACGCGTGTGTTGGTTTTCGCGTCATGAGATTAGTGCTAGTGGCTTTACCCAGGTTGGGTATTGTTGTGCGGTACCCGCGATCGGATGGTCGGGGTTGCACCTTGGACAGCGTGTCCAGGTCGGCTGTGTCCGGGGGACAGGCCTCTGCGGCATGGTTGCCGTGTGTTGTTACTTCGGTAGGCGGTACTAGCGTGGTTTGGTAGCTTCGTCTGCGAGATCGAGGTGTACCTTCCGGTACAATAGGAGTAGCTGTAGTGCCGAATTTTTGACCGGCCACCGGTTTGCTGTTCCTGCTGTAGTTGTAGCTCTCCTTTCCGCTACCGCCGTTGTTTTCGGTTGGGGTTCCGCGGGATCCCTGCTGAGTCTCTGTTCTGGAGACTCATTCCCTGCTTTTCAGGTGCAGCGGTTCTTCCTCGAGGTTCGAGGGCGCGGAGCGGAGGTTCTCAGTTGCCAGCTTGTCGGGCCGAGTGTTCACTTGGCATGTGGTACGTTTTACTGCTTTAGACTGTACTTTCTGTTGGACTGGACTCTGTTGTAGTTTTTTATTTATTTCTGTTAATTATTGAGTTGTCCTGCTTTATTTCCTATTTCTTTATGCCTCCACACTCCTTTTAGCCCTTCCGAGCCCTCCCGGCTCGTGGGCGGCGGTGCGAGTCTCGGGTTATCGGGCCTTCCCGGTAATCGGATTCTCGGGTCGTTACAGGATCTGATCTAACTTCCAGTAGGAACGATCTTCTCTGATCTTCTCTTCTCTCTCTCTTCCTTCTTCTTCTTTTCACACTCTGCTCGAGCTCCCTATCTCTTTCCTTTTCTTCTTTCTCTTCTGCTTCTTCTCTCTTTTTCTTCTCTCTACCTGGATCGTGGTGGCTCTCTGCTGCTACAGCATTCCTCTTGAATCTCGATCATCTTCATCCGAAGACGAAGCCTTCTATTTATATCAGCAGCAGCAGCAGCTAGGGCGTGTAGTCTCCACAGCTCCCGCCCAATCGACTTTGCCACGTGTTAGCATCTCAGCTCCTTGGATCACATGCCAGACACCAATGGAGTGGTGGAAGGTACGAAAGCTTATCCGCTTGTGACTAATGTGGCAGTTGACGACTGAAGGTGGGATCACCTTAACGTGCTCAGCAACTGGAATTAGATGGCGTCAACCCTCTTACTCCAAGGAGTTGACGTAGCCTTCTGATATCTTCTTCCTACGAAACTCAAGTCTGATTGTGTTGATTCCATCAGCCAGCTACGTTAACGCATCGGCAATCCAGTGATCAAGGTCTTCGGTAGATAACCGTGCTGCGTCGACGCTGCTAATCCATAGCATTGACGCAGTGGTGTTCCAGAGTTGAATGTATATTAGACTCAATTGCTGCGTGGACGCTGTCTTGCAATGGCGTTGACGCACTGCAGTATTCCAGTGAGCTATGGACTCTGCCTCATTAACTACTGCATCGACGCTGCTGTAGCATGGAGTTGACGTAGCCAGGTGAAGCTCTGAAATCCTCTTCAACTGAAGCGTGGACGCATTGAACTCCCAGCGTCGACCCTGTTCTTCATTATTGTCATCATCTGAAGACATTGTATAGACTTTAGAACTGATGCACGATGTACATACTTCATGAGACTCGTCCAATGTATATATTTAGCTGAACAAGACACACAATGTATAGACTTGCAGCCATGAACAAATGCAATGTATAGACTCTTCAATCGACAGGCAGACAATGTATATACTTGCTCAGTGTATGGACTTTATTAAAAGAACATGTAATGTATATACTTGCTCAGCCTGAAGCAATGTCTAGACTTCAGCTCAAAGCCAGTGTATAGACTTCAATGCCCTTCGTCAAAAGCGATGTGCAGACTTGCATGAGATGCATGCTCCAGTGCAGTGTACAGACTTGCGTTCAGCAGCAATGTATAGACTTTGCAAACTGAGACGCAAAATGAGACGATGCTTAACCTGCACTGACTGTACAGACTTATGCATGAGACGCTGAGGAAGACGGTGGATGTACAGACTTATAAATGTACAGACTTTCCACCGACCAATATATGGACTTGCTCAGCCTGAGGCACTGTATAGACTTATAGAGTTGACGCTGCAGACTTGAGAATGCTGTGTACACACTCACAGCGTTGACGCTGCAGACTTGAGACACACTCACAGCGTTGATGCTGCATGAGACACTAAATAAGATGGACAGTCTGAGGGAGTCGACCCATCAAGGATATCAAACATGGCACACTCATGCAATCTCCACAGACTAAATCAGATATAACACACTCAAGCATTCAAATTCAAATCAACATGCCATCATCATAAAGAAAACATAATATCATAATGCACTCACTGTGTTGCAATCATCAAAACAAAACAGCATTGCTATCATCAAATCAACATAGCACATGCTTGTGCCTAAGGGGCACAACAAAAGTCACTAGCCTACAAATAAATCACCCATGCTATTCATTCAGTTTGTCTAACTATTGCACTTGTGAATCATAGGCCATCGGAGAGACCCAGAAAGAAAAGTACTAACGCCCACCGATCAACTCCAACTAATATATAGGCTTCTACCAGGTAATTCATTGATACCTTATTTTCTGCCAAGGAAAGTACCTTGTATTTTAGTGATACCTTATTTTATGTTCAAACTCTACTTAAAGCCTTCTGCCTTTTCTAACAATTGTTTGCAAGGGAGTGGCTATTTCAAATAGATAGTTGCATGTGCCTGTTGTGGGCAATCTCAGTACACATGGTTCTTCTGCCAGTGCAAGGCCTACTAGAAATGTTGAGGGTGTCAAGATAGATGTGAGCCAACTTGCTGGAAGTTGAGGGTCATGCAGGAGGAGCATATTCAATTACTGGTTTTATGATGACTGTGAATGTTTTGTAATATGACTTTAAAGTCAAAATTTTGTGACTGTTCTGACTTGTGTGAGTTCTATAATGAGTTTTGACTTATGTATATGAATTTAGATAGTATATTGTGATTGGGTTCTGACTTATGTTCTGAATTTAGATAGGATATTGTAATTGGGTTATGACTTTTGACTTATGTACATGAATTACTAAAGTCATGTCCATTTATCACCTCTATAAGAGATTTTAAGACAAATAACTTGCTGACATCCTATGTCATGTCTTTTTATCACCTATATATTGATGTCACCGGACACTGATGTTTCATAGATCATATTTCAAAGAGTCAATGGATAGACTATGAAAGGTTTAGTTTCTTTTCGATCGATGTTCATATAGCTATTCCCATGTAATTGGCCAGTTGGCTCACCAACGTTAAACTAGTGAGAAAAGCATCCCCTCCCACCCAATTTCTAACCTTTCTGACCCAAACCTAACTAGTACCATTACTATTGTATTAATTTTGACGAATTCCGAATGATATTATGGTGGGTCTGAGCGAATGATTTGACAGATCCGTGAGTTGGCGTTTGGAAATTGCTTATGATAAGATAGCCCCATCCCACACCTAGATGATCTATTACTTTGTTCAACACACAAGGAGGAACACATCTCTTTAGCAACCATGAGCACATATTTTTCCTCCCTTGGGCCAATGCCATCACTCACTCTCTAGATCTTATTTTATACAGTATCCAGAGAATTGCACCGTACACATATTGAATTTAGATAGCATGTTGTCTAGCTATTGCACTTGTTAAATTTTGGTTGATGTTCCTTAGAGCACTCGTAAAGAGAGGGATCAAGTATCTAATATTTATAGTCTCCCATTAAGAGTGATCTCCCGTGAAGAGTGGTTACTCTCACGAAGAGTGTCTCATATTAGAAATGTCTGATTAAAAAAAAATACAGCGACAGCATTATTTAGTAACATTCACAAGGTGAACGTGATGTGACACAACCTAAGACTTAGGCAAGCAAGCACATTCACAATCAAAATGGCCAATTTTGGGCCGCCGCTCTCCCGTCGCTCACCCAAGCCCGGGGTGACTTGGCAATGCCAAGTAGAGGATGTGGGGTTGGGCCCTTGCTGGTAGAGGGCCAGCAAGGCCAAGATTTGATTCCCAATGGATGTGGATGCCCAATTCAAGGGGGTCGGCAAAGTGCCAAAGGCACCAGTGATTCTCTTCCCACGGTGATCACTCAAGACAACGGGACTTGAGGATCGAGCTCTCACTCGCATAACCAGCGGAACTAGAACGAATATTGAATGACAAGCACTAAATGGAGTGAGGTGTGAGCACTTACTCGACCGGTTTGAAGAAACCGATCCCGCTCGGAAACGAGGGCGAGCGGGGAGGCGAGTGGATCCCCACACGTCGCGGCGGTGTAGCTTGACCTGCCCAAACAAGTTACAACACTACACCTCTCGTAGGAGGGGGGGTCTTGGGGTGGGGGTTAATAGGGATTACAACCAAAACTACCTCCGCACAGGGAGGGGCCTTCATCCGGCCAAGCGGGGAGGGGAAACTAGTGCTAAGAGTGATGAAGAAGTGATGACACCGAATCAGCCTTCTCTCTGTAATAGCTGACAGACAGAGGGTGTGGAGGCCGCAAAACTCTCTCAGGAATTTTTCTGAGGGTGAGACCAGTGGGGATCTCTTCATCTCTGGAACAGGAGTGCCTCTGAATTTTGCCAATTTCTTCAGGGGTCGCTGCCGGCCTGGGCGGGAGTACGAATAGGGTTGCTGAATCTCAGACTGTCTACCATAGACTACCAACAGTAGGAAGACGAGGCTGCTCCGACCGTTCCCGAACTCCGAATCAGTCGACGTTGGAACCGTTGAAACCGTGGGTGAGTCCTCTTTACAGTAGAACAAACGGGGATGCCAAAAGATGCCGGTGAAGATCAAAGGACTCAGAAAAGTAAGAATTGGTCGATGCAGACAGTGGGAAGCAGAGTCGAACGCCTGAGGAAGAAAATTGGTAACTTCTGCTGCAGGATGCCGAACGGAGTTCCGCTTCTTGATTCTGAAATTAGACAGGGAGAGGAAGAACTTTTCAGAAGAGCTCATGGTCTGATTCCTCCGAGGTTTGTCGTGGTGAAGCTTTCTCTCCGGCTCAGGATCTCTGCAGAGCCAACTCTGCGCAGTCGTGGGAGAATGGACCTCCTGTGCAGCTCGGTGCTCCGATGGGGACGAAATCACTGCCGTTGCGAAGAGGACAGGCATACGCTTCTATGGACTTCTCTTGGACCTTCAAAATCGTAGGGGTGTGGTTGTGGTGGCCGCTGCAAACTGCAGGTTCATCTGCAACTCATGGACAGCAAACTGTAACTTCGAAGTAGCTTCCAATAACCAAGAGAGAAGAAGGGGAAGGGGGTCTATGGTGAAGGGGAGGTGGATGAAGGGTGGAGGGGGATTGAGGGGGAGTTGTGGAGGGTGTCTAAGGGTAGTGGAGAGGCTGGTGAAGGGGAAGGGTGCAGATGTTGTGCTGGTTCTGCCAAAAGGGGAGGATGAGAGGAGGGTGGAGGGTGAAGTGGAGGGTGAGGGGTGGAGGGAAGGAGGGGGGCGAACTTGGCCAAGGGGAAGGGGAGAGGGGCGGCCAAAGCTTTGGAGGGAAGGGGTTTCAAAATTCAAATGGGCCTAGGAAGTTGTGGGATTGTGTGGGGAAGAGGGGTGAGTGTGTTGGAATGGGGAAGATATTGTTGGAATGGGGGGAATGCTACCTTGGAACTAGGGGGGTGGAGTAATGGTTGCTATGGGAAGTTGAGGGACTTTAATGGGGTAGGTGGGGGTTGGAAGTTGGGAGGGAGGTGGAGGAGAGAGAGAAAGGGGCGAACCCCTTAGTGGAGGAGAGAGTGGAGAGAGAAGAAGGGGGGGTGGGAATTCTCTCACCCTAGGGTTTCTCACCCAATTGGATTCTCTCCGTTAAACTAAGCTTTGAACCCTCAAATGGCATTTTCATTGATTGATTCATTACCTTCAAATGAAGGAAATGGGGCCCTATATATAGAAAACCCACATTTTACAATAAGTCCCTTATAAAAGACTCAATGACAAATAACTGAAGGGGTAGGGGGTGGTCTTGGGCCAAGCCCGAAGAATTGGGCCCAATAGCACATTACACAATCTAATGACACTCAGACTTAGGAAAATAAATGCAAGACCTAGGGACATGACTCAAATAAAATGAAAATTACATCAAAATGACTCAGATAGATAGCACAAAAGGGATAATTGGGCCTTTATAGAGAGAGGCCGGAACTCAAACGACGCCGGAGTGTGAAGAAGACCCTAGCCAAAGGGAGTTGTGGATGATGCCTCCATCAGAACGTTACAACGTCAATGTTTCCATTATGAAAACATTGCACATGGCACACATAAAAGGGTGGCCATAAATAGAGATACGTTGGGGGTCTCTCTTGAGGCCTATAAATAGACCCCCTGGTCAACCCAAATATTACACAACTACGAGAGCAACAACTTGAAAGCTCTCCCATATTTCTTCTCCTTTTGTTTCCTCCACAATTGTTATTTTCTTTGTGTTGAGTTCTTGAAAGTCGGGTTGAGATTCGTTAATGCTCTCTTCGAGGACGTGTCGACGAGAGAGAGGGTGTCGCCTACTCGGGGTCATCGTATCTCTAGGAGACCGTTGCCACGAGGATCGCACGTCGGCCGGTAATAAGTTCTCTTAGTTCAGCGACATCACACTTCGACCAAACGGCTGTGCTTTCTTAAACCTCTTAATTTATGTTTTAGATCTAATTAATTTGTTATTAGTCTTTGTTATTTTCAGTAATTTATTCTCAACAATCTAAGAGAACTTATTGTTTTGTTATATTGTTGAACATAATATTATAATCTTGATTATAAAATACGTCTCGAAGATAATACTTTATTCTATAAAACGTATTTTATACAACGATGAGTTTTATATAAAAATGCGTCTTTCTCATCGACATATTTTAGTCTAAAACTATTTACAATAATTATTTCTAATTTCAGAAATTAAAATTCAGAAAAATATATATTTCTGAAATTAAGATTTAATGAAACTTCTTAAATCAAAATTAAGGCTTTAAAATTTCAGAAATCAGGAATTATGATATTATATTTTTGAAATATAATTGCTCCCATTATTATATTTCTGACATTATATTTATGATTTTTAAATACAACAAATTATAAAAAAATTCTATTATAGAAAATACATATTACTGTTTTCAGAAATATATATTTCTGGTTTTTCTGAAAATAATTTCTGTTTACAGATTTTAATAATAAAAATTATTTCTATTTACAGAAAACACAGTATTTCTATTTTTCTGAAAATAATTTCTGTTTACAGATTTTAATAAAAAAATATTTCTGTTTAAAAAAATATATATAAAGTATTTTTGATTTTTCTGAAAATTCATGCTCCTATTACTTCTATTTTCAGAAAATTAGAAAATAGTTAAAATTATTTATGCTTAATAAATAATTCCTATTTTTTATAAATAATTTCTATTTTCAGATAATTAGATTCTGAAAATTATTTCTGTGTAAAAATATATATATACTTATTTCTATTTTCAGAAAATAAAATTCTAAAAATTAATATTTTTGATTAGTTTGCATGAATTAATTAATCTTAATTACTGAAAATAGTTTCTACTTGCTGGAAAAATATATATCCATTATTTCCTGTTGTTATTTGCGCTTCTGTTAGTTACTCTGTGATTGTTTAAATTTAAATTAATTATTTGTTGACTTTATATATTCAAGTGTTTTGACAAAATCACAACTTATCACACCAAAAGATTTTGTCGACTCTCAAATATTTTCTCAATGGATAATTTAATTATAAAAGAAACACTTAGTGCCAAGTCAGACAAATTTGATGGAAAAAACTTTAAAAGGTGGTAAAATCAAATGAGATTTTGGCTGGCCACACTAGGGTTGATATCAGCCATTAGTGATAGCACAACTGAATATCGGGGGTCGGGTTCCTCTCAAACTCAAAACACCCGTCGAATTCAAACTCGGTCAACCCGAACCCAAACTGAACCCGAATTCTCCTCCTCCACAGTCACACAGGAAGAGATTGATTATCACTGTCTCCACCGAATTCTAGGAGCTCTTTCCGATAATCTATACGATCTATATTATAACTCAGAAAGTACTATCGAACTTTGGGACACCTTAGAAGCCAAATATGGTTTAGATGATGCCGGTATTAAGCGGTTCAAAGCATCCGACTTTAACAAATTTAAATTTGTGGATAATAAACCTATGAATGAACAAATCCATGAGTATGAAAATCTAGTTTACGAATTAAAAGTCAATGGATCACAACTTGATGAAACCTTCCAAATAGCATGTTTATTAGACAAGCTACCTCCCTCTTGGTCCGATTTCATTAGGACCCTTAGTCATACTCAAGGTGTTCTAACCTTAACCAAATTATTCGCGTCAATAAGAATAGAAGAGCAACACAAGTTAAGGGAAACTGCTACTCAAGATAACAAGCCTAAAGCCAACATGGTAGAAAATAAATAAAACACAAGAACATCAAAAAAGTCATTTCCTCCTAAACGTAAAAACTTTAAGAAAAATTATCGACCATTTAACAAAAATAATAACAAACCACATAATTCTAACAAATAAAAGAAAATGCCAAATGAGAATGAAGGGATTGAAACTAACATACAAAATAATCGAGCTGGCCCTAGCATTACTAGACTTAGAGAAGAAGAAACTCCTACAGAATCAAGAAGAAGTAAAAGAGCAAGAACGGAAAAAGTCTTTGATGATTTTTATACTCTTCTAGTTAAAGATTCTCCATCCACTTATGCTGAAGCTATGAAATCTATAGATTCACCTTTTTGGAAGGAAGCCATAGATAATGAAATGAACTCTATAATTCAAAACAACACATGGGTCTTAACTGATTTACCTCCTGGATGTAAAATAATTGGATGTAAATGAGTATTTAGAAAGAAACTTAAACTAGATGGAACCATAGATAAGTTTAAAGCCCGATTAGTAGCCAAAGGGTTTACCCAAAAGAAAAATATAGATTACTTTGATGTATATTCTCTTGTGACTAGGATCACTACTATTAGGATCCTAATAGCCTTAGTCTCGATACATAAATTAGTCATTCACCAAATGGACGTAAAAACTGTGTTCTTAAATAGTGAATTAGAAGAAGAAATATATATGGATCAACCTGAGGGTTTTATAGTCTCAGGACAAGAAAAGAAAGTTTGCAAATTAATTAGGTCCTTATATGGCTTAAAACAAGCACCCAAACAATGGCACCTAAAATTTGATGAGACTATATAATATAATATCCTATGGATTTAAAATCAACCAAACTGATACATGCGTATATCATAAATAATTTGGGAGTTACATTGCTATATTATGTTTATACGTGGATGCCATTTTAATCTTTGAGTCTAATATGGATGTAGTAAAAGAAGTTAAAGAATTTCTTTCGAAAAGTTTCGACATGAAAGATTCAGGTGAAGCAAATTTAATTCTTAACACGAAAATCATAAAAGATTCATCCGGGATAACTTTATCACAATCTCACTACATAGAAAAAATTCTTAAAAAGTTCTACTACTTAGATTGCCAACATGTATCTACTCTCTATGACCCTAGTATCCACTTAAAGAAAAATTTAGGGCATCCAACACTACAAAGTGAATATGCACAAATTATAGGGTCACTTGGGTTCTTAACAAATTACACCAGGCCGGATATTGCATATGCAGTCAACAGGCTTAGTAGATACACCACAAACCCTGACGAGAGTCATTGGAAAACGTTAGAAAGAGTACTTAGGTATTTAAAAGGGACTATAACCTATGGATTACATTACACTGGTTATCCTTCTGTCTTAGAAGGATATAGTGATGTAAATTGGATTAGTGATTCTTTAGATGTAAAATCTACATCATGATTTATTTTTCTCCTGGGAGGAGGTGCAATATCTTGGAAATCAACTAAACAAACAGTGGTAGCTAGGAGCACTATGGAATCTGAAATGATTGCACTAGACACCACCTGCACGGAGGCAGAAGGGTTGAGAGACCTTCTAGCTGATGTTCCCTTAATAACTAATCCACTACCTCCCATATCTATACTATGTGATTGTAAATCTGCCATTGATAAGTGCATACAAGCTAATGTAGATGTAAAGATGAACAGACACTTAAAAGTGAGACATAAATCAATAAGAGATAAAATGAAGCAACAATTGATTGCTTTAAACTTTGTGAAATCAGAAAGAAACTTGGCAGATGTCTTTACAAAAGACTTATCTAGAATCGTGATTCTAGAGGCGTCGAGGGGGATGGGATTGAGCCCATAAAAGAAAAAAAAAGTTACCACGGCAGTAACCCAACCTCACGGAGGTTCAATGGGTAGAAACAAGCTTGATAGGTAACTTGGGAGAGCACTAATAAATTATGTTCTCATCCCTATGGCGCTAGTGCTCATTTAAAAGTAAGAGGTAAGGGTGAGTGTTATACTCTTAATGAATCCGAGACCCAAGTGGCAGGATGGTTACCTTGCTTTCACCCTTTGTAGGATTCATCGACATATGTGGAGTCGTGAGGCCGCGACTGTGAAAATGTGGGCTATTTTCTAAAACACATATGAGATACCTGCGCAAGGCCATTAATAGCGCAACCCGCATAGAATCTCGATTCAGCTATACTATGTGTGAATTTGAGAAAGTCTGAACCATGGGATCTGGTTCAAGGCATAGTCCACCAAACGTTCCCACAGGTAATCTCAAATATCACTAAGTGAAAATTCAAAGCAAAAGATATATTCACCCAATGCATAGTATAAAGGACTCAACAACCTTTTATTTATTTATTTATTTTTAATTTTAATTTTTTTAAATCATGTGGGGGATTATTAGAAATATCTGATTAAAAAAAATACAGACTGCCGTAACGTTCACAAAGTGAACGTTACAACAGCATTATTTAGTAACGTTCACAAGGTGAACGTTACAACGTCAATGTTTCCATTATGGAAATATTGCACATGGCACACACATAAAAGGGTGGCCATAAATGGAGATACGTTGGGGGTCTCTCTTGAGGCCTATAAATAGACCCCTTAATTACCCAACCCAAATACTACACAACTACAAGAGCAACAACTTGAAAGCTCTTTCATATTTCTTCTCCTTTTGTTTCCTCCACAATTGTTATTTTCTTTGTGCTGAGTTCTTGAAAGTCGGGTTGAGATTCGTTAATGCTCTCTTCGAGGACGTGCCGACGAGAGAGAGGGTGTCGCCTACTCGGGGTCGTCGTATCTCTAGGAGACCGTTGCCACGAGGACTACACGTCGGCCGACAATAAGTTCTCTTAGTTCAGCGACATCGCACTTCGACCAAAAGACTACGCTTTCTTAAACCTCTTAATTTGTGTTTTATATCTAATTAATTTGTTGTTAGTCTGTGTTATTTTCAGTAATTTATTCCCAACATCTCACTCGTCGAATATTCTCTCCCTCATCAAGAGTACTATTTGAGTTAAATTTATTACATCTAATTTAGACTTTAAAATAAATGCTCTTAATAAATAATTTTTTAATAATTAATTTTTAAAGATCAAAGCTAATTAGAACATCTTACATATCAATGCTAACATGCTGTCCTCAAATAGTGAAGTAGGAAGATGATTGCTTTCTTGGCCGAGTCTAGAATAATCTTTCGGAGAAGACAGAAAGTAGAGTCTTCTAATGAGAAAAAAAATTGGTATTTACGTCTGGATTTGAATTCTTCGTAGTAAAAGCTATCACCCCTTTCAAAACAGAACGTCTCAAGTGCATGCTTTCACATCCATGGGGTTGGTTCGGGGAAAACAAGCGTCCTTCATTAATCAGATAAATTAAACCACAGGCTACATATCATCATGACAGAACAACTTGTTCGCATCTAAATGCGTTTATTCAAGCCTACAACGATGTGTGGGGTGAGCATTAGAGATTTCCCTCACCCTATCAGAGTACGTACTCTCGTTCATGCCTTGTTGGTCACCATGCCGATCTTCCGACCCTGTAGGCCCGGCTGTCCCTCACCAGCGGCGGCGTTCACCACCACCACTGCAGCTCCTGAGGTCTCGCCCTTGGCAGCATTGTGCGCACCGTCGATGATGACCCCTTCTCCGTAGGTGTTGGTGTTGGTGGCCCATATTGACCCGCCATAGATGACGACGTTGCGGTCGCGCTGGAGCACCAGGACGTAGTTGCCGTTAGCCCTCTGTGTGTTGCTCGCCCACACAGCGTCGCCATTGCTGTAGATAACGAGGTTGCCGTCGCTCTGCATCGTGACCCGGCAGTCGCTGCCCCGGCCGTCGGTGCCGGAGGCCCACACGGCGTTGCCAGCGTCGTACAGCACCAGGTTGCAGTCGGTCTGCATGGTGAAGGTGTACCCACCATTGAAGAGGGACTGCCCGGCCGTGAGGCTCTGAGGGCTTACCAGGACCTCGTCGGCAGCGCAGGGTGAGGCAAGGACGCCGAGGAAGACAGCCAGGAGGAGGAGAGGGAGGCGGAAACAATTCTTTGCTGCCATGGCTTGACAGTGAGAGATTAACTCTAGGTTTTTGCTGTCTGTTCTCTTTTAAAGATCTTGGGCGTCTGCAGCTGAGCCGGGAAGCCTGGTATTTATAGAGAGATGGAAAGGGCAGGCACATGTAGAGAGGGTACGACGTCACTTAACTGTTTCCCGCTTTCCAGGAAGGAGTGGTGCATGCATGTTACGAAGCAGAGGAGGGGGGGTGATTTGATTGGCAACAAGACAAAGGAAAAATTCGGGGTTGCGATGTGCCGTGTCCTCCACTCCGACTTCACTGATCTGAATGCAGTGACTTAGACGTGTATATTTTATTTCACGGGACACTCAACGAAACGATGCAACATATTAGTCTTTTGTTCTAAAAATCGTGCGAGGCGCCATTATTCTATCAGCAAACTATATATATGTGTGTGTATACGCAGGATAATTAATTATATATTCTCAAAATGTACTTTCGTCTTCATGTATAATCTTTATGTTATATATCATTTATATCATTATAATAACTAATACTATTTATGCTATATTTGTTTGGTTCGGGTATCACTAAAATTCAAGCAATATTTTGTTAAAAAACATATTATAATATATAGTAACACATGATCTTGGAGGAATATACGTAGGGGAGGATATGAAAGATATATCAAGGGCATCTACGTCACTATTAATTCAATTACTAAGGAGGTTAAAGAAGAACGAGTTAGCCTTTTTCTCTTTTAATTAATCTCTCTGAAGTTAAATCAAAAAATAAAAAAAATACTATCAGCAGAATTACCTACTTTTAATATTTTTAAACAAATTAGATGTTATCGTTGCATAGCTAGCTAGGATTGCATTCCCCTCCATTAATCCTGTCATCAGCAAATCGATCCATCCATCCATTTGGGCTTCCGTTTGCACCCGCGGGACAGAAAGTGATCGAGCGGTAGGGAAGTGGCACAGTATAGATGAGAGAGGACAACTGATAAGTCATTTCTATTTTTATTAGGAGTTATCTAATTATTTGATTAGATAATCTTATTAAATATGTTATTTGTAAAAAATAATCTTATAATATCTTAACATAAAATTTCATTCATGATGAATATAATAGAAAGTGAGATAAAAATGTGATATAGAAATTATCACACTGGATCGAGAGAGAGGTAGAAGGAGAGAGATAAGACGTACGCGAGGGGGAAAAAATAATGTCTCTAGGAAAATAATAGAGCAATATCATTTCATACTTAAAAAATGAGAATTTATAGAAACTTTTACCTTTTTCAACCCGTACAATCTCCATTTTATAGAATAATTAATTTCCTCAATTAATCTTGTTATCTGTTTATATATAACTTCTCATAATCTCAAGTTATAATCTAGTGAAACATTTAAAAAAAAATAGACCAACTTTCTAGAAGGGTACTAAAACTGAGAGATCGAGAAGAAATTAAGACATGAAATGCCCACAACTTGATAGTTCTCGAATCGTGCGTACGTACAGTGATGCTATATATCCTATTATATATATATATAGCTAGTTAAAATATCTATCACGTACGTGATTCATTATCAACTGCATAACTATTAATTAGGGTACTCGATATTTGAGCTAGAGGATCTCATCTGCGATCTTCATATATATTAATCTCTCCATGGACAAGAACGTGGCATATATCGACATGATATGGTTTAATTAGTGCGCACACAGTGCTTTCTCTAGCTTCCGGACGAATTAAATATATGTACATGTGATCAACATTGGGAGCGTGCAATATATATTGAATCAACTTAATTAAAACCCCCCACATGGGGAATGGGTGCATGCTGCCAATTAATTAAGTGATCATGTTCCTTTTTTCTTCCTCTTCATATTTCTACGTGCGTACGGTGCCCTTACATTTCTATTGATCATGCACGTACCCCAAGTCCTAGCTAGCTAGTATAAGAATATAGGATTGACTGACTGCATGCATGCATCCTTTGGAAACTTCGAAGATGTGTCAAGTACTGATCTCGTTTTCCTCGGCTGGTTGCATGCGCGCGTAAGCTTTGTTAAGTACTGGAACTTTCAAAGTATCCTTAACAATATTTAAGTTATCCATGCATATACACGTCCAGTTCACCCTCTCATCTGATCTGGTGTGCCCTTTTTCAACATGATCATAGAAGAGGGTTTTACACGTCACCACAGCACCTTAATTGATTAATTAATTAATTAATTTGTCCCACGCACCTGGCACGAGGGGTTCGAGTTTGACGAGCAGATCGAAGTTGACCACATGTTGTAGTTTTCAGAGCTGCTCACCGGTGTCAGGATCAGCGGACTTCGTGATGACACATCGCTTTCCTTTCTCGACCTCAGCGCCACTAAATGTGATCGTATATATGATCTTGTGTATGTATAAATAATGAAGCATATATGACTCATAACATGGCTTTTATGAGTCCGGCTGCCCTGACCGAGGTGGTGACCACCTCTCCTCCTCGACCTCCTCCTCCGCTGTCGGCGGCTGCTGTTCGGGCGAACCGTGAGGCCGTGGGAGAGCTCTAGTAGAGGGAGGTGGGCGGGTTTAAGAATGGGAGATCGATTAATTCCTCTCGAAGAAAATCGTAAAGCCTGGGAGGTGGGCGGGGTAAGGACTGACAGGCCGAGGCATTGGGTAGTTAGGAGAGGGGCGGGGAGCTAGATGCCCCAAGCAGAAGCTGCCTGGAGAGACGGGGGGGCAGCCTTGGACGAGTAGGCGGCGGGGGAGGAAGCAGGGGCGAGAGACCACCGTCATCTCGGAGTGATTCGCGTGCCGGAAGGAGGAGAGAAGCAGCCGCGGGCATCGATCTGAAGGGGGAGGAATGGACAGCGAGCTAGGCCTCTGGTCTGATAAAAGTCGAGCTTTTTGGAGAGGAAGAAAGGGCGGAGTTCCCGGGGGCGTGGCCAAACCTTAGAACCGGTTTAACAGCTTCAATATTCAATATTCTGAACCGGTGGAAAAAAAATCATTCAATTTTTTATAATGTATAATATATATATATATATATATATATATATCACACGTTGCCAATTTTGTTGCTGCTTCGATCGCCCAGGTGGCATTGCCGATACCGTAGACGACGACCAGGGCACTGAAACATCCGATTTAAAATCGCATTCTGTTACTGGTTAATAATCCGAGAGAATTAACGGAAGATCTATTCAGACCTAGCCATTATTTGAGATCGATTTCATTTTTTAATTTGTTTGGAAAGGACCTATATATTATTCGATTGACCGTGCCTTTTGCATAAACTCTTATTAGATTTCATATTTGCTAATTATAAGTTTCTTTTACTTCTGCTTATATTTACATGTTTAAATAAATTATTATTCGAGACTTGTTTACAAAATATTATTAATCTAAAGTAGATTCAACAGACTTGTGTGGAAAAATAATGATAAATAGTAGTGTTTACTTGTCTAACTAAATCATATCCATGTCATCGTTAATGACACATGTATTGGATGATTTTGATGACTTGGCATGTCTAGAGATTTACACGTCGTATAGTTATTGACTTATGTGTATAATATAAATATGTTACTCATAGGTTATATTTTACGATGTTAATTAAGAGTTATAGATTATTCCATCTGTACTAAAAATAGTTAGATATTCAAATATTATCTAAATTCAAGCTCATCTGAATCATATTCGGATAAGAAGAATTCTTTTTTATCCGTCCGGGTTAATTACATCCGGAGTCGTATATTAAAATCCTGCTAAATCGGAGTAAAGCCAGATGGTAACATCTGACAGCCGTAATGGCATTCCCTTGTTCCTACCCCGGGCGTGCGTCGGACAACAACAACAACACGAGGTCAAGGCCTTCCAACATAATGGCGACTATGTAGGTTGTTTTGGCTGCCACCGTCACACAGGGCATTTACCTTACGCCTCTAAGCTGAACGTCTGCCGTCTGGCTCAATGTCACTAGTTGCCTATATCAAAGCCACAGCCACAGTCACAGCAATATACAAATTTTGCATGATAAAATGATTGTCGGTGCCACCAGATGGCAATGCCTTGATCATTATAAACGCAAGAGGGCGCGTTTGGCATGAATTTTAGGGGGGTAAATTTTGACTTTGAGAATCACACCCCCACATGTCAAAATAAATGAGTTGATGTCACGTCAATTTTTTTTCAAAATTATTTTTAAATTTCAGAGAGATATAAGAATTAAAAAAATCATCTTTTGGAAAGTCTAAAAAACTGCTTGAGCTTCTTCTCTCGCTAGAGATTTTTTCAAAAAAACTAAAATCCACATGAATTATCAAGCGCGCCCTAAGATATCCTGCAATGATTTTCATACGTGAATTACATAGCCAACATCAGAAGAAGTAAAAAGTTAAGCGTGTTGCGGGTACTGTCATCTGCCACAAGAACGAAACACTGCTTCTGAATGACATAATCCGGTAGTAAAGGGATATCTATTCTTGATGAGATAATCCCCAGTAAACAACATTGATTTGAAAAAATGTGTGGCGGCTACTTGCTCGTGAATACATATCACATTAATCTTTTTCTTCTATACAGGGAAGGATAATGTTTCACGGCAGTAATCGCAAAACTTACTGCCATGTGATTCTTGGATATCTCACAAAACTCTTCTACTTCATCTATATCTAAGCCAAGGAATTGTGGTGTTCATAGATAATGAAAATGTTGGAAATCAAAGAGAAAGCACCCCTCGCATTGTTCTGCCCAATTGGCATCTCTTCAATGGGTTGCTAGTTGTCAGAAGGTTTGCGCAATAAAAATGCCTTCAGTGACTCGTAGGTCAGGAAGACTATACCAACGCTAGGTACAACTTTGTAGTACTCAGGCAGGATGCCCCTGTACAAACCACGGAAGCCTTCATTCTGAACAATGTGTCCAAATGTAGGAAAGAGACCGTTGTTGTAGATGCGAGCTCTACCCGCTGCTCCTTCCAATTGCATCCGACGTCTTACAAGATCTAAAGGGAACGTAACTGTGAAAATAAAAGCAGAACGATCAGTATGGAGTTCTAGTTCCAAGCACTTGTGTTTCATCATGGATAATTCGCCTTGTTATTGAAATTACGAATGGCTGCACAATTAACAAGGGGCCAATATTTGCATTAGCTGCACCTATCAAAGTCCAAGTATTTACCTGTGGACGAAGCAACTCCAGAAAGACTCCCACAAGCCAAGCTAACAAGAGCAACGTTGTCATCAGGCCTGCACCCAGAAAAAACATGTTGAACATGACCAGAAAACTACCTTTGAGGAAGGACCTAAAACTAACTCTAAGAGACCATATTTTCAAAGGAAAAGCATAAGCCTGAAATCTTCGTTTCTCCAAGCATATACATATTGCATTTTTCTTTCATGTAAAAACTAGCTTATATATTTATGATCAAATTGTTAGGGACCATTAGCCGAGTTTCATGATTGACTTTAAAAGGTACTGCGGTGCACAAATATCCCCACTCGTAATCTTGTCACATCCATATGATCAAGTCCAAGCAACACTAACAATCCTAATTCTGACGATATGCAGTTATGCACCCAGAAAGATAGCAAAGCCAAAAGAAGGAAAGGATATTAAGAAATACCTTTGCAACTGCCAATTAGATCTTAATTTCTCATAAACAGAGAAACTGATTGCTATACTGGGCCCAACACCCTGAATGAAAGAAATGGTCAACGAAAACCCAAACAAACAAAATATACATGGATACAACAGAGTGAAAGAATGTAACTTACCAACAATGTCGCTCCCAGACCTTTATACAGTCCTTTGGGTCCCTCATCTCTACAAATGGCATAAAGTGCGTGCGTAATACCCCTATAGTAGATGTTGTTTGTCTGAAATTTTAAGGGAAAAAGGTCAAACACACACAGATGGGGGGGGGGGGAATCTCGTCAGATACTAAGGGCATGTACAAGTTAAAATGTGGTCCTTCTCCAAAGAGGAGAAAAAACGTGACATATGACTCATAGATATGCATGGACATGCAGTGAAAGGTTGGGGGGAGGTAAGGACTCCGTTCCTCTCCAAGCAATAACAAAACTCCATATAAAATTTGTGGCCGTAAAGATAGACCAAAGACTCATCACTCACTTAGACCTTCAGAAAACTGATTACATCATGCATCAAATATCGTTTACATGTTGATGAAAAGCATCATGCACGTGCATCAACCAATGCAATGAACAATCAGCATGTACAAAAAAAAATGTCATCACCGTGTACAATGGATAATCTTCACCCTTCAGGTGGTGAAGGAAGCTTATATCTTGTAAAACTTGTGTAGAGAAGAAAAAAACCAAAAGAAGTATGAACATCTATCTCACGTTCTCAATCCTAAGGCTCTGAATCCTAAACCATGTTGAAAATATCTGTTTTCAAATTTTATCTCTTTTGTACATTTGCAGTAGACATCTTAATAATTTGTGTCAGAAGAGTGGAATAAGGGTACAGCCATATTTTAGTTTTTCCTTTTGAAGGGGAATCTCTCCTCTTCTTTGATTGCATCACCTCTGTTTAGTTAATGAAATTGATGGTGCACTCCATTTTTCTTCCCACTCAAAAATGCAAAACACACGCGCACACATAAGAATGTGTCAAGCAAATACACGAGGGAACTACTCATCATCTGCCACACAGATGGATGACTAGGGTTTACTGAACACATGAGAACTTGCATTTTGAGGGATTCAATAACCTAGAAACTTGAGGTGGCACTTCCATGAAGTCAATAAAGTCAAAGGTAAAAAGTGGTTTCCAATGGTTCATATGGTATGCCTTGTAAGTTTCCTACCTGAATGAAACAGAGACAATTGATCAAATAACAGCTTAAAGAATGTGTTCAAATGGGTTCACTTTCAGGCCTGGATGCCGATGACCAGTGCACACAAAAGATAAAAGTCAGAACCACCTTTTGCTGCAATTTGCTGCAATTTAACAGTATGTGTTCAAACGGGTTCCCAATCTGGCCTCCATGCTGATGACCAGGGCACGCAAAAGATATAAGTCAGTACCACCTTTTGCTGCAAGTTAACATAGTTCTCAATGAGATGCCCAGACTCCTTAGAAAATGCATGGAGACACCAGCATCTTTGACTGAATAGATGCCTTTGAGAAACCTGACAAATTCCACAAAGAATCAATAGTCATAGGTATAAAAATGGCTGAGTCTGTTGAAGATCTTCAACAATCAACCATATCGCAGCTGTCCTTATCCCTGCAAGGAGACCTCCATACATCAGTTGACCTCTCACTGGCTATAATTCAAATTGTAGTCAGCTAAAGTAAACAGTTGATTGTCTCCACAAGGGATAAGGACAGAGTAAACGTCCAGAGCAATCTACCCTAATATCCCAACATCTACCGAATGGATTATTAAAGCCTCTTGGTTCAAACTTCACAACCACAGCCACCAGTTCACATAAAAAACATTTAAACAAGATGTCTCACGCTTTGAGTTGTCCAAATCTAAGCAAAGCACATTTAATGAAACAGAGGGAAAAAGAAAAATGTGGCATGCGGTTGCACAATCAGTTTCTACATGTCATGTAAAAGCAAATTGGCTCTGAAGTATATGATTCATTAGAATGTTAGGCTAATCCTCGATGCACATGAAGCTCGATTAAATTATGTAATAATTTTTTTTAGAAAGACATTTACTTGAACAAGTAGTTAAGACCCTAATATATTGTGGAAAGTAACTACAGCTAGGGAAGCAACAGGGTGATCTCAAATTGGATTTTCTCAGAAGGGTATCTGACAATGGAAACCAAACTCCAAATCCAGACGATACATCAGAGACAGGCCAAACTCTGGTTTTCTGCCATTTTGATGACCAGAAAGCAAAGAGGGCAAAAAAAGAGGAGTTGAGGAGGAGAAAAGCATATTTTGTGGTCCAACATGATCCATAAGTCCCAAACAAAATTAGTATAACAAAAAAAAAAACATGAAAGCAGCAACAACAGATACGACACCAGCAGTGCACTAACACGAGAATGAGATAATAGATACAATGAAAGAGAGAAAACAGGAAGTCTAATGATTTGCATTGGGCAGATAAGAATACAGATTGTTGGAAGGTAAGGATGGCGTGATTGGCCGATTGGGGATTGGTTCATTCTCTGACTGCTCTGCTTAAAATAATATGTAAGGTTTTCTAACAAACATACATTTTTATAAAAAATATTGTTGTTAACACATTTATATGATGCATTTTTTACATCTTAATTAGCATATCAGATGTGGAGCCTGTCCAGTTCTAGGTCTAGTGGCGTCTGCTGGTACCCTAACAGTGGGCATAGTTAATTTTATCACAGCATTAGTTACCAAATGGTAACCAAAATCATAAACATAACAGGAAGAAATAATGAAGCACAAAAAAAGAAGTTTGAGTGCACGGTACACCAAAGCAAGAGAAATTAAAAGAAAAATAATGAAAGATAAACAATGGATGATATCAGTGGGATAAAATGGTCGAATATATTTAGGTTCATTCAACCTTTGAATGGCAAGATCGGAACTTAGACATTGGCTTATGTTATATACATCTCTGCCAGTATTGCCCGAGTAACAATGCAAGATTGAACAAAAAGTGCTATAATGAGAAACAAGAAACTTAAAACTTCCTATTAGATTAATAGAACAAAAGGATATGAAGAAGCAAAGTGATTCAAACTGAATTTAGTCAAAGTACTCAAATGAACATCAAAATAATCATACTTGTGTAAAGTCCTGTCCAACAAGTTTTATTTGAGAAAACACACTGTTCCCATTCTTTTTGTTTGTCAAAAGGCTAAGAAAAGTAGCAACTTGCAACTTTGGACTTTGCATAGCCTTAGGAATGAACTCCAATGATTCTTGGTTCCAATCCATGATAAATTGGAGAGAGCATCATGAAATGATTTTCACATGTCCTAAATACTGTAGAATACTGTTTCACCTTGTTGAAAGACTTCAGCTCTCTGAACAACCTCAACCCTCAACTGTCAAGCACTGACACGGATTGCAGATCTGTGCTTAAAACATCCCAGTTTTTGGAGGGGGAACAAGTTTTGCCACACTTTACATGAATAATGACATTTATCGCCTTCACAACAGTTTTCACCAAATGAAATCGACTGATTATTTCTCATTATAGAACTAGAATGATAACAGCAGTTTCGTTTGTGCAAAAGACCAATTGGACTTCAGAAGTGAAGACTCATCATATGGACAAAGAACAAATTTTGTGCAAAGGTCAATTTGACATCGGTAAGTGAGGACTCATCATCATATTTGTCAAGGCAGTCGCCTAGGCAGTGCCTAGTGGTGCCTAGGCAACCAGGCGTGTTTATGGGCCCAAGGTGCCAGCCCGCCTTTCTGCCCCAGAAATGTGAGGCCCCTGCCAGGCCCAGGTACATAACAAGATCCGTTTTAAGCATTCTCTCTCTCTCTCTCTGTGTGTTTGAGCACCACGGGGGGATGCACATGGTTTGCAGATCTTTCTCTCTACCACAGGGGGATGCACATGGTTTGCTGATCTCTCTCTCCACCACAGGGGGAGCGCTTAAGCACCACCGGGGGATGCACATGGTTTGCAGACTGGACCGGCCTGAGCTGGATAGGGATTGGAGGTCTCTCTCTCTCTCTCTCTCTCTCCGCTTAAGCACCACAGGGGGATGCACATGGTTTGCAGAACTGGCCAGTCTGGACCGGACCGGCTTGAGCTAGATCGGGATTGGAGGTCAGTGATTGGGTTCAGCCGGTTTCAGGACTGGACCGGTGTTGACACCTAAAATATACCCGAAGAGACCAAAGCAGATTCACAGCTTTGAAGATCAGTCGAGGGCACAGCTCGCGTACCATCCCCGGAAGTTCCGAGAATCAGAATAGAAGAGACCCGCTATTCCTAACACTTTGTTCGGCTAAAGCCATCTCTGGCTAGGCCGCTGTCCAGCACGGCTATCATTCAGGTAGTCGGGCTGATAAAACCATACCAACATTCAGGCAATCATTTGTATGCTAAGAAAGGATGCTCAGATAATTCTGATGCTCAGAAGGTGAGATGTACAGTGTCTCACACATGTTTGTGAATACAAGGTGTTATACAAGCCCCATGAAGTCTGGATATATATATGCCAAGAAGCCCACTGCCGGAAGGAGTCTATTAAGTGGATCCTATGCCGAATGACAGGGAAATGGGCCCAGCCCAATATGAAACGGGCGCGCCGAGGGCTGCCTGCGCCGGAAGGCTGGATGTCGGCGCGTCGGGGAGGTCACGCCGACAGTGTGAGGCCTGGCCTCTATAAGAAGGCTGCCTTTCGACAGAAGAAGCAGACAGATAGATAGAAAAAAATAGATAGAGAGACATACAAAAAGGGGGGAGATAGAGGAATTAGCCACTGAAAGAAAGGGGGAGCTCGAGAGCCCTTCACAGAAGCTAAAGAAAAGAGAGAGAGAGGCTCGAAGGAAGGAACCGGGTGGGGTGTGCTGCTCGACGTCCTGAATGGCTGCAGTTCTCCCTTTTCCCCCCTTTGTTTCTATCTGAATCTTCTACCTTAGTTTCTTTCTGTATTTCTGCTTTCAAGCATCGTTGTTTCAATAGCATCGAGTGCCAATGTAACCCTGTTCTCAGGGACTGTGCCGGCGTGCGTCTCCCTGTTATTCTCTCCGCCGGGATGTTCCTCCCCAGCTGAGCTAGTGTAAGCCGTTTGGTTGAAGTAGTTAATAAAAGAATGGGTTGAATTCTGCCATTTCTGATCATTCTTTCCTTTCTGCATCCGAGGTTTAGCCCATGTACAGCTACCGCCAGCCGTGAGTGTTTTATGGTTTATTTGCCTCCGTCTGCTGAAGCTTCTTGGCCACTGTTCTTCTCCACCTCTTAGTCACATTTCGAGGGCCTGAGACAGTCTATCTCATGGCTCCTCGTATGTGAAACAAAGAGGGATACGTTCAGGAGTTCCCGTCTAAAGCTCTGCTCCTAGTGAGGCCCCAGAGGAAAGGTGTTCTTCCCCTCGAAGTCTTCTCTCTACGATCATCCAAAAATCTAGATTGGTGAACAAACCCCTTTTCTTCAAATGCCCAAAGCTTCTGCCTCTAAACCCCCCCTAAAAATCCTACTTCAGGAAGCCTCCCGGCGCGAGCCCCTCCCGGCAAGAGTCTCGCGCCGAGGGCTTGCCGCGCCGGTTGGACTTCTCCCATCGCGTCGAGCCCACTTGTTGCTGTGTCGAGACCTATCCCTTTTCTCCGCACTGATACCTTTACATCTTCTGGCCATCCTGATGCCTTCGTGCTGACGCCGTCAAGCCATGCAGACCTTGCCCATCATATCCTGTCCCATGGGCATGCATTATCCTTTCCTCTATCCTCATAGGAGCTATATTAAAGGGGTCAATCCCCCACATTTTACAACCCCATCAAATCATGGAGCCCCGCCATTGCAGGTTCTCCGTTGACTGTACCGGGGATATCACAACAAAAGGGATGAGGTCCCATATGATCTGGACCCCTTGGATCTCGGGCTACGCCCGGCTCTCATTTCGGTTTCCACTCCGACAATTCGTGAGTGGCTAGCCTATAATACCCTTTTGGCATACTCTCAAAATAAGGGGAGGTGCTGTCAAAATCTGTTCAGAGTTTTGCTCGATCGTCTAGTGTGATGTTTTTCATCGAAATTGTGTATTTAACCCCTAATTGCGTGGCAAGAGCCTGAGCTATATCATCTCATGGCATCTTGGCCACCACAGGGAACATACCTTACAGTAACATGGTCTCCTTGAACCCCTCTGGGAATGAATCCACCCTCATCTTCTATCTCACCCACTCATTACCATGAAATCCCCATTGAATGCAAAGGATGCCCTTAAACTCACAAGAAACCCTCATAATACCTCAAATAAAACCAACAAAACCTCCTCCCGGCGCCACCCCTTTCCGGCGCCAAACCGGCGCCAGGTGGGGGGCGCGCCGAAACCTGCCGTTTGCCATGCCGTGCCGATTGACATGCCGTGCCGATTGCCATGCCGTGCCGTTTGTCATGCCGTGCCGATTGACATGCCGTGCCGTTTGCCATGACGTGCCGTTTAGCATGCCGTGCCGATTGCCTTACCGTGCCGTTTGCCTACTGGGCCGATTGCCCTTGAGCTTCCCATCGCGCCGTCTGCCCGTCGCGCCGGGATCGCCCCGCGCCGACTCCTATCCGTGCCGTTTCACCTTATTCAAACCCTGATACCTTAACAATCCCATTAAATCCAAAATCAGTCCAAACTCAAATGTCCATTCCTTATCAACTTCCGTGTTAACCTTCGTCACCTCACGAGGGAACTATAGTTCTTCACCCGGGCCCACGGAGATATATCAATGGGGGTTCTACCCCTACATTATGCCGAATACGACGTTTCTTCTATCACCCCATTGACCCTCGGAGCTCTGCCCCTGCATGTCCTCCAATGGTCCTTTGAGGGGAATATTAACAAACGACATGGTGGCGGACACTGTCCTGTCATATTTAAATCCCTTTTGGATCCAGGGCTACGCCCGCCTCTCTTTTGGCTTCCATCCCGACATTCCGTGGGTGGATGACCTATTTTCCCCCTTTGGCATAGTCCAAAATAAGGGGACGTGCTGTCGGATTTACGTTATAACATTGTTATCATGTCCCGCGTAGCACGGTTTTCTATGCATGTTTCGCATCCCGTCAGCGGAGTTAGCGTAACAGTCGTATCTCATTTTGCCCCCGAGGCATCCTTTCTTGGCAATTAATCAAGGGTTGTCCTTCTTTGGAAGGACGTAATTAACGTCATCGCCTTTATGGTATGACGGACTTTCGGTCCCTACACGAATATCGCAGTCGACTGATTGAGTCAAGTCGAGCGCACAATAAACTGTCACTCCGGTGACTGGCACGCCTAATAAACCCAATAAAACAAAGGGTAATAAAAAAACATCCCCACAGCTCTGGCACGCCCGGTGGGACTATTGTCTCCCTTCATCTCTTTGCCAAGAGAGGATACCTTCGGGGGCTTACCCCAAGAATACTGATTGTTTGTCTGCTTGTCTCAGGCAAACGATGACGTCATCTGGACTCACTGGTGTTGGCTTCGGCCCTGCAATCGTCGCCCACCATGCGGAGCACGGGTATCTGGCGGTACCCATGGTCTTCGGATATTTCCCACCAGCTGTAGGTTTCCCCAACTTCTTGGGGTTAGCCTTCGTTGACATGCTGCAGACGGAGTCCCTGGAGACCATCAAAGAAAAAGTTGCTGAGGGGGTCGAGGTCCCGGAGGCTCAACACTGTGACGGCCCGTCCTCGGGTCATCCCAAGTCGCCAGCTGCATAGTGCATCACATTGCTCACGGGGCTCGCCCCGTCCCTGCCAAGAACTTCGGAAGTCGCCGACACCGGAACCCCCGAAGGAAGACTGATGCTGCTGTGACCAGACGGATCTCCACATCCGGCAAGTCTATGCTGGTTGGAGGCCTCCGTGTCTTTCTGGATGGGCGTAAGGCCCGAGTGAGCCCGGATCGGGTAATCCCTGCCGTGCCAGTCCGCAACTCCTACCAGGCTCTTGCTGGAAGAAGGGCCGAAGAGGAAGAAGCCGGCCGTTATGGCCAGAGGATGTTGGCTCCTAAGCCAAGAAGATTCAAGCAGGTTTGGATCCCCAAAAAGGTCCAGCCTGTCCTGCAAGAAACTCCGATGCAATATCATCCCAGATTCGCCAGAGCAGGAAGAGACAACAAGAGGGACCTGGTCCCAAGGAAGGAGGAGACAATCGCGGAGCCGCCGCGTCGAGAAAGCTTCAGGGCCTGCGCCCGACAAGCCAATATCCCCATTATGGGAAGAAGATTGCAGCAGACTGTCGAGAGGGCTCGGTTTGCTCAGATCCCTCCGATGAGAAGTCAACAACTGTCCCTGACCCCGCACTCGGGCCGAGGGCAAGATGAGATGACCAATATGGTCAGAAGCTATTCCAAGGGGTTGGGCAACCCCTCTTTGGGTCAACAACGGCTGTTGCAGGCAGCCGCAGCTGAAGAAAACCGCTGTCCGTTAACGGCAGTGGAAGAAGAGGAAGACAACTGGAAGATGACGTCATCAGTTGATGATAATGGATATGAAGAGGGCTTTGATACTCGAACCAATGACATTACCCCCTCTCGGGAGGAACAGAAGAGGGTCTCTGTGTTCAAAAGGCTTACCTTCCCGGAGAATGTCAAGAGGAGGGTTCGCAGACAGAAACGTAGGGGGCACATCTTCACATGCAATATGGCCGGAATAGATGGCCGCTATGGAAAGCTGCCCGAGGAGCCTCGGAAAGTTGGCCTGGCTAGCCGAAAGATCGGGGCCGAGCACTCGAAGGGTGGAGGCCGCAAAACAAAAACTGGCAGTGACTGAAGAGAGGCAAGCCCTACCCCGCCTCCAACAATATGATAAGGCCGTTATTCTCACAGCAAATGTGATAACGGCAGATGAAGATGAAGATGTCTTGCTTGACATCCTACCTGAGGGTGCGTCTGGCGAGACAACAGAAGCCATCCCTAGCACAGCAGCTATGGACCCGGCCGTGCTGATGATACTCCAGAGGTACCGCCAAGAAATAGAGCAGCTGAAGAAGCAATTGACGGAAAGGACAGAACAGTCCTCTGCCTCCAAGCGGCCTGATGTGCAAGCCGAATCATCAAGGGGAGTCATCAACAAAGGCGACTTCCCACCACTCTACACCCCGCCTATGCAGGCGGAGCCAAACTTGGCGACAACTCAACAACGCCCGTCACAGCCACTGGCTCCCCCGGTGCTGCCACAGGTGCGCCAGGCGCCTCTACTGCTGCATCCTCCTCCACAGGCGACCACCCTGGTCACCCCCTACTCGCAGCCGGCGCATTTCTACCCGGAACCGGTCGACCCAACCACCATGAGCCAAATGATGGTGGAAAGGATGATCGAAATGAAGCTCGCTGAAAGGGCTGAAGGTGACTATGTTGTGTTCGATGCGTATAGGGTTCCATACCCGCCGCATCATGCTGCCAAGCGGCTCCCTCCCGGGATCAGCAAGCCGCCGAAGTTCGACAAGTTCAACGGGAAGGGATCCCCGAAGGAACATATCGCCTACTACATGACCGTCATGGGTGACTTAGCCACCGACGAGTCATACCTACTAAAGTTCTTCGGGTCCTCACTCACAGGGCTCGCCTTTGAATGGTACTCCAGCCTCCCGGCCGGGTCGATCAGCGACTGGTCGGACATGCAGAGGAAGTTCAGAGAAAGGTTTCATGTTACAGAAAGGGAGGTCACAGTGGCTGAACTTTATTCAACAAGACAGAGGGCAGATGAGACCGCTCTCGACTACATCAAGAGGTGGAGGAACCTCGGAATGAGATGCAAGCGGCCCCCGCACCAGGAGGATGCCGTGCAGATCTGCAAACAGAATCTCAGGAGAGAGGTGCTGGAAAAGATGATTGGCATGGAAATCCGTCGTTCGACCGTCTGAACAATATTGTGGCCGAAGTGGAGGCTTTCCTAGCAAAACCAGTTCCCACACCAAATGCCCCTACTGCACAAAAGGGCAAGGCAACAGAACGGCGCCAGGCACCGAAAGAAGCAAATGCCCTTGATATCAAGACATTTGAACAGCAAAAAGATAAAGGCAGGAAGACAGCTGCTCCTCAGCCTGCCAAGACCGGAGACGGCGAAGAAGGTCCATCCCTCCGGGATAAAATGAAGAAGCCCTACTCTTTCCCAAAGGAGAAGACCAGGATCCTATTTGACTAGGTTACCCAGTATGATAAGGTCACCATGCCTGAGCCGAGGAGGCCGGAGGACCTGAAAAGAAGAGACAGCCCAAGATTCTGCCCTTATCACCAGATGCTGGGACATCCGATTGAAGACTGTTATGTTTTCAAGGATATTATCGAAAGCATGGTAAAGAAGGAAGAAATAGAATTGGGGGAGTACAAGGTTGACCCTCCACAACCACATGCGGCGCCCATAAGAAGAGCCGCCGTCAACATGGTCTCTCTGTACCAAGCCTTGTCTGAAGAGACCGCAGAAGCCAGTACTCAGCACACATATGAAGCTTGCTTTCTGACCCCAATAAAAGAACAAAAGGGATGGCAGCAAGTCCCTGCAAAAGCCAAGAGAAAGGCTCTGCCTCGCCCGGCACCGGGGGCACATGTTCGTGGCGTCACACCACGACCCCCTCCACCGGTAACAACACCTGTGTGGACCAATCCACCAGCAGTTATCCGGATACCTACCCGCAATCGGAGGAGGCAGACTCCATTGCCGGTGGTCAAGAAGATCAGCCCAGAAGCTCAGCGGCTGCAGGACTATATAAATGGGCTAGATGAGTATGTGCAGCCCGAGCTAGAACCTTTGCTGGTACGGGATCATCTCCCATGGCAGGAGCTAGAACAGCTTTCACTGAAGCAAGAAGAAGAAGCTGACAAGGCATCAAACAGGGATGGCAGCCTGTTCTGGGGGCAGGCACCAGCCAAAGAAAAGAAAAGAAGACAAAGAAAGAAGGGAAGGGCCGGCAAGGCTACAACGGGGAGGGTCCTCTCTTGCAACACCCTCTCTGCTCTGTTCAATCTGCCCAGTGAAGAGGATGAGGAAGAAATTTGCTTCACACCCGCCACTGAAGCAAGCCAGGTTGAAGCCACAGCTGCTGCACATGCGACCCGGTCGGGTCGAAGGTGGGGGCGTCAGCCGCCCGCCAACCATAATATTATCTTCAGAGGGGAGCAACCCTACAAGATACCCCCTCCGGAGGTCAGGGGAGCTCAGATCCCTCCTCCGTCAGGATTGTATAACCAAAGTGGAGGTAGCACTCACGCTCCTTCATTTCTGGAATTCATAAAGATGTCAAAAGGGAAGATGCCATGCCGGGAGGATGAACCAACGACCGGGGGCAATCACCCGTAGCTCCAGCAATCTCCCGGATTGCCAGAAAAGACAGAAGTTCGACCGACAGTAGCCAGCGAAGAGCAGCGAGGAGGTAACCCCGGGCAAAAGGGTACGGCCTCCGAGTCTGATGAAGCAGGTCCGTCAGGGGCCGCAGTCCAAACAGCCTCCAGGCCCAAGTGGGCGGATGAAATGAAGCTATCCAATGTCCGAGCTGGAAGTCGGGTGGTCAAGCTACTAAAAAAGCTCCCGGCAAGATTCACTGTCTGGGAAATTCTCTCTCTCAGTGACGAGACTAGACAGGCAATCATTGCCGCTCTCCAGACGCCAGCCCAATATGAAGCCTGCCTAGCTGAGGTGCTGCCAGAGGCCAGCATGACCTTCACACAGGAGGACATGTTACTCCCCACCGCCAGTCATAACAGACCTCTCTATATGAGGGGACATCTAAATGGCAGAGAGCTGAACAGAATCCTCGTGGACCCCGGGGCAGCTGTTAACATTCTACCCTACAGGATCTACGAGAGGCACTATTTCAATGTGCACCTGCAGAAGGTCGGGGACATGCGTATCGCCGGCTTCAATCAGAAGTGCGAAGTATCGCTAGGAGTAGCAGAGTTCACACTCACCCTAGCGGACTTTGTCACCAAGGTGCAATTTCATGTCATTGATTCCCGCACCTCATACAAGGCGCTGCTTGGCCGCCCTTGGCTACATGAGAATATGGTGGTACCTTCCACGCTTCACCAATGCATCAAATACAGCCTGGATGGGAAGGAGGAGAGAGTATTTGCTGATCTCCACCCGTTCGAAGTGTTTGAATGCCACTTGGCAGATGCTCCTCTATATGCAGAACGGTCACAAAAGGCCCCTGCAGTCAAGACCTCTTCTTGCACAATAAAAGGCACTTCCAAAACAGAATGGTTCCCTCCGCCGCCGCGAGGATATGTCAAGCCCAAGGTGGTTTCACACATCACTGTCACCGGGGATGTGGGCCAGATAGCGCCTCCCGCCATCTATCCTGAAACTAATAAAGTCAGGGTTGATCAACAGCACGACCACATCGGGATCCCCGAAGGTCTTACCAAGCCAATTTTCAGCCTCAACAATACCACTGTCGAGCCCCTCAAAGCATGGGAGGTGGCACAGATGGGTGGTCCTAGCAGCCTGTTCTATACAGCTGAAGAACACCCTACACGGGAAGACACTGATTGTCGTCTGCCTGAAGATATAGACAACCCCTCCATTCCTATACAGGGGTTGACATTCATAACAAATCAAATGGTCGAGATGTTCCAGAAGCAGCACATCCCTTCTGGCCAACCTCGCAAGAGGAAAGAAGCATTCCAGAAGCTATGGTATCCTCCAAGCCTAGACAAAGAAATGAGGCGTGTCACTCAGCATCCGGGATTGGGTTTCACCCTCGAAGAATACTATTATAGTGGGCGTTATGAAGTAGACACCATCTCTGCTTTTTACCCGATGGAGGATAACCCACTGGGGGCAGACACTGATCAACAGCCGACAGAAGTTGAAAGCTTTTAGCCAGCTCAGTCGGGAAGTCCGGAACCCGAGGCTATGTTCCCTTGCCGCTATTGGGAACAGGTCTACCCGGAAGATACGGCTCTTCAGGCCAAATTTGACACAGCTAGCAGCAGTGAAGCTGAAGAGGTGGAAGAAGCAGAGTGGCCTCCCGCCGGTGGCCCTCCTTTATTCATGATGTCAGCACTTCTCGAACCAGTCAGGGAAGCCTCCCCCGAGCCTGGTCAAGAAACAAATGCTGCTAGAAGAGAAATGGTCATCTGCACTGGGGGCATGGTGGCTCAAGGGACCAAGATCTCTTCACCCAGTGCCAGAGAGCTACAAAGCCACTCTGACCCAATGACAAATGATCGCCAGCCCATGGTGACTGCAATCTCCTCAGCAGGGACTGAGGCAATCCACTCGCCCCTTGAAGCTGCTGGCAAAGTAAACCTGTTGGCAGAGCAGTGCATGCAACCACTATCAGCCGAACAAGAAATTCCTGGCAGAACTCAAATAGAGCAAGACGAAGGGATCGAGGTCCTTGACCTCGAAGAGGATATACCAGACTTTGTCGACCTCCAGCCTGCACCCCCTGAGATAGAAGACGGAGGTCAAGCAACAGTCGATGAACTGATAGAAATCAATTTGGGAAGCAAGGATGACCCCAGGCCAACCTTCCTCAGCGCCCAACTATCTACCGAAGAACAGGGGATGTACATCCAGCTGCTACAAGAATACCAGGATTGTTTTGCCTGGACTTACAGAGAAATGCCGGGACTAAGCCCCTCGGTCTCACAGCATGAGCTGACCATAAACCCTGGGGTGGAGCCGGTGAAACAGCCCCCTAGGCGCATGAGGCCAGAACTCATCACTCAAATCTGCAAAGAGGTCGACAAGCTCATTGATGTGGGTTTTGTCGAGGAAAATCAATACACCACGTGGTTGGCTAACATTGTGCCCGTGAAAAAGAAGAATGGACAGATCCGGATATGTGTTGATTTCTGAGATTTGAATAAAGCCTGCCCTAAGGATGACTTCCCAGTGCCAATAACGGAGGTCATGATAGATGCAACCACTGGTCATGAGGCCCTATCATTTATGGATGGGTCATCTGGCTACAACCAGATATGGATCGCGGAACATGACCGGATCCACACTGCCTTCCGGACACCCAAAGGCATTTATCACTACAAAAGAATGCCGTTCGGATTAAAGAACGCCGGCGCAACTTATCAGCGGGCGATGACTAGAATATTTGATGAGCTGCTTTACCATAAGGTCGAATGCTACATAGACGACCTGGTAGTCAAGACCAAAAAGAAAGAAGACCATCTGCAAGACCTCCGAGTCATTTTTCAGAGGCTAAGGCAGTATGAATTGAAAATGAACCCTATGAAGTGTGCGTTCGGAGTCTCGAGCGGAAAGTTCTTGGGTTTCATTGTCAGATATCGGGGGATTGAAATAGACCCCGCAAAGATCAAGGCGATTCAGGAATTACCCTCGCCAAGGAACCTCTCTGAGCTAAGATCCCTTCAGGGCCGCCTTGCATACGTCCGGCGGTTTATATCCAATTTGTCGGGGCGGTGCCACCCCTTTCACAAGCTAATGATGAAGGATGTCCCCTTCTACTGGGACGAAGAATGCCAGATAGCCTTCGACAAACTGAAAGATTATCTGAAAACTCCTCCAGTGCTGGGTGCGCCGGTAAAAGGGCAGCCGCTGATTCTCTACATAGCAGCTACACACAACTCTCTGGGGGCAATGCTAGCCCAGAATAATGAAGAAGGAAAAGAACAAGCCCTCTATTATCTCAGTCGAAGAATGGTAAGAACTGAGGAAAAATACACCTACATCGAGAAGATCTGCCTGGCACTGGTCTTCGCAGTCAAGAAATTGCGGCACTACATGCTGTCGCACGAAGTTAGGCTGATTTCCAGGGAGGATCCGCTCAGATACATCATGTCTCGACCGGCCCTCAAAGGCCGCTTGGGCAAATGGGCAGTGATTCTTATGGAGTATGACATCTCCTATGTACCGCAACGGGCCGTCAAGGGCCAGGCTATTGCAGACTTCTTTGCTGAACATCCAGTACCCGAAGACTGCCCTCTGGAGCCAGAACTTCCTGAAGATGAAACTTTAGAGGTCAGCCAGGTGCGGCCCTCCCCATGGCAGCTGTATTTTGATGGTGCTTCCAGAATTGACACCGCAGCAACGGGACCAGCCAGAGTCCGCGCAGGAGCAGGCATAGTCTTGAAGTCTCCTGAAGGGGAAGTCACACACACGTCCTGCTCAATAAATAAGCCCTGCACAAATAATGAAGCAGAATATGAAGCCCTCATAATCGGGCTACAGGTTGCTCTGTCCATGGGGATTCAAATGATAGAGGCATTCGGAGACTCCATGCTGGTTATAAAACAATTGGAAGGGGAGTTTGAGGTACGAAAACAGGAGCTCATCCCTTACTATCAACTGGCCTTGCACCTAATGGCAAGATTCTATTTTATTAGCATCAAGCACATCAGCCGAGGACAGAATGCTCAAGCTGACGCCCTCGCAAAGCTGGCAAGTTCCTTGGCGGTCCCGCCTGATACGAGCCTGAATATATCAGTCATCAACCGGCGGCAGGTCCCCAGCATGATAGAAGCTCTAGCTGGTGAACAAGCTGATGAGGTAGCAGTTGCTGAAGCAGTCCAGCAGCCCGACTGGCGGGAGTACCTCCTGCATTGGTTCCAACACCAACAGCTTCCGAAGGTGAGAACAGAAAATGAAACTCCTGAGAGTCAAAGATTCCTATGAGATGAGGAATGGGACATTGTTCCGAATAATGGCAGATGCCCAGAAGAAGGTATTACTTCGATGCCTATCTCCAGGGGAGGCCAGGCAGGTAATGCAAGAAGTTCATGCCGGGTCAGCCGGGGCACACCAGGCCGGTCCGAAAATGAAAATCGAAATAAAGAAATTGGGTTATTATTGGCCCACTATATTTGATGATTGCTGCAAGTTTGCTAAGGCTTGTCAGAAATGTCAAGAACATGCCAATATATCAAGAAGGCCTCCAGTGCCTCTACATCCTACCTTACCAAGCTGGCCATTTGCACAGTGGGGTACAGACGTGGTGGGGCCACTACCAGCATCTTCGTCAGGGTGCAAATACATCTTAGCAGCTACAGATTACTTCTCCAGGTGGGCGGAAGCAGTGGCACTAAAAGAAGTCACGGGGGAATTAGTTGCGAGATTCTTCCGACAGAATATAATATTCCGGTTTGGGATCCCCAGCCGAATCATTTCCGACAACGGCAGCCACTTCAGGAATCAGAAGGTTTATCGGCTAGCTGACAAATACAAGATTGATTGGAGAACATCATCTCCCTACTACCCTCAGGCCAATGGACTTGCAGAAGCCTTTAACAAGACGCTGTGCACTCTGCTGGCGAAAATTGTCAAGACGGACAGAAGAGACTGGGAAGAAAGAATGTATGAAGCACTCTGGGCTTACCGTACGGTCTACAAGACCCCTACCGGCTGCTCACCCTACTCCCTTGTATATGGCTCAGAGGCCGTGGTGCCGATTGAGCTGGAGATCCCCTCATTGCGAGTCGCCATCCAGCATGGATTGGCGGGCAGCGAACAAGCCAACATAGAAAGAAGACTAGAAGGGCTCGCCGAGCTTGAAGGAAAGCGTCTCCGGGCGCAACAGAATATTCAACTCTATCAAGCCCGTATGGCCCGTGCTTTTGATAAGTTGGTCAAGGGTCGAGAATTCAAGAAAGGAGACCTGGTAAAGGTTAAAAGAAGAGAGGTGATGGCCTCTAACCCCAAGGGAAAGTTAATTGAAAACTGGGTTGGACCCTATGTCGTCCACCGAACATATGAAGGGGGTGCATATATCCTCGCGGATCACAGAGGAGTTATCCAATTCTCCCCCCTTAATGGAAAGCACCTGAAGCTGTATCACACAGTCCAACCGGCTTTCCCCGAATAATCTATCTTCACCCTCGGTCTAGTGGCATTCCGCCCTAGCCGAGCTATCCCTATCTTGGTCTAGTGGCATCCCGCCCTGATCGAGCTACCCTTACCTTGGTTTAGTGACTTTCCGCCCTAGCCAAACTACCCTTATCTCGGTCTAGTGGCACTCCGCCCTAGCTGAGTCCTATCCTTTCTTGGTTTAATGGCATTCCGCCCTAGCCGAGCTATCCCTATCTTGGTATAGTGACATTCCGCCCTGATCGAGCTACCTTATCTTGGTTTAGTGGCTTTCCGCCCTAGCCAAGCTATCCCTCCGTGGTCTAGTGGCATTCCGCCCTGATCAAGCTGTCCCTCCTTGGTTTAGTGGCATTCCGCCCTAGCCGAGCTACCCCTATCTCGGTCTAGTGGCATTCCACCCTAGCCGAGCTATCCCTATCTTGGTCTAGTGGCATTCCGCCCTGATCGAACTACCCTTACCTTGGTTTAGTGACTTTCCGCCCTAGCCAAACTACCCTTATCTCGGTCTAGTGGCACTCCGCCCTAGCTGAGTCCTATCCTTCCTTGGTCTAGTGGCATTCCGCCCTAGCCTAGCTACCCCTATCTTGGTCTAGTGGCATTCCGTCCCGATCGAGCTATCCTTCCTTGGTTTAGTGGCATTCCGCCCAGATCGAGCTATCCCTCCTTGGTTTAGTGGTATTCCGCCCTAGCCGAGCTACTCCTTCCTTGGTTTAGTGGCATTCCGCCCTGATCGAGCTATCCCTCCTTGGTTTAGTGGTATTCCGCCCTAGCCGAGATACCCCTATCTTGGTCTAGTGGCATTCCGCCCTGATCGAGCTGCCCTTACCTTGGTTTAGTGGCTTTCCGCCCTAGCCAAACTACCCTTATCTTGGTCTAGTGGCATTCCGTCCTGATCGAGCTATCCTTCCTTGGTTTAGTGGCATTCCGCCCTGATCGAGCTATCCCTCCTTGGTTTAGTGGCATTCCGCCCTAGCCGAGCTACCCCTATCTTGGTATAGTGGCATTCCGCCCTGATCGAGCTACCTTATCTTGGTTTAGTGGCTTTCCGCCCTAGCCAAGCTATCCCTCCGTGGTCTAGTGGCATCCCGCCCTGATCGAACTACCTTTCCTTGGTCTAATGACACTCCGCCTTGGCCGAGCTCTCAAAAGAATACACCATATTGCCGTTACGGGCCTTACACTCGAATCGGCGAAAGATCATTCCTTTGCGTTAGCATTCAGCCCTTGCTAACAAATATATCGCTCTGCTCGGCACAAGGCCCGGTGCTCCGGCCAATAGCCATCTACCATCAGCCAAGGGTCGGACATCACGCTTCGACCTGCCACCCGTTATAATAAAAAAAAGAGAGAGAGAGAAAATAAAAATGGGGTTGAAAATAGAGATACCCCGCCAGACTTATTCCTATATTAGGACAAGTGTAAAAATGGCTATAACTCGACTGTGGCAAAAAAACCCGAAAGGGCGCTACAGGCAAAATCGGGTACCCCGCCACGTGAAAACCCGACAGGGCGCGTGGGCAAAAGCAAGAGGGGGCTGGCTTCGGCGAAAACCCGAAAGGGCGCCTAGGTCAATAAAGTGGTAATTTAAAAGTTCCTCTTTTGTCCTCCACCTGATGAAACTCCACAAGGGACAATCATCAAAAGTCCCACCGGAAATCCTTTAACAAACCCATATTCGACCCTCGTCATCATCGACGAGATCGGTCGATCTCTACCCCTAACTTGGACCTTCCGTCCCTGTTAATAATCCCATCTTTGCCTCAGCATGTGACCCATGCTGATGAATAAACCTATAATCGACCCTCGTCATCATCGGCGAGATTGGTCGATCTCTACCCCTAACTTGGACCTTCCGTCCCTGTTAATAATCACATCTTTGCTTCAGCATGTGACCCATGCTGATGAATAAACCCATAATCGACCCTCGTCATCATCGGCGAGATCGGTCGATCTCTACCCCTAACTTGGACCTTCCGTCCCTGTTAATAATCCTATCTTTGCTTCGGCATGTGACCCATGCTGATGAATAAACCCATATTCGACCCTCGTCATCATCGGCGAGATCGGTCGATCTCTACCCCTAACTTGGACCTTCCGTTCCTGTTAAATAATCATATCTTTGTTTCGGCATGTAACCTATGCTGATTAATAAACCCGCGTTCGACCCTCGTTATCATCGGCGAGATCGGTCGACCTCTACCCTTAACTCGGATCTTACATCCTTGTTAATAAACCATATCCTTTCCTTCGACATTTAACCAGTGTCGACGAAATAAACCCAGGACCAATCCTTGTTATCATCAGCAAGGCCAGTCAGCATTCTCGCGGTCCAGTTCTTCTGTACTCCGAATTCAAAAAAAGAAAGAAAAGAAAATGGGGTTAAAAATAGAGATACCCCGCCAGACTTGTTCCTATATTAGGGCAAGTGCAAAAATGGCTATAACCCGGCTGTGGCAAAACCCGAAAGGGCACTACAGGCAAAATCGGGTACCCCGCCACGTGAAAACCCGAGAGGGCGCGTGGGCAAAAGCAAGAGGGGGCTGGCTTCGGCGAAAACCCGAAAGGGCGCTTAGGTCAGTAATGAGAATAAAATACATATATATATATGAACGATGAATAGTGATGATCCACCTTCCGTCCTGAAGACCCTTCACAGGGTCGAAGCAGAGTCTTCGTCCAATATCCCGCCTACATGTACTTATTTTCTACCCTTTCGACCCTTGTCACCATCGGCAAGATCGGTCGCTACCCTTTCCGGTTCTTATCATCATCGGCAAAAACAGTCTACCCCTTCGACCCTTGTCACCATCGGCAAGATCAGTCGCTACCCCTTTCCGGTTCTTGTCATCATCGGCAAAAACCGTCTACCCTTTCGACCCTTGTCACCATCGGCAAGATCGGTCGCTACCCTTTCCGATTCTTGTCATCATCGGCAAAAACCGTCTACCCTTTCGACCCTTGTCACCATCGGCAAGATCGGTCGCTACCCCTTTCCGGTTCTTGTCATCATCGGCAAAAACCGTCTACCCCTTCGACCCTTGTCACCATCGGCAAGATCGGTCGCTACCCCTTTCCGGTTCTTGTCATCATCGGAAAAAACCGTCTACCCTTCGACCCTTGTCACCATCGGCAAGATCGGTCGCTACCCCTTTCCGGTTCTTGTCATCATCGGAAAAAACTGTCTACCCTTTCGACCCTTGTCACCGTCGGCAAGATCGGTCGCTACCCTTTCAGGTTCTTGTCATCATCGGCAAAACCGTCTACCCCTTCGACCCTTGTCACCATCGGCAAAATCGGTCGCTAACCCTTTCCGGTTCTTGTCATCATCGGCAAAAACCGTCTACCCCTTCGACCCTTGTCACCATCGACAAGATCGGTCGCTACCCCTTTCCGGTTCTTATCATCATCGGCAAAAACTGTCTACCCTTTCGACCCTTGTCACCATCGACAAGAGCGGTCGCTACCCTTTGCGGTTCTTGTCATCATCGGCAAAACCGTCTACCCTTTCGACCCTTGTCACCATCGGCAAGATCGGTCGCTACCCTTTCCGGTTCTTGTCATCATCGGCAAAACCGTCTACCCTTTCGACCCTTGTCACCATCGGCAAGATCGGTCGCTACCCTTTCCGGTTCTTGTCATCATCGGCAAAAAACCGTCTACCCCTTCGACCCTTGTCACCATCGACAAGATCGGTCGCTACCCCTTTCCGGTTCTTGTCATCATCGGCAAAAACAGTCTACCCTTTCGACCCTTGTCACCATCGGCAAGATCGGTCGCTACCCTTTCCGATTCTTGTCATCATCGGCAAAACCGTCTACCCCTTCGACCCTTGTCACCATCGGCAAGATCGGTCGCTACCCCTTTCCGGTTCTTGTCGTCATCGGCAAAAATCGTCTACCCCTTCGACCCTTGTCACCATCGGCAAGATCGGTCGCTACCCTTTTCGGTCCTTGTCACCGTCGGCAAGACCGTCTACCCTCTTGACCCTTGTCACCATCGACAAGGTCGGTCAACATTTCCCCGAATCAAGGTCAATAATGGGATTACTACAAGCAACCAGCAGTCGCATTTCCGACGTCTCTTGTCGGCAAGACTTACGTCTGCGCCAATCTGGCGACCGCTGGAACCCCGTCACGCGGTGGAGCGAGGCCCCCATCCTTTCTCTGAAAGGGTGGACGCTCTCCTGCGACACAGACATGGGTACATTTCCAAGAAGGTCGCCAAAGGCACCACAAGGTGTGATAGAATGCAAGTGCAAGAATGAACACCTAAACAGCAAAAGGAAACTTCTATTTCATTACAAAAAGAGGAAATGAATACAAAAGGAGCCCTTCGGAGGGGACAAATTACAAAGGCAGATCAGCTAAGACCGCCTGAAAATATCTGCAAAGTCAACAAGCCCAACATGAGGAGCCGCCCCCAGTTCATGGAGCTGCATTTCTTCCTCCTGAACGCGAGTCACCTCAGTCTCCAGGGACGCGACTCGGCCCTCCAGTAAAGAAGTTTTCTCGATGCCCTCGACTTCTGCAGCCTCCAGCTGCGGTATCTCAGCTTCTATGGTAGCCAATTCAGCACGGAGTTCTTCCCGTCGGCTACGTAGAATATGTGCCTGGGCTGCGGAAGTCTCGACCTGAGCCCTACTCTCCTGAAGATCAGAGATCAGAGACGTCAGCTCCGCCTGACAGTCAGCTTTCTGCAGCTTAAGGGCCGCCAGCTGGTCGCCCATCATCTTCCCAAGAAAATCCCGGCGGTTCACAAACTTCAGCAGGAAAAGCACCCGCTGGGTCCAGATATCTAAAGGGCAGCCTAATGCCTGCAGCCCGATCGTCAGTCGCACAGCCACTTCCTTCAACTGGGGGTAAGACAGTGTCGGCTGAGATTCCACAACCTGACGCAACATCTCTAGATGCTGCCAGACAAATTCCTCTGATGAAGTAAAGCCCAGGGAAGCTGCCGGAGCTACCTCAAAGGTCACCTCCCTGTCTATGGAAGCCCATAAGCCGATGTCCAGCTCAGAAGAAGAAGATGGAACGGCCACCAGAACCGAAGCAGCAGATACCGCGGTAGCATGTTCTTGCTCCGTCAGGCTCCTCGAAGAACTCCCTTCCACAGATGCTGGGAGGGGCAGAATTCCTAACTCTATCTCTGGCACGGATGGAGCTGCAAGGTCAGGTGCGATGGTCATTATGGCCGCCGGTACAAAGGCGGAACCCCTTGATGGGTCGACTTCAGCTCTCAACTCTATCACCGGCACCGGGGTGAAGCTCTCTCCCAGCGGGCTCGCCTCCATGGATGACACCTCCGCAGCTGCATGTATTCTTACTGGCACAGGGCGGAGTAGAGTAATTGTCCCTGAAGGAGACGCGGTGGCCAGCGGTAGCAGATCCGAGGCCTCCGATGAAACCACAATAGCGCCAGAAGTTGATACTGGGGAGTGAATGGCGGCCTCAGGTTCCTAGAATGAAGATTCATGTGAACACCGAGGTGGCAGAAAAGAACGCGAAAAGATATGCGGCTCTACAAAGGGACGGGCAGAACTTACTATGACTGCAGCATCCATCTCTTCAAACGCCTGAATGGAAGATTCTAACTCTGCAGATGAGGCAGCAAAGGGAGGGGTTATCTCCACCTCCATGTCCAATTCAGCAAATTCCTCCTGTAGCATTCCCTCGGACGATGCCATTGTCAACCTCTGAGGGCTAAAAATCAAAGAACCGCTTGACGGTATGAAGGGAGCCGCTGCCCCTTTGCTGACTACCGCAGATACTTGTTCGTCACCTTCTGAAGAATGATGGTCAATCTCTTCGTCGGAAGGGGTGGCAGAGCTACTGGAAGAAATATCTATGCTGATCTCGGGTTGGCCCGCCTCCTCTGTCGCCTGACGAGACGCCGAGCGGGTGATCACACGTCGTAGTGGGATAGCACCTTTCTTCAGCACAGTCTTATGTCCTGCGAGCTGTGAAGGAGCATCCACGACGAGCGCCTCGATCGCTGTGCTGACCGCTCCTGCCACTGCAACAAACATATACGTAAGCCAGGGCAAAAAGCTCAATAAGAAAAAGGAATCTGAAGGACTACAGTTGTCCGGCTCACCCTCAGCCTCGCTGGCAGGCGTAGGAGAAGGAAGTCTGACATCCTCCTCAACAGTGGGGAGACTCTCCCCCTCTGCTTCAGTTGTCTCGGCCACCCTTACTGTGGCTATGACGGAAGGCCCTATCTCTCCTGCCTCCAGGGCGGCCTCCTCAACACATGTGGTGTCAACCACTCCTTGAGCTGAAGTTATGCAAAGAAGACGTCAAAAGAATGAAAACGTCATGAAAAGAGCACTCCCTTAGACTGCAAAGGGAAAATGATGTCACCTTCAGCTGCTTGCTGGGTGGCCTCCTTCTGAGCGGCAAACTGCTCAAATGATGGCACCTCGGGCAGGGGAGTCTCGGCCGCGTCAGTTGGAGTCCGGTTGGAGGAAGTTTTCCGAGCTTTCTTCGCTCGGCCTATAACAACTTTCATTGCAGAGGGCGCTCTCTTTTTGCCAGGCGGCAGTGTAGTAGTAGTCGGCGCTGGGGCAGGAACCTCAAAATATTCCGGTTTCTGTGCCTGGGAGATAATTTTTCTATAAAGCCCCTGCTGCTTTATATCCGGGCGGTCTGTCAAATGAAGCACATGCCATTATGAAGGAGCCGAGCAACAAACTAATCTACATGTCAACGGAGGAGCACTTACCTGCCCGGCCGTTGTAAAAAGACGAGAGTGGCCAATACTGATAAGCCACCTCCTTGCTTCGGGATGCAGCCTCCCGAACGAGCCAGCAGATGTCGCCAATCTTTTTGCACTTCTCGACTAGGTCGGCCAAGTCTGCATGCCCGTGGGAAGCTATACAATGATATAAGCCGAGGTGGTCGAAACCCCAGACATCGACATAATGAAAAGATACAAATAGAGGCTTGTCTAGAACACTGGCTACGGGACTCTCAAGGGTCAGTCCGTGGATACTCATTAAGACAAACAGCCAAGACGTATGTTGATAATATGTCGGGGTTCTGTCCTCTCTGTTAACAAACGCCTGGCACGGGCAAAAGCGATCCACCTCGCACTTCCATGAAACTGCTTTGGAGAGCGGCTCCTCAATAGGGAACGGATACTGCTGAAGCTCCAGGCGGGAACCACCAATCTGGCACAGATGTTCCAAATTCTGCGTGAAAGCATCTTCACTTATGTCAGCAAGCACGGGTATCAGTGGTTCGGCTGCTTCCTCTTTGATGGCTTTCCTGCCTGCTATATATGCCTCTACCTCCTTCGGATGTTGGGAGAACAGCCTCTTCAAATGGGCTTCTTCAATATCGAAGACGGGCCCAGGCTGCTGGCTCAGGAAGGTGCGCTCAGCTACATCCCAGCATGTCATCCGGGCATTGCGATAAAAGCTCGTTCGAGCATTCCACCATTTTACATACTCTGGAGTGACCCGGGGAACGCGGTTCGGCACCGGCACTCTGAAGACATTGGCATCCCGGCGGTGAAAATAGTCCCACCAGGAGCGACCCTCAGCTACAACAGTCGAGCCATGCTTTGACCTGGTGTCCAGAGGGAACAGGGCAGCCGAAGGCGAAATGTGCTGATCATAACCAAAATTTCGGCCAAACCTGAAGGGATAGTAGGGTTCTAAATAAACTGCGTCCCCCTTTCTAAATACTAAGACGCTGGGGCGAATTGATAAAGCCCAGTCAATGAGTTCAGGCTCCAAGATTGGCCGGGTCACGGTGTTGCCTGAAATGAAGTGTGTGAAAGTCTCCACCGCCTCGAGCTTACACTCACGCTGATGATTCACCAATGGAGATGAATGTGCGGCCAAATTCCAAAAGTGGATGGTCCCTGCTGAATCCATCGGAACCCTTGCCAGTCGGCCTCGGATAGAGAAAAGTTGCTGAGACACCGGACCGGGTTCAGCACTAGCAAACTCCAGCATCCTGGGATACAATGTCACTGTCTGTAGAGTCCTGGGAGCCAGCTCTGGGAACAAATTGTACACCCAGGCATTGAAGAAATGAAACGGCCCCACCGTTCTGAAAGAGCGTGGGATCCGATGCCTATGAATATCTCAAATGGATTTGTAGATCAGGCAGAGTGCTGCGGGACATATTGCAAGCCGTATGTCCCAAGCCATCTGACAAGCCGGGTATATTGCCTCCGGCCTAATAACTGTCTCATCTCCCTGCGGGAGGGCAAAAGTACACAGTCAGAAGGTAAGGTAAGCAGCACAATGGGTAAGAGGATCCGCCCCAGTCGGATTCGGTCCCCCACGGCTGATCCTCGGAAGAGAAGCAGGCAGCTCTGACTTGAACCTGGGCGGCCTACTGGTCTTACCCGCAACAGGAGCTACGTGAGGGAACTCACTGTACTTCAGAGGGCCGCCGAAGAAATACTGAATCCAATGTCCTACTCGACATCTCAACTTGCTGCTTTTCTCCCGGGGCTGATATCCTTTTGAGGACCCCCTATTCAGCGCCAGGCAGAGGGAGCGGTACGCCTTCATCAAGTACCGGTACGAGTAGCCGAAGTAATATTCGCCTTCACCGTCTGTCTCGTCCTTGATGAAGTCATGAATGCAGACCTCCTCATAGGGCTCTCCGTTGATCGGCAGGCCCGATAACTGTGATAGGCTCCAAAGGTCCAGACAGGTTTCACCTTCTGCTGTATAGAAAGTATTGAACTGCGGGCAGAATACTTCGAACATACCGCAGCACAACCCTTTTGAAATGGGATACCTGAAGCGGGATGCATACACACTGTGGTACACCCCGGCCCTGACCAGCAGCGGCGCATACTCTTTCAGAACATATTCTGTAAATTCTACTGCTCCTACATGGAAGAGATGAGCATCGGTCACCTTCGTGTCTGCAAACCACCCAGCAGCCAACTGGAATTTGAACTGAACGGCCAAGCAATTCAGCACAAATGGTTCGTCACTGTAGCCCCACTTGATGGGCGCCAAAAATAAACCGTAGCCGGGTTTCTCTCTGTTGACCCGACCCACAGTGTTGTCCCACCTGGCTGGTGTAAACTCTGGAGCCCGTGTCAGCATTTTCTGCTCTGCCTCCAGCTCTGTTACCCCCAAGACGGCGTTCCACTTGCGCCGCTCCCCCGGAAGGTAGATGGTATCTCCGCGATACACAGAACCTTTCAAGCTGTCCCGGTCCAACAACATGGCCCGCTCCACCATCCGAGCCAGCATAACGTCCTCTTCCCAGAGACGCTGAAGGTGCAAATGAACGGTGCAAGGTGACGGTCCTTCGGGAAGTCCGGGCGGTAGCCGTCATCACGATTGAAGTCCAGTCCTCCCTCGACGGTCACAACTCGAGATGAGGATACTGTATCTGTTTCGGAGCCAGAGGAGTCGTCGACTATGGCGATCCTCCCAAGACCCCGGTCCAGCTGTCCGACATTCCTCCAAGTCACAACAGGACCAGAAACCCTGCCCTGGGAAGAAGAGTCAACATCAGCAGTGCCGGAAGCAACACGGCTAGAAGAAGAAGCCATTTTCAGCAAGCTGCAGACACAAAATCAAGAAAAGGAAATAATAAGATGATATGAAAAGGAAAATAGAAAAGAAAAGTTCAAGAAAATTTTTGACAGCATCTCCCCTTATCCGGAGTATGCCCAGAAGTCAAATAGGAGAGCACCCACCAAGAGGGGGTGACTCCGCAGTAAGAAGGGACGGAGTCCCGAATGAAAATCCCCGAGGGAGAGGCCCCCACGCCGATCGCTCTGATGCAACAGAAGAAGAGGAAGCTGAAGAGAGAGAAAGCTCAAGTTCATTTCTCCTCTCGCCCGGCGCCTAAATAGGCCGAAGCCAGAGGCGCGTCGAGAAGCTCGCCGCGCCGAGAGGCAAAGCGCCAAAAGGCGCGCCGAGGTGACGACCGCGCCGAAAAACCGTGGCGCCGAGAGCGCTAGGCCAAGAAAAGGCGCGCCGAGAGTCGCCACGCCGAGAGCCGCCACGTCGATACCACAGCCGCGCCGAGATGACCGTGCCGGAAGCGTCGATGGCGCCGATTAGCCCACCAGGGGTGATGCAATCATCAGATCAAGCCAAAATGCTGGTGTTCGTCCAATTTTGCTTACAAAGCATGGAAGTCACACAAGCAGAATGAAGACTCAGAGTCGTAAGAGCAACCAATGCACAGGAGTAGGCCTGAAGAAATCATGAAGTGCAGTGTGCAACGTGGTGTGCACCCGCACGTCCCGTGTCACTCATTCTTCGCTTACGCCACCTACGGGTGGGGGGCATTTGTTGACACCTAAAATATACCCGAAGAGACCAAAGCAGATTCACAGCTTTGAAGATCAGTCGAGGGCACAGCTCGCGTACCATCCCCGGAAGTTCCGAGAATCAGAATAGAAGAGACCCGCTATTCCTAACACTTTGTTCGGCTAAAGCCATCTCTGGCTAGGCCGCTGTCCAGCACGGCTATCATTCAGGTAGTCGGGCTGATAAAATCATACCAACATTCAGGTAATCATCTGTCTGCTAAGAAAGGATGCTCAGATAATTCTGATTCTCAGAAGGTGAGATGTACAGTGTCTCACACATGTTTGTGAATACAAGGTGTTATACAAGCCCCATGAAGTCTGGATATATATATGCCAAGAAGCCCACTGCCGGAAGGAGTCTATTAAGTGGATCCTATGCCGAATGACAGGGAAATGGGCCCAGCCCAATATGAAACGGGCGCGCCGAGGGCTGCCTGCGCCGGAAGGCTGGATGTCGGCGCGTCGGGGAGCTCACGCCGACAGTGTGAGGCTTGGCCTCTATAAGAAGGCTGCCTTTCGACAGAAGAAGCAGACAGATAGATAGAAAAAAATAGATAGAGAGACATACAAAAAGGGGGGAGATAGAGGAATTAGCCACTGAAAGAAAGGGGGAGCTCGAGAGCCCTTCACAGAAGCTAAAGAAAAGAGAGAGAGAGGCCCGAAGGAAGGAACCAGGTGGGGTGTGCTGCTCGACGTCCTGAATGGCTGCAGTTCTCCCTTTTCCCCCCTTTGTTTCTATCTGAATCTTCTTCCTTAGTTTCTTTCTGTATTTCTACTTTCAAGCATCGTTGTTTCAATAGCATCGAGTGCCAATGTAACCCTGTTCTCAGGGACTGTGCCGGCGTGCGTCTCCCTGTTATTCTTTCCGCCGGGATGTTCCTCCCGAGCTGAGCTAGTGTAAGCCGTTTGGTTGAAGTAGTTAATAAAAGAATGGGTTGAATTCTACCATTTCTGATCATTCTTTCCTTTCTGCATCCGAGGTTTAGCCCATGTACGGCTACCGCCAGCCGTGAGTGTTTTATGGTTTATTTGCCTCCGTCTGCTGAAGCTTCTTGGCCACTGCTCTTCTCCACCTCTTAGTCACATTTCGAGGGCCTGAGACAGTCTATCTCATGGCTAGGCCTGTCAACGGAGCGGATACGAAGCGAATATATGACTATCCGTATCCGCTCTGTTTTCCGATTCGAATTATCCGATTTTGATCCGCTCCGATTTGACTCGGATACGAAGCGAATATCTGACTATCCGTATCCGCTCCGTTTTAAAATCCGAATTATCCGATTCGAATTTAAAAATATATAAATATAATTATAAAATATTAAAAGTATATAAAATATAATTATAAAATGTCAAAAATATATAAAATAAATTTTAAATTAAAATACAACTATAAAATATCTAAATTTCTCTATAATATCATTTATTTTATAATATATTATTTAAAAATATGTATTATATGATATATAATATTACGGACGGATATTTTTCGAAGTGAATATTATAATATCCGTATCCGCTCCGATTCAAATTCGGATATTATCCGTATCCGAAAAAACGAATACGAATCGAAGCGGATCCGAATAATATCCGTATCCGTTGACAGGCCTACTCATGGCTCCTTGTATGTGAAACAAAGAGGGATACGTTCAGGAGTTCCCGTCTAAAGCTCTGCTCCTAGTGAGGCCCCAGAGGAAAGGTGTTCTTCCCCTCGAAGTCTTCTCTCTACGATCATCCAAAAATCTAGATTGGTGAACAAACCCCTTTTCTTCAAATGCCCAAAGCTTCTGCCTTTAAACCCCCTAAAAATCCTACTTCAGGAAGCCTCCCGGCGCGAGTCTCGCGCCGAGGGCTTGCCGCGCCGCTTGGACTTCTCCCATCGCGCCGAGCCCACTTGTTGCTGTGCCGAGACCTATCCTTTCTTCTGGCCATCCTGATGCCTTCGTGCCGACGCCGTCAAGCCATGCAGACCTTGCCCATCATATCCTGTCCCATGGGCATTCATTATCCTTTCCTCTATCCTCATAGGAGCTATATTAAAGGGGTCAATCCCCCACATTTTACAACCCCATCAAGTCATGGAGCCCCGCCATTGCAGGTTCTCCGTTGACTGTACCGGGGATATCACAACAAAAGGGATGAGGTCCCATATGATCTGGACCCCTTGGATCTCGGGCTACGCCCGACTCTCATTTCGGTTTCCACTCCGACAATTCGTGAGTGGCTAGCCTATAATACCCTTTTGGCATACTCTCAAAATAAGGGGAGGTGCTGTCAAAATCTGTTCAGAGTTTTGCTCGATCGTCTAGTGTGATGTTTTTCATCGAAATTGTGTATTTAACCCCTAATTGCGTGGCAAGAGCCTGAGCTATATCATCTCATGGCATCTTGGCCACCACAGGGAACATACCTTACAGTTACATGGTCTCCTTGAACCCCTCTGGGAATGAATCCACCCTCATCTTCTATCTCACCCACTCATTACCATGAAATCCCCATTGAATGCAAAGGATGCCCTTAAACTCACAAGAAACCCTCATAATACCTCAAATAAAACCAACAAAACCTCCTCCCGGCGCCACCCCTTTCCGGCGCCAAACCGGCGCCGGGTGGGGGGCGCGCCAAAACCTGCCGTTTGCCATGCCGTGCCGATTGACATGCCGTGCCGTTTGCCATGCCGTGCCGATTGCCATGCCGTGCCGTTTGCCATGCCGTGCCGTTTGCCATGCCGTGCCGATTGACATGCCGTGCCGTTTGCCATGCCGTGCCGTTTGCCTACTGGGCCGATTGCCCTTGAGCTTCCCATCGCGCTGTCTGCCCGTCGCGCCGGGATCCCCCCGCGCCGACTCCTATCCGTGCCGTTTCACCTTATTCAAACCCTGATACCTTAACAATCCCATTAAATCCAAAATCAGTCCAAACTCAAATGTCCATTCCTTATCAACTTCCGTGTTAACCTTCGTCACCTCACGAGGGAACTATGGTTCTTCACCCGGGCCCACGGAGATATATCAATGGGGGTTCTACCCCTACATTATGCCGAATACGACGTTTCTTCTATCACCCCATTGACCCTCGGAGCTCTGCCCCTGCATGTCCTCCAACGGTCCTTTGAGGGGAATATTAACAAACGACATGGTGGCGGACACTGTCCCGTCATATTTAAATCCTTTTTGGATCCAGGGCTACGCCCGCCTCTCTTTTGGCTTCCATCCCGGCATTCCGTGGGTGGATGACCTATTTTCCCCCTTTGGCATAGTCCAAAATAAGGGGACGTGATGTCGGATTTACGTTAATAACATTGTTATCATGTCCCGCGTAGCACGGTTTTCTATGCATGTTTCGCATCCCGTCAGCGGAATTAGCACAACAGTCATATCTCATTTTGCCCCCGAGGCATCCTTTCTTGGCAATTAATCAAGGGTTGTCCTTCTTTGGAAGGACGTAATTAACGTCATCACCTTTATGGTATGACGGACTTTCGGTCCCGACACGAATATCAGAGTCGACTGATTGAGTCAAGTCGAGCGCACAATAAACTGTCACTCCGGTGACTGGCACGCCTAATAAACCCAATAAAACAAAGGGTAATAAAAAAACATCCCCACAACCGGCTGTCCTTAAAAAGAAAGAAAGAAAGAAAGAAAACATGCCTTTTTTAAGAAAAAATGGGAAAAACTTTTTTTTGAAAGTGGGTAGTACCACTAAGATATATAAATAAAAGAGAACGAAGGAATGTACATGTATAGGTGGGCCAAAACCTCAACAAAAGCACCCCCCAAAAAACCAATACAGCAAAACACACACGTAGAAGGTGTGGAAGACCTAGCCCCCAAAAAACCCAAGAAGAGAAGACCCACCCGAGATTACATTAGCAAAAGAAAACACCCATTCCTTAACTCTGACCCAAACAAAGTCAACAAGTGCATCCTCGGCGCGCGACTCCCTTCTGAAGATTTGGTGATTCCGCTCACCCCAAAGCGCCCATAAGATGGCGTGGAGGATAAGCCACCACACCTTCCTATCCAGCTTGAGGTGCCATGGCCTATCCCACACTCGAAGCAAGTCGCAAACCTCGTTCCACAGGATGACGACACAGCCGGTCCTCCGAGCAATCTTCGTCCACACCCCCTGAGAGTAGGGGCAGCCAAGAAAGAGGTGATCGACAGACTCAACCCCGCCGCCACACAAACAACAAGAAGGAACCACCTCCGGCAGAAAATGAGATAGCCTGTCCCGAGTGGGGAGCCTCCCATGAGATATCCTCCAAACCAGAAGTTTAACCTTGAGGGGACTCTTAGGTCTCCACACCTGGTCATGGAGGTCGTGGCGCAAGCCACCATCGGAGAGCATCGCATAAGCCAACTTGACAGTGAAGAAGCCTTTTTTTCTCCCACCTCCACGACCATTCATCCTCTCCTGCCAGAACCTGGAAAGAGTGAAGAAGCGCAAGAAGCTCCTGGAATTGCTCCAACTCTTCCTGTCTAAAAACACGTATGAAGGTCGGAGCCCAGGATCCACTCGAATTAAACTGGTGAAAAGCCACTGCCACCGTGCCCCGAGGATCCGCCGCAATGGCAAAGAGGCTAGGAAATAAGAACTGCAAGGGAACGTCCCCACACCATCTATCCTTCCAAAAGAGGTACTTATGGCCATCTCCCAGAAGAACTCGAACACAGGTACTGACAAAATCACTACAAGAGAAGATATCCCGCCAGAGAGGAGACGTCCTGTGGTGTGGAGAAGGAGCCAAGTCCCAAACCCTCCTCGAGAGGAAGTAGTGTTGCCTAATAATTTGGGACCAAAGCCCCTCCTCACCACACCCTAGCCTCCAAAGCCATTTGCACAGCAACGCCCTATTGAAGTAGGACATTCTTCAGTCCTAGACCACCTTGGGCCTTGCTGGTGGTCAATCTGCCCCAAGCAATATCATGCCATCCCCTGCACCAGCCCCCGTTGCCATGCCAAAAAAATCTGCACTGAATAACATCCTGACCACCGTTCTAAGAATGCAGAACCTAGAAAAAAAATATGTAGAGAGATTATCCAACACAGAGCTACACCAAATAAGACGACCCCCAAAGGATAATAACTTAGCTTTTCAACCAGCCAGCCTAGCGTCATATCTCTAAATAACAGGAAGCCAGTCAGCACATCTGAGGGTGCTCAGGGAAAGAGGAAGACCCAAGTAAGAAAAAGGGAACTCCCCAGTAGGACAACCCAACAAAGTGGCCGCCCTAGGTAGAGCTCCATCCTCCATGTTCACGCCCACTAGAAGACTTTTTAAAAATGGGAAAAACTTATAATAATGAATCAATGAGATTAGAGTTTAAATCTCCTATTAGAGTTTAAATCTCATTGTTAATTTTTGAAAGTGTTAAATCTCATTGTTATTTGAGTTCAAATTGCTTTCAAATTAGTGCTCAAGTGAGATTAGGATTTAAATCTCACTTGCTTTGGTGAGATTAGGATTTAAACGTCAAGTTGAGCCCTAATGACATGAGTAATCTTTATATTCTCATTTTCAACTTAATAAACAAGTATTTGAAGGAATCGAGCCCCCCCGGGGGGGGGCTTACCCGGCTCACATTTAATCCTCGAGGGATGTGAGCCCGGGGTTTTATAGCGGCGGTACAAAAAAAAGGGATGGCAAGATGCGTAAGGTAAGACTCGAACTCGAGTGGCCCAATAATCGCTCAACTCTCCGTACCACTCTGCTAGATTCCCCGTTATCAAAAAAAAAAGTATTTGAAGGAACTGGTGGAAACCAGTCCCCAAACTCTTGAATCGGCCAGTTCCTGATGTGAACAAAAGCAGCCCTGATCGGTTCTGGTTCTCTCTCACACACACATATTCACCCTTTCTCACAGCCACACAGCTTGTCACTCTAATGTAATTTTACGGTATTTTGCATATAAACCATTGATAGAAGTGAAATGGTAAAAATATCTTTCTTGGAAACGTATTAGCACTAGTATCATTACTTTTAACGAAAGGTTACAAAAATGTCATTGCAGCTAACTTCCATCGACGGAAAGATGAATATTCCACAAAGATTTTATTATTCCTGTTACTTTGCCATTGTCCCCCCCTCCCTCCCCACCCACCCGCAGGGGGGGGAGTCCACTCCGACACTGGAAACCCACCCAGGGGGGTTGCATGTAGAGAGAGAGAGAGAGAGAGATGGAGGGAGAGGGTGAGAATGATAGAGACTTGCTCCTGCAAGACCCATCAGTGCTGCCCTGCAAGACCTACGCCTACAGGTGCCTGTCTCCGTGTAGAGCACCTGCAAAGTGCCCCGGTGCTCCTCTTGCAATCCGAGGCCCTCCTCCACACTCCTTTGCAGGTCGAAGGTAAACAGTTCAGGGCAGGACCGGGGCTCGATCCCTCCTCAGGCACCTGCCTACTCTGGGTCGATGGTAGCCCTTTGACCTTCATCAAATCCCTCTTCGGCGCCGTCGCTGCGCTCTCCCGCACCAACCACTAGAAGCGCCTCTACCTAGGCCACCTCCTCAACGTCCGCAATGTCGACTGGGTGTCCTCCTGGCGCTAGCCCTTCCCCTGCACCCAATTCATCAACGACGATCTCGGCCTCCATCTCTTTTGCTTTGAGTAGGAGGCCCTCCGCGCCACGGCCATCCGAAAGACCCACCATGTCCCAACATGGATCTCCTGACGCCAACCCTTCCCCTGCACCCAGTTTGTTGGTGACGATAGCGGCAACCTCAGCCTCCATCTCTTTCGCTCCTAACAAGATGCCCTCTGCACCACCGCTCTCGGGAGACCCGCCGCGTCCCCAACATGGAGCTCCTTCATGTTGTCTTCATCCTCGAGGGCCTCTTCTCCCCCCACCAACTGCTGCACGGTACGCTCCCTATCGCGGCCCGCAAGAGGGCACCACTGGCCACTTCCCCGTCATGGACATCGCCCGCTTCGCCTCCTCCAACGGCGTCCGCTTCTAGAACCCCACCGTGGAGGAGCTGTGTAGAGAGGTCGCCACCTGGCCTTCGACCCCTTCATCGAGACAATGAACGTAGAGTGGCTACCGGAGTTGGGGTGGGAGGGAGATGGAGCCCATTGTATTGACTATGGATATTACCGTCTTTTCATAGGTCTAGTTAAAAATAATCACCTTTAAGTTCACATATGGTAACAGGGGGTTACAACGATGACATTTTTGCAAAATTTTGTTAAAAGCAATGATACGAGTGCCAAAACATTTCTAGGAATGATATTTTTGCCATTCCTCTTCCCTCAATGGTTTATATGCAAAAAACCCTTAATTTTAAATATATTATTGCTTGTGTTTTTTGAATAGTACATTTTTCATTGCCTTCTATTATCTGTGTTGGGTTTGTTTTTCATTATTGATTGTGTATTATATATTCATGTTTATCGACTCATTGGGATTCAAGTTTATTATACTCAACATATGGGCAAACAAGGTTCCCCCCACTTACACATGTCACAGGTATGTTGATCCAAGGTCTGCAGTACCGGAACCAGTACCGGTCAGGGGAGGCACAGGTATCGATACAGGTACGTACCACCCGGTACCGGTACGTGGGCTGGTGCCTATGACTACATCACATACTTGAAGCCCCAAGGACAGCACTATAAAAGTAAAAAAACTGGCCACATTAAGATATGTAATGAACAAAATAAATGCCAAAGAAGCAAGAGCGATGACCACAGGATATTGGCAATAAAGCTTTCATATTTCTCTATGGATACTTGAACAGAAGGTAACATATACTCAAACAAGGTTCGCTAGTTTGGCAGGCCGGATCAACTTGGTCCGGCCCAGATCTGGTACAAGTCTGTCCGACTCAGACCATCCCCGACTAATTCGGGTTGACTTGAAGCCAACTCAGGCCGATTTGGCTGTCTTGGTCCGGCCTAGATACAGTACGAGTTGCACCAGTCGGCCCAAGTCAGCAAACCTTGCACTAAAATGCTATTATCTTCAAAATATACTTGAACAGAAGCTGAGTACATACATTGTTATCAAGGTATCTGTAATACCTCATATAAAATATGAGAGCTAACAGCTAACCAGTATGAACTTGCACAGGATGTTTCCCTGCTTCCACCACCCAGGGAAGAACTTTTAATTACCTGAGCAGCAAGTCGTGTCCTCACAAGATCTAATGGATAAGTCATAGATGCAGCTGTTATTCCTGCCAAACCACCCCCCAACAACCGAAGACACACATCCGCAGCCACAAAGTCCTTATGTCTGTCCAGTCCCGGGAGTGACTGTAATATCTGGAGGAAAATAAGTAGAGAGGGGTACACTTTAGAAATCCATCCCCTCAACTGCTTGATGAGAGATTGTCTTTAGGAAATATTCATACTCACACTCTTGTATCGTTCATAGGCATAGAAGCTGATAGAAGAGTAAGGAAGTCTATGAGCAATGGTGACCAAGTTCCCTTTCCAGAATGCTCTAATGCCTTCTTCACAAACTATACGTGAAGCCTCACGCCATATGCTAATCTTTCTTAAAGTTGCAACATCAGAATGCATACCTTGCACCTGCAGAAATAAAAATGTGCAGTTCATTACACACTTGATTGATTAGTGTAAATTCTACAAGAATAAAAGAAACTCATAAAAGGAGTGTGATCAAAATAACTACACAGATAGACTTCAGTCAACTTCAGCAAGCTAAGAAAAATGAGTTTGTATTATGTATTACTTGAAACAGTGATCATAGTATAGAACAGCCCCACAAAGAAAGACTACCCATCAGGGATCCTGGGACATCACACATGACAAAAAATGCATAATCGAAATTCTCATTTAGGTAAATTCACATTTATACTCACTGTTACATGGGATGTATATGCATCAGAAAAAAAAATATTTGATTGTCTTCACACGTAGAGAAATTCGAAAATATAAATGCACATTTGTAGCTATTTAAGTAGCATGCGCATTATTAATTCCGTGAGTTTAGGTTTATCAGACGATTTAGGATTCGAATATTGGACATTTCCTTATGGGGTGTTTGGTTGCTATTTTTTTCTCTTTTTTCTCTCAAATTTAAAAAAGAGAGTAAGAGATCCTCTAACCCCATTTGGTGTTCCTCTCCTAAATTTTAGAGAGAGAATCTCATCCCGTGTAAATCTTTCTCAAAAAAAAATAAGTCTGGAGCAATTTTTAAAAAAAAAACACCCACGACTCCTCGGGACTCTCCCTCCCTCCCATGCGCGACCTCCCTCCCCTCCCCTACGGCTCCCCCTCCCCTCCCCCGCGGCCGGCGCCCCTGCGCAGCCCCCCTCCCCTGCGGCCCCCCTTCCCCGCGGCTCCCCCTCCCATCCCCCGCGGCCAGGGCCGCGTCCCCTCCCCCTCCCCTCCCCCGCGGCTCCCCCTCCCCTCCCCTGCAGCCGGAGGGTGCTGCGGCGGCGGCAGGCAAAGCCGCTCTGCAAGCACAGCAGGGCCGAACGTGCAGCCCTTCCTCCGGTTCTCCCCTGCCGCCGGGATCGTCGCCGGCGAATGCCCGCCCTTCACGCTCCCGCTGCTCTTGAGCCTCCTGCTCAGCGACGCCGACAGAGACGGCGCTACCGCCGCCGGGTCGCGGTACTTGTCGGCGCGGCCGGGGCTGGGGAGGGACTTGGAGGACGGGATCCGCGTGGAGGACGAGGATGGCCAAACAGTTTGACATTTTTGCCAAACAGGCGAGATTGATTTTTTTCAATTTTAAAAATTAAGTTAAAAATCATCATATCATATTTTTTAAGGGAGAAATAGTTTCTATAAAAAAAATACTCCCAAACACCCTATTATCGACCTCAGTCAGTGTTTATTTATATCGACGTAAAGTCCAGATACTCTTGATGAACTGTCAAAAATACTTTTTCGACCTCTACAATATCCACTATGATATTGAGGGTTTTACCTAACAGAATTGATCAAAAGGATCGTCCATTAGAGACGTTTGCAGAAGAAAATCAAATATCTCATTCCTTGGATTCATTGTACATAGTACGTGAAACCTCGAGTATATAGTAAGTCATTTAGTTTTGGCCTTCATTCCACCATCGGGACAGACCGTTAGATTTGATATCCAGCCGAGATCAAACGATCCTATTTACTTTTCGGACTATCAGATTTTGCATCTAGTCGCGATCAGGCTGCCGGATGGTGTTTTCAGTTGAGATCGGACCATCTAAATTGCTCTGAGACATGATCTGACAGTTAGATTGAAATTTGGTCAAGATCTGACCGTTGGAATAACTCCATGTCAAAATCTGATCGTTGATTTTAGATTTTATCCTGATCGAACCCTTGGATCTAAGGCAGGCCAAGATCGGTCCGTCAGATTGACTCGTGGTCATAATCACCCTTTTTATCGGGACCATTAAGTGGACTTGGTGTCAATAAAGTATATTTCCACACAAGACGGGGTATATTTGCAATTCCAAACTTCTCTTGAGAAAGTGAGGCTGTTTATGCAATTTTTCATAAACATTGGGGTGTTCTTATAACTTTTCCACCATCTGGGTATTTCTATAATTTTTTAACAAGCGGGGGAGATATTTCTGCCCCTTTAGATCCTTTCTGGACATACTTGTAACTTCATACCCTTTTTAGGTTCATTTGCGATTTCAAACCCTTTCTGAGTTTATTTGTAATTTCAAACCCTTTTGGGTTTATTTGATATTTCAAACTATTTATAGGTTTATTTGCAATTTTCCCTTAAATAAGAGTTTGCTTGCAATTTATGGAAAAGTTTAGGGGGTATTTGTGTAATTTTGGACAGATAGGGGGTATTTTTGTAATATCTGGGCTGAACAAAGATTTTTGTACAATTTTAGACAGGCTAGGGATACTTTTGTAACATCTAAATTGAACCGGAGTTTTTGTGCAATTTTAATATAAGGCGCAAGTCTCTCCGTGGTGGAGGTGCACCAGGCAAAAACACTTAGGAGATTGCTTCTCCTTCTTGAGCATCTATGGATAGGGGTGATCATTATTCGGGTTCAACCCGAAAACCAAACCGAACCGATAGATTTGGTTCAGTTTGGTTTGGGTTGAAATTTAAAAAAAATTCGGTTTGGGTTCAAACCGAACCGTATTAAAAAAATTGGTTTGGTTTGATTTTGAAATTCAGGAAACCGAACCGAATAACCCGAATTTAAGGATATTTTTGTCAATTTAATATAAGTGTATATGTAACTATAAACCCTAATTCAAAAGTCCAATCCCCGCCATCCTGATGGGGTTTCTGACTCTATGAAATAGGTTTCAAATCACTTTCCATTTTACTGTAACTGAAGTTCTTAATTTTTTATGTGAAAATATTATGGAGCTTGTTCTTACAAGTTACAATTTTTTATTTTTTTAAATATTTACTTTATTTGGTAGAAATTCTTTTATCTTATCTTTCTCTACTCTTGTTTGAATCCAATCTAATTTCTAAAATGGGAGATGGATATGGTGTAAACCGAACTAAACCGAACCAAACCAAATTAATTCGATTTGGTTTGGTTTGGTTTCAAAGTAGTTTGGTTTGGTTTGGTTCGGGTTGAAGTCTTAATTCGGTTCGATTTAGTTTGAGAAAATTTTTCTTCAAACTAAACCAAACCAAATCATGCTCACCCCTATCCATGGACTGCGATCCATATCCATGCGTCCGTCAACGCACCGCCACAAATCAACCTGTGCGGTCAGGGTCAAGGGGATAGCGCCCTCCGCTCTCCAGAAAAAAAATTACAATATGATCTCTCTCCAAGAAATGACACAAAAGACATAGCTACCATCATAGGGGCATATTTGCAAACACCATTGCTTGGGCTATTATAAGAAAATAAGGCACAAGGCCCCTTTTTCCTTATCATGGTGTATTTGTATAGATATGCCCTTGATTAAGGACCTTTATGTAAACAAAATCTCCTCAAGCCTTCAAGCCTTAGAGAGGAAAATTCCAACCTTCAAGCTCCTTGTGCAGAGTGCTCCTTGGTGGATGCTCCTTCAGTTGTATCTATTGTTGAATGAGAACCCCTAAAGGATTTTTATAGGGTTTAGGATGAGGGGGGTCTACCCGGACCGAGTAGGCCCTTGGAGAGGTCTACTCGGACCGGGCAGAGCCCGCGGGGGTCTACCCGGTCCCACCTGACCGAGAGAGAGAGAGAGAGGGGCAGGGCCTATAAAGACCCCCCCCCCAATTTTTCATTTCATCTTTTTCATGTGTGCTGGCCACATGGAAAGGAAGACGATGTCTCCGGGATTGCTTTGTGCTCTGCCTCCCGTGTCGCTCGTGTCGAGATTGCTTTCACTCTTCGCGTGACCACTTCGTAAATACCATGGAACATCTTCATGATCGCACAGTTGCTATGCAACCTCGTTACTTTATGCCGTCACTACGGCGGCAACAGGGACCCGAATTTGACCCAGGTATCATAGCAGCCTGGACTTCGTCCCATCCTTGGCCTTCACGGAGTTAATTCCCCCTTCGTTTACCTCGATTATTTCGAGAAAATAAATGGGTACAATATTGACACACTCTTACGCAAATATTTTTATTATTACATGGAGGTTTCACTGTTCAGAAGTTATTTTGGATGTTTCCCTCACAGAAAATATCTATATGTTGTAAAGTTCAAGGTGAAGGAGAAGTTTGAAGATGAGAGACCTGCCAAGAAGAGGCTGGTTGCTCCAAGAAATCCATTAAAATGTGTTCCTAACCCTAGAATGGCCGCAACATCCCATAAACCTTAAAGAGTCTTCCAAAAATACTAAATACCCTTTGGGTCCAAAACATTAAAAATCAACTCAAAACATCTCGTGGACTCTTAAAACTCGATCTGGGTCATCATAGAACTTTTGGGCTACATCCAATTCATTCCCATATTTAGACTTGCACAGTTTTGTGGCCAATTTATCCAGGACATTACCACTGGCAGTTAATCAAGGATTTTTGCTTGTCAAAATGATGTGATTAACATCGGGAGAATTAACATCGGGTGAAGGCAATGGGAATTGTCCAATCTTGAAACAGTAACCTTAATTGATCTAACTGGAAAAGAAAAAAAACCAAAATTTCAAAGTCCAGTCCCAAATTTGTTAATTGTCCTCCGAAAAGTGGGGCTGTCAATGGAACAGATTCAGATTGGATATTGCACTGATTCCACACAGTTTATGATTATCTGAATATCTGACTTTGAATATCAGCCCCCAGATAGTAAATTGAATTATCCATTTCCGACTTCAGCAGGTAATATTTGAGAATCTAATTATATCAAGTTTACTATAATTTATAATTTGTATCTTTATAAACTCGTAAAAGTAGCAAAAGTTCAGCGGTCCCCTGCTTGATCCCCTAAATAAGCCCTCATGTTTTAAAACTATTGATTTCAACCATGAACTCTTCTAAATGACTGAAAAGTTTATCCTGATTTTCACATGTGGGTTTTTATAACAATAATCTCAGAGAGTAACTTCCTGCACCAAGGAAGGCTGGCTCAAGGATCGGGTTCACATTGCCATCCCAAAAACCGATCTGGATCAGCCAATCGATCCCCAGCTTATCCAGTACGATCTGCTTTCATGTGCTCTCTCGAAGGTTTAAAGATGCTTGCCTTAAAATACAAGGTATGTAATTTTAACAACCCACTTAAAGTGGGCTCCTTTCCCTTTTCGAAACCGGCTTCCCCTGCAGGTAGAGCAGAATGGAGGAGAGCAGACAGCATGATTAGCTCACCTCCAGCCGCTGCAGCACAAAGGCTTCTCCAAAGGATCTTCTACACCAACAGGCCAGTCTAGGGTTTCTCCTACATGTAGGGTCCTACTTTCTTAATCCTTTCCCTTTATTTTAGGCTTTTCAAAGAGGGTTTTTGGGTATTCAGAATGAACTAAAAACAAGGAAAACTCTGTTATTTCACAAAATAACCTTTTACATCAGTGAATTTCACTAACATCTTTCATGTTTCACATGTTTCAAGGGACTGGTATTCACTATATTCTACAGTAAGAACTCCACGTTAGAAACACCATGAAGTCAAATCATTTAAGACTAGGAAAGAGGAGCTTATATAATTTCATGCTAAGACTAAATTGCATCCACACACAACATGGTTTCATGTTTTATATAAGGTTCTGTTTGAGGATTCTGGTTTACGAACTGTGGTTTGGAATTTGTGATAATTAATGATTTTTCCTATGCCTTTTTCCCTCATAACCTCAACATGTTTTGTCCGTCCGTCATTTTAGAACCAGCTGATTCCAAATAAAGCACGTTACAATGCAGAACTTCTTCGTAACTGTGAAACTTATGTGTTAATTGGTAAAGGGTCAGAATGCCCTCTCATTAACCTCAACTTAGAAAATGATAATTCAGTGAGGTTTCAAATCTGTATAGGAAGAATTATGATATGAAGAGAAGGAACATTACGTGAGAATGTCTTAATACACTGATTGTATAATTAAGTGGAGTGGAAAATTGTGTATAGTTGCATTATACATAATTATGATTCGGTACATAATATGTTAAATGATGCATAAGTAGAGATTAAACCCTTTCTATTGGGTTTAGAGTCATATCTCATTAATGGAACATAGTCAAAGATGATGCAAGACCACACCATGAACTTAGACATGATTCTTGTAATATCACAAGACTATGATGGAAGAAACGATACATGATTGGAACCAACATGATCATGGAACCCCAGAAACTGACGTATTGATTAAGGATTATAAGTATAACTACTTACTATATACAGATTTTAAATAATGATCGAAGACTAAAGATTTCCTATCAAGATTCAAATTTCTCAAGACATGATTTATTTTAAGTTAATATGAAGTGGCATCACTTCATCGGTGAGATGGGCCCATACGATCTGTTCCTTGGGGATAGGGCACACTAAGTCAACTCCTTATGACCTGTGCCACAATAGGATTGCAGAGTGTCTCCTATTCTACGGGGTCTAGAGTCCATACTCAGGACACAACTAAAGCAATAGGTAAAGGCCCACTTAAGTACACTCGTACTTGGGACCAAGATGACATAGTTCAAAGCTGTGTTCCAAGTTCACCTGATGACCGGCCTCTCCTGCTACAATAGCCAGAGACTCCTTGAGGAATTGAGCCAATGAGCGATCCGCTCAGTTGACATTTACAATCGCTAGGGGATGGTTATCATTGTTACTTCGGGTTAAGCAATGAGCCGACAATCGGAGGGGCGATTGACTACAAAAGATAGACTTGCCAAACACAACTTAGGAAAATATAGGGTCAAGGTGGGCTACTGCCTTATTGGCTCATGGTTCGTCTTCAACCTCCTAAGATGACTTAAGATTTAGAATCTGAATTGTAATTTTCTTCTAAATAAATTATGGATTATGAAAAAAAACCTACATATTCTAAGTTACTTTCTTTGCAAGGATTCCTTGATTATCTATATAAGATTATATATTGCATTTGCATACATGCACATGAAAAATAAGATTAAAAAGAGAAAATGAAAAGCAAAGTGAGGACGAGTGAACATAGGTGGTGTGTGCTAGGGGGGTCGAGGCAAATAATTCCCACTGAGTCATGTGACTCATAAATTTTATTAAAATGTATTTCAGGGAAAGGTACACAGTAGGAGCACAATCGCCACTTTTGAGGTGGTGATCTGCAATTGTAGTTGGTCAGTGTTCTAATTTCAATTGTACTTTTCTTTTAGTTATCTACTTGTACTTCAAATTCAATGTATCAATGTATCAATGAACATGAAAGTGGAGTGACAGTTATCTTATGTTAGTGGCTTCCATATTATAGCGTGTTTGGATATTTATAAATGTTATAAGTTGTGCACTACCAATCAATCTAAGGTAAGGCAGACTTCGGTCCAAGTGGTGAACTGCAAAAGTGGGGTCATTACATTTACGGTGCGGAGTGGAGAAGGGGGAGGGGAGGGGGCGGGAGGACTTGGCTAGGATCAGGCTGGATCAGCCAATTCAACTCGATCCGACTGATCTTCGATGAGAATTGGGGATTGGGAGTCAGATCAGTTTGGCAAAGAACTTATCGGATCCATCGATCCATGCCAATCATTCCGATTCGGCAACCTTGATCAGTACTGCCCTTTTAAGTTCTCATCAAAGGCTGTCTTAACTTGTCACACAAGCATGGAAATAACTTGCTGCCACGACATGTCCCCCAAAGGGACAAGCTTATACAACACGTGGCCTATAGACCCTTTAGGACCGATCACAACACCAAGGGCACTACTGTTTATTCATGCCACAGATGATAAAGGTCCTCCATTGCTAACTCATGCATGGGCACTGTCTTTCAAGGCATGTGGTTTGCGGGCCATGGGACTCGAAGTCAGCTCTAGGACTATTAGACCTTGACCATCATAGTCCGAGTCTTCTCCTGGATCAACTGCCTTGACTAACCCAACTTCTTCACCTTCTTCTGCATATCTTCCATCTAAGAGTCCCCCGACGCCATGTAGCTTTTGTACGCCTGTTGGTCACGAATATATTCTTTTAAAAGAATTATGAAGATTGTACATAGAGGGGCTATATAAATAGCATGTGCAGGGTTTATTCCATGGGTGCACATTATATCAGACAATTTGGGTTCAAGTGCTGGATCTTTCTCCACTGACCGCAGTCAGTGTTGATTTACATCGGCCTAACATCCTAACACACTCATTTAACTATCAAAGAAATTCTAAAGTCCTACTTGAAGGTCCTGATACTGAGGGTAAGCTTGCTTGCATAGCTCGAAATTGATCCCCGTCCACCGCTGAAAGATTGATAGAACTAGGGTTATATCAAAGGCCTTATTAGGTTTTAGGCAAAACCCCTAGAATTTGGGAGTATGAATGTAATCTTGCAGAAGCCATAGGCGCTTTTGAAATGCCGAAAGGTTTTCTAGACACCGGGGACATTTCGATAATTCCGGATTTTAAGGGACATTTTGGTCATTTTACTAGACCAGGGATATTTCTAAAATTTCCGGGTTGTAGGGAGAGTATGGTAAAATCTCTGACTTCCAAGAGCATTGAGGTCATTTCTGGAGAATTTAGGGGTTAGCCATTTCTGGACTATCTGAATTGCAAGGGTATTTCAATAATTTTACAAAACCCAGGGTAGGCTTAGGGTTTGACATGACACTTGGGTGTCAGAGCGGTTTGACAAAGCCCCTCAATGGAGGAATGATGTTGGGCTTCATGTAAGGCATACAAATGTTCAAACATTCATTTCCGGGCAAGAGGGGTATATGCACAGTTTTCGAAGAGTCAAGGTTTATTTGGAATTTTCCTAGACTAGCACACAAAGGAACAATTGAGTGTATATTCATATGTGAGTACAAGGTTGTCGGCGAATTGTCGACTGTACATATGAAATTTACGTACTAACGCAGGAGACATGGGCATATCCCTAATTACAGGAAGTTGCAGGATAAAGCTGCAAATAACAAGACATAAATTCTCTTGCAATCTCAGGAGGGACATTTTCATAATTCATGATTATCTGACAGAATTACATGATTTGACCATCCCAGGGACAAAGATAATTACAAAACATGGCCCTTAAGGGCATAAATACAAGACCCGGGGTATTTCATACCCTTAATGGGCCAAACTACGAACAAGCTTCTTGCGCTCCCGTGCGTTCCTCCAAGTTCGTCGATATGGTCATCTTCACGTCGATATCTCCTCCCATCCTTGGACCCTCGGGGGGTTATTTATAGAAGTTGAGAAGCCATCGGGGTTGATTTACCCCGTACGGGGTGGACGAGATTCGAAATGACCCCGGGCGGGTCTCTTCTTTTCTTCTTTCCCTCCTTTTCTTTTGCTCCGAGAGAGAGAGTAGGGTAGCGGGGTTGATTGACCCTAGGCGGGGTCCAACCGCACTGGGGTCAATTAACCCCGGCCAGACCTATCCGGGGTCAGTTGACCCCGGGCGGGTCTGCCACAACCGCCCCGGGGTCAATCGACCCTAGGCAAGTCTGTTCAGGGTCAATCGACCTAGGCAAGTCTGTTCGATGCCCCATCCCTACACGTCTATAGAGTCCACATGAGCGCGGTTAATGTAAAGTGGTGAATCTCAATGTGTGGGAAAGAATCTTTTCTCTCCAGTTATGTGTTTATGTCCACGCTTTCGTCGAAGGTTTATTCCTCAGCGCAAGCGCCTTTAGAGTTGTAGTGCCGCTATTAGTGGTGCTTCTTGGGATCGAACACTCACCCCAACGTCATTCTTGGGTCATTGAATTGGCCTTGTGGCTAAACTGGTGCCTACAAAAAGTCTAGTGATGTGAAAAGATTATAAAATAGATTGGAATCACTCAAGTATATGGGATCCGGTCAAGGAGTATAAGTAGTCAACCAGACCTTCGACTTGAAAGAATTGGTTGCCCAGACATTGCTTACTTGTCGTACTTAACTCTCTTACTTCTTTTTTGGTACAGAAAACACTGAAAATAATTACATAGTACGAGGAACGTCTTGAATCTTTCTTTTTTCTCCTTACCTTGCCGATTTCATTTCAAGTTAGATTTCGTAGTCAACTACCGTTACTAGTTCGATAGTTGTCTCAGGGATCAGAGCTTGTTGTTTCGTGTAGTGAAGTGAGGAGCTCGTTTCGGTATAAGTCAAGGTAGCGAGGCAAGACAATTTGAAGCAAGTAGTTCAGGTAGTCAAGTCAGCTAGGGTTCGGGGGGGGGGAGTCAAGTGAAGAGCTTGGTTTAGAAGCAGGATCAACAGTAGCAATCAAACACGTCTAAAGAAGCTCCGGTTCAGATAGGCTTTTTTTCAACTAGAGTAGCCCACGTATCACTTTCAATCGATAGTTCTCATTGGTACTCCACCTAAATGAGACTAACTACCTGGTTGACAGCAAGGCACTTGCGGCCAGTGATTCACTATAAAGGACGAGGCGAAGGAATAAGACAACCTTAGGTCTTTCACACTACCTTTCTTGGAAGCAAGAATCCAAGGTTTGAAGTCTTCAAGTCAATAAAGAAATCGACTTCTTGATGACCATAGCCTTAAAAAGGACATCAAGAACTCGTCTTCTAGCTCGATTTTGAAGCCATAGATCTCCATCCCTTTCCTGCGGGTGTAGGAAATTCCTTAATTGACCTTAGGAAAGAGAAGGGGATTTCTTTTCTATGAAGGAATGACCAAATTCCACTTCCGAATAACCATTTCACCAATTCGTAGCTGCTACACATTGATGAGGCTGCTACGGATTAGTCAACTGCAAGCACCTTATGTCGCCCAATTCGAGCTAATCAAGCATCTGTCCAGGCGTGCCCTTATGCAACCAGTGCCTTCTTTGTTTTTGTTATTACACCAAGTTCACTTGCTAACCTGGAATCCTGCATCAAATAGGTTAGCTGAAAGAATAGCATCATGGAAATCATCACTTAGCGCCCTTGCTTCAGGAGGACCGAGCTTCTCGTCTTCAGCTAGAATAGCATTGAAATCGCCTCCTACCACCAGCCAAGGAAGCGAGATTGATGTAGACAACATATGTATCTTTGTTGCCATAGGTCTCTTCTCTCTACTACAGAGCATTTCACCTATACAAATGAGAAAATCGCAGTTGGACGACCTTGCTTCTCCACCAAGAAAGTTGCTATCTTTTCATGGTTGTGAAGCACGGTGAACTTCACTGGTTCTTTCCACATGACCCATATATAATACCATCTAATGGGGACATGAAAACAAGACCACTAACTTTTTTTATTTGCATTTATATCATTGAGTCAATTGTATGACAACTATAAGCCAATATGTTAGTCCTAAGGAATTAGTGAGTTTCTTTGCAAAAAGACCATGTTGGCCGGGCGGGACCCCCGCCCTCTCTCCCATTAGGCCACCTAGACTCTAGGGCCCATGTGGGGCTGGTCCAAGGTCCAAGGTGGACTTAACCATTCAAACTTGGACCATTCTTCCCCCTTGACTTCTAAGGAGGGCGCCCCCCCCCATTTATCCTTTTTTTAATGTTGTTTTGACCACATGGGAGAAGGGAGAAGGAAATAAATATTTTCATCCCCTAATTGCCCCTCCCTAACCCTAGATCTGAGGGTAGTAATGGTCATTTAGTTAGGGCTATAAAACTCATGTGTTTTCATTATTTTGGAGAATTAATGAAGAAAAAAGAGCATTTGTTGCAATTGCCCATGGGGGCCCCTCTCTCCTCTCTCCCCCTTGCAGCTGGATTGTTCTGATTTCTATGGTGTGATGCCATAATCTTAGTGGATTCCAAGATCTATCTCCTCCCCTGGGTGTGAAGCTCAGCCACCGCCGCCGTTCGTGCCGCCGTCAAGCCGCCACAATCGAATCTTCAACCTGCTGTCCAGGATTTCGAGATCCAGGACAGAAGTTTAAAGATTAGGTTGGTTCTCCCAATCCATCTGTCTGATCGAACTCAAATTTTGAGGGTTTGTTCCCCCTGTCGTCCCCCACCTCCAGTTAAATTTTCAGGCCAATCAGCCTACGTTTGCTATTTTTCCCAGTCTTTTAGTTCCACCCCTGACAGTCTGCCAGTTTGCAGATTTGCGAGATAGTACCCTGTTCTTTTATTTTTCCCACCCCCTAAACCACGTCAGAAAAATCCCAAAATATTTGTGTGTCATCCTCACATCCCCCCCTTCCACCCATAAAATTTCAGAGTCTAGATCCACCGTTTTCCTTTTGGTCAAAATTCGTTTCCAGGCAGATCTCATTCTGTCCTGTGTGATCTGGATTCCGAGTCAGAAAAGTTTGTGGAGCACAGAGTTTTTCATTTCCAATCCGTTGACTGGATGGTTGTGAAATTAATATATGTTATAGCCCTTTGAGTCCTCTTTCCAACGGCGCCAATTTCGCTCCGATCCGCCTACGGATCTGGGAGCAACAATTATTTTCGTGGAGGCGCGCAAACCCGTTCCGTGAACAGGCCAGCAGAGGCAGCCACCGGTTAATTTGTCCAAAATTACGCCGGCTCAGAATCAGCCGCCGCCGACTTCAGAGAACGAAGAGTAGCATTCCATCGGCGTCCCAGTCAACCATGGTTGTCAGTTTCGGGCCGAAACCGATACATTTCGGCCGAAACGTATCGATTTCGGCCATACCCGATACAAAAATCAGGCAGAGCACTGTAGCAATCCGACATTTAGTTAGTTTATCGGTTTCGGGCGAAACCGATATTGATTTCAGGCGAAACCGGACGGTTTCGGCCTGAAACTCACGTGAACTGGGGAGTTCACTTGGTGTGCTTTTCGGGGAGTTTCGGCCGAAACCCCCTCCCCTCCTTGCTGTGCTGCGACCGTGCTACTGCTGCTGCCTGCTGGACCTATGGTGGTGCTGCTACCGCAGGCTGCTGCCTCACCTGATGTTGCTGCTGCTGCGTCACAGGCTGTGTGGACTGTTGAGGCAGCCGCTGCCAGCTACTACTGTAGTGCTAGTGTGCTGGGCCAGCTGGTCAGGGCCCAGGGCCGCCCGGGGGGCTGCTGTTGTGCTCTTTAGGGGGCAGGGGGCTGCTGCTGTGGACCGTCCGACCTGTGCTGCCACTGTGGAGGTAAATTTTGTGGAGGTAAATTTAGGGTTTTTTATATTTTGTGTTTTTTTGGTTGAGTTGTTGAACATTTTTTTGTTGTAGGTTAAATGTTGTGTTGTAGGTTAATTTAAAACCTTGATTAACTTTTTAACACTTCTAATTAAACCCTAATTAGAAGTTTAAATTTGGGGCTTTTCTTTAATTAGGTTTAGTAAGGGTCAATTAGGGCTCAATTAAGTTTCATTGACTAATTTGAAGCGGGAGCATGCTGATAATTAATTCATTCGAAGGGTGATTAAGGGTTAATTAGTTCATAAAAAATTGGGGCTTTTGTCTAAATCAGTTTACTTAGGTTCAATTGAAACTCAATTAAGCTTCATTGAAGATTTTGGGGTGAGATCATGCTGGTAATTGATTTTTTTCCAAGGGTGATTAAGGGTTAAATGATAATTAAGGGTTAATTAGTTCATAAAATTTGAGGCTTTTGTCTAATTCGATTTGCTTAGACGCAATTGAAGCTTAATTAAGATTCATTGAATAATTTGGGGTGAGATCATGCTCGTAATTAATCTTTTTGAAGGGTAATTAAGGGTTAATTGCTAATTAAGGGTTAATATTTTAATTGTACTTATGTCTTTTTGTGTATGAATGTCTTAATGCAGCATCATGCCTAGACGTCAACAAACACAGGAGCAGGAAGGGTGAGAGGATCCGGGGTGGGCCCACCTATCCTTAGTTGATGCTAAGAGAAGAAAGGTGAAATGCAATTATTGTGGTAGAGAGATATATGTCGGAATCACTAGAGGAAAGCAACATTTGGCAGGAGTAAGAGGAGAGGTGAGACAATGCGACCACTGTCCCAGAGAGGTGCGAGAAGAGATGCGGCAGTGCCTTCTGGGCAAAAAAGAGAGGATGCATCAAAGGGCTGAGGATGAGGCTGAAATTGCTGAGGAGATTTCTGGAAGAAGGGTTAGGAGGGATGATGATGAAGAAGGCATTGAGGATTCTGATCAAGAGCTGACTGAAGCAAGGGAGCGTGAAGAAGCCGCTCGAAGGAAAGGGAATGGACCCATAGGTTCAGGGACCTACGAGAGTACAGTTGCACGACGTCCTGACATTGGTGCTGCCCCACATACGCGGAGAACAGGTCCCATGGACAGCTATCTCCACAGAAGGCCCCAGGCTACACAGCCTAAAATCAAGTCTGCATTGAGAGGGGTCAAAAAATCAGCAGAAGTTGCAGGGCATACATTTAAAAGTATCTGCAAATGGTTTTTTCATGCATGTGTCCCTGCACATGCAGCTTCAAGTGAATATTTTCAACCTATGATAGATGACATAGCAGATGCTGGCCCTGGCTTGAAGGCCCCCTCACGTCGAGACATATACGGGCGTGGCCTTGAGGGAGAGGTTGAGGAGCTCCATGATTGGATTGAAAGCTTCAAGCATATATGGGTGGAGAGATGATGCACCATCATGTGTGATGGTTTGACTGGTACCACGAAGGAGTACATGATAAAGTTTTTGATTTATTGCATCGAAGGTACAGTATTTGTGAAATTAGTTGATGCATCAAATTATGAAAAGAATGCAAATTATTTGTTTCATTTGATGGATGACATGGTAGAACAAATTGGAGAGGAGAATGTTGTGCAAGTGGTGACTGATAATGAAGCCAGTTACAAGGCTGCAGGGAAGAAATTGATGCAGAAGCGCAGTCATTTATATTGGCTCCCATGTGCAGCACATTGTCTAGATCTGATGCTTGAAGACATAGGGAAGGAAAAGCATGTGAAGAAGACAATTGACAAGGCACAAAAAGTCACACAGTATATTTATGGCCATCCTAGGATACTGAATATGTTCAGGGCGCATGCCAGTGGAGGGCGAGATATCATCTGTGCAGGCCCAACCAGAGTTGCTTCCAATTTTATTTCTTTGGAGTCTTTGCACAGGTATAAGATTGATCTCATTTCTTGATACTTTATCCTTACTGATATATAACAGTATTTGATTCAAATTTCATTTATTTACACGGGTATAAGAAATGAGCTGAAAGTTTTCATGTACCACAATGCCCTGCGGGAATACATCGACAAGGGTAATGTTGATGCTCAGATGGATTATTTGGATGTCTGCCACATCGTGGACGACAACAAATTCTGGGACAGGGTGTCACGGTACTTGAAAGTAGTCACACCCCTCGTGAAGGTCCTAAGAATGGTGGATGGCGATGAGAAGAATGATATGGGCTATCTGTACGAGGCCATGGACCGTGCCAAATTGGAGTTGCAGGATTCCCTTCCCAGACATTATGCAAAATGGTGGAAAATTATTGACCAGAGATGGGACAACACATTACACCACGACTTGTATGCAGCTGGTGAGTGATTAATTGTACTGAAATTGGGATAATGCCTTTATGTTATTTTATATATAACATTTTGTTAATTATACACAAATGCAGGTTATTTCCTCAACCCTCGATTTATGTACGATGCCGATGCACATGTTGATGGCGAGGTGCTCCAAGGGACTTTAAAAGTCATTGGTCGTTTATCGAGGACACCAGAAAAGAGATTTCAGGCCGAAGTAGAGGTTGGCCTTTATTTGATTTTATCAATAACATGTATAGAATTTATTTAAGTAGTTATGTTAATGTATTATTTTATATTTGTAGATGAACAATTATAGAATGAGGACTGGGACATATTCTGACTCCCAATTGCAATACGTTGTGGGAAGAGTGAGCCCATGTATATTTTATTTTTTTGATTTCTTAACCTGAATATGTATTTCTACAACTTATATGTATTTGTTTATGGTTGGTGGAACAGCTGACTGGTGGATAATGGTGAATAATAGAGATTTGGCCAGTTCTGCATTGGCTTTCATTGCAATTAGGGTGCTCAGTCAAACAACATCGGTAAGCCAATGTGAAAGAAATTGGAGCACGTTCAGCCTTATACACTCAAAGGTTCGCAATCGGCTAAAGGCTGAACGGTTAGAACAATTAATTTACTGTCATTACAATATGACACTGAGAATAAAGAACATGAAGATAAGATAAATGCTGAGGGACAAACGCGTCGCAGAGGATGCAATGCCAGAAATTGATATGGACGCTTTATTTGATGATGAGAATCCCTTGCAGTCTTGGGTGGAGACACGAAAGCAGGTTGATGAGCCCGTATTTGATATTGATGATACAACATGGGCAGAAGGCATACTAGATGAAGACGAGCCAAGAGATCCCGAATTCAGAAGAAAATCAAAGAGGGCCAGAGATACTCATGCGCACCAGAGAAGGGACCCACCTGAGGTTGTTGATGACACTGAGGAGCAGCATGATTTTCAGCCAGCTAGACACTCAGACTCAGATAGCAGGTCAGTCACTCCTAGAATGGACAAGCCACCTGCATCCTTAAGAAGAAGTACATCAGTGCATGGACAAACTGAGAGAATAAATGCTGCTGCTCGAGCGGACCCGACAATTGAGCAGTTGAAGCAGATTTATTTGAGACACACGCCAAGGGGAACAGGATTCATGTCAAGGTGATTGAAGAAAGCACACCGAAACAGGAAAAAGCATCCCAAAGGCCAAAAGACGACTGGAGGCTGCAAGTGATACAGGTGTTGCAGATGCTATTACTGGCGGTGGGGATGATGGTGGTCCTTCCTCCTTCCACGCAGACACAGGCAGAGGATACAGTCAAGGTGAGCGAGGACATGATTTACAAAGTCAATATGGGCATCCATCAGGTTATGGAGGTGGCCAACACGAGGCAGCGATTTATGGGTGAGGTCATGAACCAGCATTCCAGTTCCATCCACATCCGTCCAGTTCCTCTTCTCTTCCTATAGATTCTTACGTTGATTCTGGATTTGAATCAAGCCGAGAACCTCACACTCCAAGAGGGATCCAAAGAGGGATGCAAGACTTGACTATTTCATTGTTTGGTTATAGTGAATATGCACAATACATGCAACCTTCTTATGGGTATCAAGATCAAAAGCCAGACGATGAGGGAGAAGATTCTAATTATTACCCATATTAGTGTCTCTTCATTTAGGTAAAGATCATTTAATTTCTGTAACATTTACTGTGCCTAATTAGGTTTACTGTAATGCTTGAACCTACTTTATGCTTTTTTTTAAATTTTTTTTTATTTTGGGGGAGGGGAAAGCGGCTCGAAGCCGTGCCCTCCTACCACCTGCGCAGGAGGGGGGAGAGGGGGTGTCCACCCCGCCACTGGCAGGGGGACTACTTTATGCTTAGTATGTACTCAAGAATATTAGTTTAACATGTTCAATGTTTGAATTTCAATATCTTCTTCATGTTTATTGCACTTAATCTAATTTCTTTACAATCAAATGCATGTCTAATAAATTTTCTATTTTTATGTGATTATTTACTTTATATCTATTTATATCTATTTGTTTATTAATTTTTAGGACCATTTTCAATTTTTTTTAAGCTTTTGACTGGGTTTCGGTCGGTTTCGGACTCGGCCCTGCCAACCGAGTCCGAAACCGACCCTACCAACCGCCTCGACCAGAAGTCGACCGGAAGCCGCCGTCCCAATAGCCGAGTTCGCTTGTTGTCCAGCGAGTCGAAACAGTGTCGAGTCGGACCAGCAGCCCGCCTCCGGCCCGAAAGCCCTTCCGACTTGCTGCCCGTCAACCCGAGCTCGATACTCCCGGGTCCCACGTGTAACCCTTTACCACCATGCGTGGAGTGGACAATAAAAATCATTGCTGTAATTATTTATTTATTGTACACCGAGAGTACGGGTCTTGGCCGGGGTCGTCTTCCCCACGCCCGGAGCGTGGAGGTATCGTGTCCGCTCCCCACTTTGGCATTTGCTTTCCTCGTATATATTCATATGCCGCTGCTAGAATGATAGGAAACTAGCTAGTTCAATTTAAATCATCGCTGCGAGAGTGAGTGCGAGACACGTCCCGTGACTCATTCCGAGCACGAGAGTAAGTTGACCACCCTGACTCATTGTCGGTTTCTCAACCGCGCACATCCGCACGCTTCCCTTGCTAGGGACGAGTCGCAAGTTTGCCTAGAGTCTCAGGTTTGCATCCGAATTAGCATCGAGCCGCATCCCGTCCCGCATCAAATTGGTATCAGAGCGGGTTAGAGTCTAGGGTAGTCGGTCCAAAATTTGCATTTGCATTCCCATACCCGGTATATTAAAAGATGCCCCCGGAACGATAAGGTTACGCCTATTGGGAAAGTAACACACTTGCGTGAGTGCGATCTTCGGATCAAACCTCCACCACGTACCGGATACTGGTTAAGTCTAGGTTTGTAGTCGAGTCTGCATTGGGTCAGTTCAGTTTGCATTCTCCAACACATGGCCATCCTATAGCTCCCCGTGTCTCCCAGTCGCCTAGTTCATATGAATGGTGGCGCGATACCCGAGGGCTTGGCAACCATCCCCTCCGCTTCCGAAGGCCCGAAGCCTCGAACTTTTATGGCTCCAACGTCCCGAGCGACTACCTACATTGGGAAGCCGTCATGGACAAATACTATGAGTGTTACACTATGTCCGATGCCATGCAAGTCGTTTTGCCCAAAAGCGGCTTGTTCACAAAGCCGCCTGGAAATGGGAGAGCATTGAACGCATGAGGGAAATTAGGAGACAATGGCCTGTCGAGTCATGACGTGAGATGAAGGGCGAGCTTAGAAGGGTCTACCTACCTGGCCCAATCACCTCCAACCGACCCCACCCAGACACCTCCAACCAAGTGGGTCATAGTCGGAGGCAAAGAACCCCGCACGTGGATGAGCCTAAGTCCAAGACTAGGCCGAGAGACCATGAGCGAATCCATCACGATGCCCCTACTCCAAACCCCACTGTTGCCGAACTCTTCAAAATCATTTCGGATCGGGTGGATAGGAAGGATGTGCACTCAAATTGATAGACTCCTGCCCGAGCCTAAGGAGGTCGAAGCCGGTAGTCTTAACCCGGCGCCATCTACGGAGTCCCCAAGTCCTCTCCCCATGGAGGACGTCCTCTTCCCATCCGAGGGAGAAGTTTTACCACAAGCCTCACCTTCCGACCTTTATTCGGAGCCACCTCAACTAGAGCCGCCCGTGCTTCTAACGGGGAAGCTAATCATTGACGAGCCACTACTTAGCTGGCTTAAGAAAGGCTTGGTCCCTAAAGCACCATGCTACCCATCCATGGACCCCGCACTACAAATAGTGCCCGTCAACTCATTCCACAACACTTTCCGGTCTTTTCACTATGTTGATATCTTAGAAGACCTTATTAAGGGATTAGACTCGCAAATAAAGTTGACGTCCACGTTGGCCCGAGGCTTCGACCAACCCACAAGTCGTAGCTTCACCCATCCCGCTTTGGAGTCCATTACCTCCGTGTGCACCGTGGGTCATGTCACCACGGAGGTTCTTTTATTCCTCCCCATGCCGGCCGAGCTTAACTCCATTTCGCTTATCCCAAGGGAGAAACCATATCTTCTACATATGATCGTCGTCTCACTCACCACAATGAATGAAGGTGATCATTTACACCTTCAAGAATTTCAAACATGAGACCGTGTCACGAGAGAACCCATATCAAGGGGTTACACATTCTTTGATCCCTTCGACCCCTTCCCTAGTGAACCCCTTGACCCACCATATCTACTCCACTTCTTTAGGGAAGTTCACTATCACACCCCTTCCCCACGGGTCAATCCACCTACACTCCGCAAGGAGCCCGTTCATTGGGGTAATGAAGGAGGTGAATTCGGCTCTCCTAGCCCACCCAAACCTCCCAAACCACCCAAATCCAAAAGGCCGTCAGTGCATGAGTGTTGCATAGTGGGATGTCTAGGATTTCATGATGCCACCAACATTTGGTTGCGTCGTGTGTATGCAAGTCACACATTCGGATGTCCTGGACCACCACTGCATATATATGGGTCGGTCTAACAATAGGTTTGTCTAGGGTCATAAGTGAGTCTGTTTTTTTTCTTTTTCTTTATTTGTACAAGTTTCTTAAGAGTCTATACATACGTTTGTCAAGTGCATAGAGTCTGCATACGTCGAGTCAAGTCGGTCTAATGCAAGCTCGTGGTGTCAGTCCCTTTCGAGTGTGAGGCAAGTCGGATCTCATGCGTACGTTGTGGACTTGCCTGACGAATATGGGAAAGCTCTACCTTCAAAGTCTCGGATCTAGTCACATAAAGGGACCCAACGGTGATTCCTAGTGAGTCTTCGAGCCATCTCCTTCCCTTTGAGAGTGATCCCACCCCGGAGTGTCCACCACTAGCCTCGTTCCTACAGCAGCGTGAGCATATAGAACATATACGGAATGAGCAGGTGATGATTACTAGGAGTGGAACGTACCCGCGCTACCTGATACGGTGGAGAGTATGGCACACACCCGCACAGAGATACGGATCCGCAAGAGCGACACATGAGCAGCTGCACCCCTTAGTCGACGGGGTCGAGTTTCTCCCACCCGGGGAGAATTGATGGGGACATAAAAGCAAGACCACTAACTTTTTTTATTTGTATTTATATCCTTGAGTGAATTGTACGGCAATTATAAGCCAATGTGTTAGTCTTTAGGAATTAGTGGGTTTCTTTGCAAAAAGGCCATGTTGGCCCGGCGGGACCCCCGCCCTCTCTCCCATTGGGCCACCTACACTCTAAGGCCCATGTGGGACTGGTCCAAGGTCCAAGGTGGGCTTGACCATTCAAACTTGGACCATTCTTCCCCCTTGACTTCTAAGGAGGGCGCGCGCCCCCCATTGATCCATTTTTTATGTTGTTTTGACCACATGGGAGACGAGAGAAGGAATTAAATATTCTCATCCCCTAATTGCCCCTCCCTAACCCTAGATCTGAAGGTAGTAATGGTCATTTAGTTAGGGCTATAAAACTCATGTATTTTCATTATTTTGGAGAATTAACGAAGAAAAAAGAGTATTTGTTGCAATTGCCCATGGGCGCCCCTCTCTCCTCTCTCTCCCTTGCAGCTGGATTGCTGTGATTTCTATGGTGTGATGCCATAATCTTGGTGGATTCCAAGATCTATCTCCTCCCCTGGGTGTGAAGCTCAGCCACCGCCGCCGTTCGTGCCGCCGTCGAGCCGCCACAATCGAATCTTCAACCTGTTGTCCAGGATTTCGAGATCCAGGACAGAAGTTTAAAGATTAGGTTGGTTCTCCCAATCCATCTGTCTGATCGACCTCAAATTTTGAGGGTTTGTTCCCCCTGTCGTCCCTCACCTCCAGTTAAATTTTCAGGCCAATCAGCCTGCGTTTGCTATTTTTCCCAGTCTTTTAGTTCCACCCCGGCCAATCTGCCAGTTTGCAGATTTGCGGGATAGTAGCATGTTCTTTTATTTTTCCCACCCCCTAAACCACGTCAGAAAAATCCTAAAATATTTGTGTGTCATACTCACATCCCCCCTTCCACCCATAAAATTTTCGGAGTCTAGATCCACCGTTTTCCTTTTGGTCAAAATTCGTTTTCAAGCAGATCTCATTATGTCCTGTGTGATCTGGATTCCGAGCCAGAAAAGTTTGTGGAGCACAGAGTTTTTCATTTCCAATCCGTTGACTGGATGGTTGTGAAATTAATATATGTTATAGCCCTTTGAGTCCTCTTTCCAACGGCGCCAATTTCGCTCCGATCCGCCTCCGGATCTGGGCGCAACAATTGTTTTCGTGGAGGCGCGCAAACCCGTTCCGTGAACAGGCCAGTAGAGGCAGCCACCGGTTAATTCGTCCAAAATTACGCCGGCTCAGAATCAGCCGCCGCCGACTTCAGAGATCGAAGAGGAGCATTCCATCGGCGTCCCAGCCAACCGCCTCGACCAGAAGTCGACCGGAAGCCGCCGTCCCAACAGCCAAGTTCGCTTGCTGTCCAGCGAGTGGGAACAGTGCCGAGTCGGACCAGCAGTCCGCCTCCGGCCCGAAAGCCCTTCCGACTTGCTGCCCGTCAACCCGAGCTCGATACTCTCGGGTCCCACGTGTAGCCCTTTACCTCCCTGCGCGGAGTGAGCAATAAAAATCAATGCTGTAATTATTTATTTACTATACACCAGGAGTACGGGTCTTGGCCGGGGTCGTCTTCCCCACGCCCGGAGCGTGGAGGTATCGTGTCCGCTCCCCACTTTGACATTTGCTTTCCTCGTATATATTCATATGTCGTTGCTAGAGTGATAGGAAACTAGCTCGTTCAATTTTAATCACCACTGCGGGAGTGAGTGCGAGACCCGTCCTGTGACTCATTCCGAGCACGAGAGTGAGTTGACCACCCTGACTCATTGCCGATTTCTCAACAGCGCACATCCGCACGCTTCCCTCGCTAGGGACGGGTCGCGAGTTTGCCTAGAGTCTCAGGTTTGCATCCGAATTGACATCGAGCCGCATCCCGTCCCGCATCACCATCATCCTAAGCAAACCACCCCTGCATCTTCAATCTCTTGCAAAGCTTCTCCAATTTGTGACTCACATGGATTCTAATAAAGCTATCAAACTCAGCTCCTGCTTAGCGCCCTAATGAATGAATGAGAATACATATCAAAAATAAGGGTCATGCTACTCCAGGCCAAGACCCCAAAGGAAGACAAGGGAAAGGATCTAAATACCCGATAAGAAGCCGCCACAGAAAAACAAGGGGAAGAAGCCTATAAAAAAGGGCTCAACCCAGCTTTTCAATCAGGATGTTTCCTTTTTGGGGACTTCCCGCCTTACCCCAGTAAGTAGACGATTGAAATGAGATTCCCAACCCAAAACATACAAAGAACTAATCAATACGTAGACTAGGGAGTCTACTTCTATCAAGTGTACAAATCCCTTTAGCATTGAGAGGGAGATCATCAGCTGTAAAATAGGAAGATGTCTTTGTCATGCACCCTAGATTTGCCGCAAGACCATTTCCTTCCCTGAAAACATGGTGGACAGACACCTGGAAAAATGGAAAAGATTGTAGGACTTCCACCAATGCCATCAATACCACGATGGATTCTATTCTACTTACTTTGCACCAAACAATGACCTGGGAGTCCACATATGAACTTACGATATTGGAAGACCCAATTCCCAACAAAACAACATCGAAGACCATCCAGCAAGGGCATTTGAAAACGCCCTACACAGCACCTCGGAGGAGTGATATGCTTAACACATGCTGTTCGAAGAGGTAGGGTCAGGCAGGCAGAAGGAGAGTTCTTGAATAAAAGATCTTATCTCCGATTTTTGAATAGAATCTTAGGTAAGTACTAGCTGTCCGTCCCTTACTCTATTGATTCCGATTCCGCTCGTCCCTTTCTTTCGAGGGAGTTGCCTGCGAGTCAGCTTTCCAGTTAGCTTGACTTTGACCTATTCCTATCATCTCTCTTCCCTTGCCCGCTTTTGCTCACTCTGTCCTATCGGTACTTAGGTCAGCAAGCCTCCTTTATGATGGCAAAGTTATCGTATTATTGATGTCCGAAACCACCGTGGTTTGGTTGGTATCTTCGAATCGATGGGACGGGGAACTTACTAGGACTAAATCCATTAGGCTGCAGTGGGAAGGTGGTAGAACCATTGGGGGAGGGTCGAGATCTCTACGATAACGGAGGTCTGCGGATCCGAACTCTTAATCCTTCTGCATATAGGCCGCCGGATTTGGTCCTCATTGTTCCTTTGTTTGCCGACAAGCTCTTGTCCAGTAGCCTTTCTGAGTGGGGCGCGTTCCGGAGGTCATAAGATATCAAATCCTTGGTGTAGAGAGCTTCGCCCGCTGTCATAGGGTCATTTCTCAAAAGTCAGGAAACCCCGATCGAAACAGAGCAAGCATGGTACACGCAACATCCCTCCTGGGACCTCCACACCTAAGGATCGTCCATTATATAGTCTCATCGAATCCGTATCTCAATTATTCCAAGTGAACGCCCACCAACCCATGCCCCGCTCTCACCACGGAGCCACAAGACATTACCTTAGCAATCCACGGCACATGCTCTTCAGAACAGGCAAGCGTCGTACTCATGCTGTAGAAATCGGGTCAACGACGCACCAACCCATGCCCCGCTCTCACCACGGAGCCACAACCCATGTCCCGCTGTCATAGGGTCATTTCTCAAAAGTCAGGAAACCCCGATCGAAACAGAGCAAGCATGGTACACTCGACAACCACGGTACAAGACGGCGGACATTGATGCCTGTCAGTCTGTTGGCGCTGCCCTGCCTACGGGTAGGGAGACAGATACTGCAGGGGTCGCTCTCCAATCCCCCTTGCCGTAAGGGTAGGCTGGAAAAGAGAGCATGCTAACGACGCGACGGTGGCTCCATACGGGGGAACGGTTGTTAGGGGGAGAAAATGTTACGTGAAATTGGTTTTCTGCTCGGGGTCAGTTGACCCCGAGAAAGTTCCCACTGGGGTCATTTGACCCCGAGGAGGCTGAGTGGCCCCCCCAAACCCCCTCTGATTGCTTCAGTGGGCTGTTCTCTGCTCAAAGGCCCCTGGATAATTTGTTTTTGCAGGCAAAAAGTTTACTTCCAACAACGCTTCAACAATCCTAGTAAGACCATGTTGTTACACCAGGCTTTTCTGTTGGTGGTTCTTCAAAGCATAGACTAACCTAAAGTCTAGTTTTCCCTATATAAGTTTGACAAGTTGAGGAATCACAGATCTATAATCAACTTCTACACATAACTTGACAAAATCCAAGTTTGCCCTACAGCTAGTTTGCCAGTCCACTTCTTCAACATGTCGAATGAGGTCTCAAGTTTGATTCCCCTCAATGGCTAAGAACGGTTGTTCCTTCACCACAGTGTCCACACCCACGGGTGGTTCCGAGCTTGGGTCTAGGCAACACTCCTATGGGATTTTACCAAGCCCACCCCTAGCCTCATTTGGCGGACACCATGATGTGTGAGTGGTAGGGTCCATAGGTCCAAAGCGGTTGCACGCTAAGGTGTGTGGCGGGGGTGGGTTTCCCCCGGTCATTAAGAAAAAGGCCAATCAAGGCAACTATGGCATTAAAGACCTCTACTTCAAAGGGAATAAGGGATGCTGCCTACTTTACACCAGCACTGCATGCCCTTTTTATTATGCAAACTTTCTGAAATTTTTCATGGCAACTAGAAAACACTTCATCCATCAATGGAAATTTCTCTCCCCAAAAGTATCTATTGGATGATAAAAACATGAAGAGCAACTCACCATGATCCTCTTTTCATCAATTCGGCTGACATTCCAACACTTCTCTTCCAGCCAAAGACCCTTTTTTTCTGAAAGTGGATGGTACCACTGTATGAAAATGTAAAAAAATGACGTACATGGAAAGAGGAAGAAACAACAAAAATCTCCCCATTACAGATCAGACAGAAAAGTTACAACTGACCATTACAAAATTAACCCCCCCCCCGAGCAAAACAAACAAGGAAGAGTTACATCTGTCCACTTTCCAAAAGATAGACCCCCAATCCCAACCTGCTCACACACAAAATAGATCACCTTTCCTGCATCATGTGCTTCTCTTTTAAAGATCCTGCCATTCCTTTCACCCCGTAAAGCCCAAAAAAGTAGCATGTAGGACAAGCCAACAAAGCTTACTGTCTCCCTTGCACACCCATTTCCTGTGTCAATGCTGGATAGAATATTCCACTGTGCCAGCTACCACCTTGTTACACAAGAGCTTGCTGAAAATAAGCTGCCAGACTTCTCAGGCATAGGCACACACACTCAATGAAAAGATGTTCCAAAGTCTCCTGTTCCGATCCACATAAATGGCAACCACTATCAATGCCATCCAAAAAGCATCTCAGCCTATCCCCTGTAGGCAGTCTACCATGAGAAATTCTCCACATAAGAACTTTAACCTTTAAGGGACTTGGAGGCAGCCAGGCATGGGACTCCAACGGGTGACCCCCATCTCTCATGAAGTCATAAGCAGAATGAGCATAGAAGACTCCCTTATAGGGTCCCGTCTCCAAAGCCAGGTATCATTGTCCATGTAAGCTGGCTTGAAGTCCTAGAGTTGTAGCAATAAGTGTGCCACTTCACTAATCTCTACATCCATCAGCTGTCTTCTGAAAAAGGGAGCCCAGGCTCCACCAAGAGGACTGTCATCACAACATTGTTGAACAGAAGCCAAGCAATGAGAAGCTACAGCAAACCAAGCTGGACATGTCACTGCAGGTGGCCTATCATCACACCATTTATCCTTCCAAAACTGGTGGATCTACCTGTCCCCAACCCGGAATCAGACACTGACCAGGCAGAAATCCGCTGCCTGAAGAATACCCCTCCAAATATGAGAGATGTTGTTGGAGAGGATGGGACTGTATCCCGAACCCTGCCTCCACTGTAGTATTTGCCTTTGATCACTTCTAACCACAAACCAGAGTCATTCATTCCAAGCTTCCATAACCATTTTGCCAAACAAGCCAAATTGGAATCTCTCAAATCCCTTATCCCCACACATCCATTCCTCTTACTCCTACAAATTCTTCCCAAATTAATGTCTTGCCAGCCACGTAGGTTTTCAATACTGCCAATCCAAAAGAACCTGCTTCCAATGCTCTGCAATCTTCAACCATAGACTTTGGAACCCTGAAAATGGAGAGGTAAGAGATTGGGAAACTGTCCAGGACTGATCTGCACAGCACCAATTTTCCAGGCAAAGACATAGCAGAGAGCTTTGTACCTTCTCCATATCCAATCTTCCTTCCAAGGCAAGCTCAACCAGACTTGAGATTCCCACTGAACTAAGGGAGCCACAGACCTCAAGAAATGGCCCCCTCTTCCTCACCATCATACATGCTTGAGGCTCCTCTCTCGTCAATGTTGTCATGGAATCTGTTGCTTTGCAGAAGATGTTTTGATGACCAATTCACAGGCACCTCTAGCATAACAGGGTGTTTCAACATTCTGCTATAAAATGAACCAACTCCAAGCAGCAAAACATCTCTTAGCAAAGTTGGAGCTTCGTCCATTTCTATTCCTGGCCAAATGATACCCTCTTTTACTTTATTGCCCCCGTTGATTAACCACTTGCCACTCCTCTCCATTTGCTTTTTTGGAAAAAAAAAAATTGAGATGTGTCTATACCCTTCTCCTAATCATCAGCAGGATCCTTCTACACCTTCTTTCTCAATGGATCCTCAACCTTGACAATCTCTCCTCACCACTACCATCCATAGTTACCAGGAAACTCATTTGTCTTAAACAAATTGAATTCCACTTCCCATTTTTTGCATATGTTCTCGTTTCAGTTTAGTTTACAATTAAAAATGATAGCAATAGAAGCATTGCCTTGCTTTCGCTTCATGCTTTACTTCCCGCTTTTTGTTTCCCATCTTGGTAACTACGTTGCCACCCCTCTCTCATTCATTCCTCACCACTCAATGTTATTGTTACTACATTGCCATAAAGGATCTTCAATTGGTGTCCGTCCCTCAACAATCTCTCCGAGGAGGTTTTATCTTCCAAATCTCCTTGTCGTTCATACACTTTTTTTTCAATTTTTGAACGATATTGTACAAGGATGTCGTTGAAAACTTACTTTATCAGTCCAGACAATGTACCGTCATATGGAAATAAACACATAACGATCATAGGTTGCATACGGCTGACGTTACAATGTGCGCAAGCCCAGGTGAAAGTACTGTTGGCCTATGACACGAAGTTTCTCCAAACAGTGAACACCCAAACACATTATGTCCCCTCATTTGAAACGAAAAATGGGCAAGACACCAAATCTTCCTTTCGTACGGTACAAATGTAAGCCCTACCACATATTCAGAAGGTCTCTCTTTTTTGACGAAGGGAAACGCACACGGCAATAGCGGCAAACAATGGAAGCCTCCCTTTCTTTCGTCGGGAAGAGCAGGTAGTCGATTGACGCACCTGGAAGAGTATTGTGAGGCGAGCCAGCGGCGCCGTGCAGGTCTTGCTCACGGCCCCGGCGACCCCTCCCGCCAGGAGGTGCGGCAACGTCCCTATCTGCGGCTGTTGATGCAGGGCCTGCTGCTGCGGCCGCTGCTGCTGGTGGTGATGGTGCGCGTACTTCATTGCCGCCCCATCGACCCCCGGCGCGCCGGGCCCGTGCCGTGAATTGAGGGCGGCCACGCGAGCCTCCGCCTGCATCCTCGCTTCCCCTCGCCCCCCGAGAAAACCCTAGATAGATGAGAGGGTTTTAGAATGGCCTCCACCCCCGTAGTGGGCACGCTTCTCCAAGCCAGCCGCCATCCACAGCTTGGCCAAAACCCTAGTTTAGTTTCAAGTCTCACTGGTCTTCTCTAGAGAGAGGTTGGAAAGAGAGAGAACAGAGATTTCAGCGTTAGAATGCGGAAAACTGGCCACCAGGAATTCCCTTCGGCAAAATTCCACGGGGAGGTGGCGTTACCACGCTACTGCCCTCTTTGTTGTCTTCTCTGATCGCTTTCTGCACTTTTTTCTTATTTTTGGCTAATTTTGCGATGAGACGTTTGGTTAAGCTACGCCGCAGTTCATAACTATGATTTCAAAAAACGACAATAGATCCTCCGCTTTCGGGGGTGGCGGATCCGGGTGGATTGTTAAGGTGCGGCGCGGTGCAGGGGAACTGGAGAGCGTGTGTAAACAAGTGGGATGGGAATCCTGACTGCCGCCGGCTTGAAACCATGGACAGTTTTGACGAAAGTACGTCGGGTTACTTTAAAATAGTTTAATTTAAAAAAAAACGGCGGGGTGGGGAATTATTTTGCCGCACAGTGGACCCTGGACCATGCATTTCGAAGAGATTTTTGAAGAGCCCTTTGGAAAGGTTTTTCCCCGTGGAAACCTTCACCCCGTCCTTGCCATTCTGTGTATCCTCCTCTCCCCTCGTCGGCCTCGTTGCACTCCACGGGGAGGAATTGTTTAATATATATTTATTAAATAAATTTTCATTCTTAATATATATTAATATAATAAAATATCATATCATATCATGTCGATGATATCGATACTGTCGAAGAACCTGTAAACCATCGTGATCGGCGTAGGAAAGTCCTCCATGAACTGTGTTACTCTTGTTAATAATTTAGTTGTGGACGAATAATGTGCAGGCATTGCCATTGGTGTTATTATTAGCAACGGTGTATCACGGGTCACATCGTGAGAAGACAATTTTATTGACAATACAGCGTGGTAGATCGTGGGTGGACGACACATCAAACTCAGTCATATGTGGAAGGGGATCATCTGTATCCTCAGCTCAAATGATCCGTCGAGGACATGATAAGCAAGGTCGGTCGGTCAAGCTGCGGCTTTACATTTTATTAGGAGTAAATGTAATGAAATGCAATCCAAAGTGCAGACAAGAATGGAGATGAGAAGAGGAGTTAAAGTACCCCCCCAAAAAAATGGAAAAATTAGAGTGATTCCGCAAAGCATATATAAGACTTAACATCCATGCCGAAGACCTCGCTGGGAATTTTTTCTACTAGAAGTGAATGCAGTGCATACGCTAATTCTATGTTCTAACTGACCTTCCTATGGCATCTTAAACATCTCAACTCAGTTCCTGGGCCAAATAGATGATAGATGAACAAATTAAGGCAATACAAAAAGCACACAATCAACGCACAAGTATATAAGGAAAATGATTAAGTAGGAACTATAAATAACTGAAGAGGTACGACCTTTGGAAAAACCCTTTATTCATGATTTCAATCATTGAAATTCTCAGCACGACAGACGCGTCCCCGAAGGCACCAACTTTGCCCCGGCTTGCGTGAAGGCGGCGAGATTCTTGTGGGAGACAGATAAAAATGTGACACAACCGAGCGCCATCTCCCGAAAGCGACAGAAGAAGCAGGGGGAGGCTGCATCCTAGTCTGGACGGTGGATTCCAGAGATCAATCTATCCTTTTGACCATGCTTTCTCCCCTCATTGATCGTGAGGCCAACGACGTCCAGATGCCGGAGTTGCTACCGGTGCCGTTCGTGGAGCTGCTGCTGGTGCCGTTCGCAGAGTTGCCGTCAGAGCCGTAGTTGCTATTAATTGGTGCCATTCGCAAAGTTAATATTGCTGGTGCCATTTGCGGAGCTCCTATCGGAGTCGGAGCTCCTCCACCTCCTCCGCCCAAGCCCCCGCCATCGCAGGCGGAGAGACGCCGCCTTCAATGCCGGACCGTACTCAGTTACTGTTCGTACAATTTCAATGAACAATAGGTAGCTCGTGAAGATTGGAATGACAAAATTTTCAATTATTATTTCGCCTCACAGACAAAAGGGTAAAATCGTCATTTGGACGGCATCCGTTCTAAAAATGGGATTTTACATCTTCACAAAATGCGGCCAAAATCGATGACATGTAAGACTGTACGGAAAAGGGGGATTTTGAAGAATCGTTTCAAAACGCGCCCTTAGCCAATCCCCGTACAACAATAAACCTTTGGTCGTGTACTTTGGGATGAGGCCGTGAAACTTTGAACCACTGGTCTCTTTTCCTCTCTCTTGAATGAAGCAAGTGTGAAGATCAGAAAAACAGAAAATACGACTTCAAGGATTGAAGCTTGGACATTTTGTGCTCGTGGCTTGTAGAAGGATCCTTCATCTTTAGGTTGTCACAAAGTCTTGTCCGTGTCCTCCAATAGATATTTGAAGACATGACTCACAATGGTCGGAATTCAAATGATCAAATGTCAGATCTGGGCAAACTTTGTCGACAGTTTTTGAGTCTCCTGTTGATAGCTTTCTTGAGAAGAAGAATGTAGTTGTCGATTGTCACTCTGTGTTTGTTAATAGTTACTACTTTTGTAGCCTGAATAACTGAGCTTTTGGAATCCTTAAGTTGTCGAACAACTATATATAGTACAAACTATCGACAATTTACGTTAAATTGTTGGCAGTTCTTAGATGGAGGACCATTAATTTGATGTTATGTATATATTCTTCAAATTGTTCACAACTATGGTGGGACTGTAGACAACCTTGTGGGGTGGATAGTTATTCCTGTTCTTGTGGATTATTAATTTTGTTGAACCGAATTTTTGAATGAAATGCCCTTTAAATGTGTCTCGTGGGAAAACCCTTTTTGAGCTGGTTTCCTATGTCGCTTCGGTAATGTATTACCATCATAAAAAAACCAACAAAGATAATAGAAATGAATATTCGACGGTCATTAACATGATCTGTTTTTTTTTAAAATATCTATCATATAGATCATGATAAATACGGGATAATGCACGCAACTCAGTGTTGTTTGTTGACCCAATCAAATGGGCAACAGCTGGAAAGTGGAGGCATTCATAGCTGGACCTGTCATGTAGCAGAAGAAGTCTTTCCCCATGTGGGAAAGATAGAGCCGCATAAGTGCCGTGGACGGCAAGTCTTCTCCCCACGCGGAGACCACACTGCATATAGCATTATTTGTCTTTGACAGCAGACATCTTGTTCTCCTTATATAAGGAGAGTTGCCGGTTGGGGCATCGTATGTGTAGACATCAAAACCGAGAGGAAATAAGGGCTTGCCATATATGCTCCATTCTATTCTCATGTCACCGTGCTCGTCATTTCTTTGAGCACAAACTAATTAAGAAGAAGTGTTGGAGCGTCTGTATCCCGAGAAGACGATCGATGCCGGTGTAAGATCGCTCTTCTTTATTTTTCCCTTATAGTGAAACTCTCTCTCAGCTCTTTTCCCGTGGATGTAGGAAGGCATCTTGTCTCTCCGAACCACGTACATCGGTGTTCTTTCTTGTGTGCTTGTTGTTGTCTTGTGTGTTTGTGCTATGTGAGATTATCTGCTTCCGCTACGAGAGGATTACATCCTCTGTCTGTGATCCTATCAAAAGTTTTCAACATCTGGTATCAGAGCCAGATCTATAATCTCCCTACTATCCACTCAAGATGTCAGCAAGATTCAAGGTGGAGAAGTATGACGGCAAGATCGACTTCGGCCTATGGCAGAAGAGGATAAAAGCTGTTCTCGTTCAAAACAATCTCCATAAAGCGCTTCTCGACAAGGAGCAGTTGTTGACACTCAAAATATGATCCTTTGGCAACCAAGCCGCAAGGATGAATGATACGGCCCACTGAAGCACAGAAGCCGATAAATATCAACTTATCAAGAGGACCCCTCAAGCTGACAAAGCCCCGAGCCACCTCGAAGGGAACGTCGGGGACTTTACCTCAGGAGAGCCGAAGTGAACCCGCAACCAACCGGCAACGCGATCAAGCTTGCCCAATGATCCGGCATCGACTTCGTCGTGCCGCTACCCCACATCCGTTGCCCGACCAAGGACGACGGTCTACCCAATGACTCTCCTAAGGAGGAAGAATGTCCTCGGCCATCCGTAACAAGGGGCCGGAGGTTCTGTCAGCAGAAGACCCCGATTACCCGGCACGGGTTCGGCTTCTCGACATAGTGGGCCCGTTAGTGGCCGATTGATCACCAATTCAAGGTGGAATTGTCCAGGATGTAAACGTCATCCTATAAGGGAGCTTCGAGCACGAGTCCGTCTCAACCAGAAGCACAAATCACAGTGCCGAAGACTGTGCCAGTAGGACACCCGTGTGCTCGGATCGGACACACACGAAGTCTTGTTTAAGGCCATTCGTCCTATCAAGAGCTTCGTGAACACCCCATCAAGGCCCTTCGATGGCCAGGGCGAGGGGAATAGTGGACGGAAGCTTCCGGAATCATCTCCGGGCCTACCGGACTACACGCCAAGTGAACAGGTTAAAACGGCGCCGTCAAACCGGCGCGCCAAGAACAAAAGGGAATCTCTCCCCGGCGCCGTCTACCCGGCGCGCAAAGACCAAATGGGGGCCTTCCCCGGCGCCATCTACCCGGCGCGCAAAGACCAAATGGGGGCCTTCCCCGGCGCCGTCTACCCGGCGCGCAAAAGCCAGATGGGGCCTCTCCCCGGCGCCGTCAACCCGGCGCGCTTCCTGGGGCGCCGTTTTAACCTCGAGGCTATATATAGCATGTCGACAGAAGAGATCGAGATAGGGAGATAGATAGATAGAAAAAAAAGAAGAGAGGAGATCAAAAGAAAAGAAGAAAAAAGGGGGATCCGATCAAGAGAGGGAGCGGAATCAAAAAGAAAAGAAAAGGGAATTAGAAAGAAAGGGGGGAGGTCCAGGAGTGTTTCGATCCGACGAGTTCTCTGCCCGAGCTCTCGGCGGCCCTCATCCCGCTCCACCGGGGTCTCCCGAAATCGGAGAAGAAGAGCGCCCGTTCTTGTTTATCGAGGTGGGTTTGTCCGTGTTTCATCTGGCGATTTCCTCTGCTCTGTTTCGAGTTTCTTCCTCCTGGCAGAATGTAAGTGAAGGAGGGGAGGGGCGATGATATGAGCCTCACCTCCCCTCCCTCACGATGATTTTCTTTCCCCCTTCTCGTTGTAATAGAATTCTTCTGTTAATGGAAACGGCGGCCGAGCGACAACGCCGGCGCCGGAATGCATATTCTCTACTTGTTTGTCTGTATTCTTTTTTTATATGAATGAATGGGATGGAATGTGAGTCTCTGGCCAATGCCGCGCTTCTCTTTCTTCCCTGTTAGTTTCCCCTTTTCTTCTTACAGCCGGTGAAACGATGCCGTGCGATGATGCCGGCGCCATGGAGGATGAACGCAAAGCATTGTGCATTCCTTCGGCCGAACGATTTCATTCCTGTTCCGTCTTCTCGACATTTTATGCCCTGCTATGGCAAGGGCTACATTGATTCCCCTCCCCGGGGGTTTTCTCTTCCGATCGGATGCTAGGAACTTTCACCGTGTAAGGCGGGTCAATACATGGGTTCCTCCAACCTGTTTGGGCCGCCCTCTGTGGGAGATGATTTTTTATTAAGAATATTTTTATTATGATTATGGGTTTATTTGGTTTATTTATTAAAGGTTTATTTGCATGGGCGTGCCAGTCACTGAGTGACAAATTTATTATGCGCACCGTCCGACTAACCAGACGATTATGGGTGATCGTGTCGGGACTCAAAACCCGCCGTACCATGAAGGCTACGACGTTAATTACACCTCCCCAGAAGAGAGGAAACCCTTGATTAATCGCCAAAATAGAGAGGCCATGAGGCCCATAGATTATGCAAAGATGTGATTGCATGCAAGCACACAATATGGTAGTATTTGTTTATTAGGCCGGCTCCCGGTACAGGGCGGAGAACTTAGATCCGAGAACCATCATTACACATAGTGAGAACCTCCGGTCGGGCGTAACCCGACTTTCCGCTAATCACCATTCGATATACCGGAGAGTCAGATCATGCAGGCATGCAAGGTGATTAGTGTTATTGTTTATTGCTTATTTAGTCATTTATTTGTAAATTTAAGGAAGACTTTGGCAATCCCTGTCACTCGCAGGGTTGTCGATTAGTCATTGCCTTTTTATTTTGAGACTGCACATAGCGTTACGGTGCATACATATGGGCCTGGGGTGGGCCGAGTATGACCGTATTCGGGCAGACTCGTGTATCATCGGGACAATGTATGCCAGAGTATGGCAAATTTGATATTTGAGAAATGAAGGGACACGGTTAAAACCCGGTCAAAAAGGAATTGAATACAACGGCTTATCGGCCCAGGACAAGATCATGCCGTGACCATAATGGGGTTAACCCCGAGATCTAGGTACGACCTGTCAGGGGGTCATCAATATTCCCATGCCCGGCCGGGGTCTAGAGGAGGTGAGAGCTCCGGAGTGAACATGATCATGTTAGTTATTCTTTATTTATTCTTGTCATTATTTTTAAATGCATGAATGTATTTTATTTATTATTTGTTTATTTCTTTTATTTCTTTTATTTATTATCCTTTTATATTGGATGCATGCATTTTTATTCCTTTTATTGACATTTATTTGACATTTATTTGACAATTATTCATTAATTAATTATTTGTTATCATTTTTTTTATTGTTATTCTTATTATTTTTGTTGTTGTTTATTTATCACCTTTATTCCTTTATTATTATTGTTGTTGTTGTTTTATTATTATTATTTATTTAACCATTATTTATTCATTTTTTTTTATTAACATCTTATTATTTCTTTATCTTTCTATTTCACCCCCTTTTTGTATAGCTTTCCCCCTTTTTTATTGTATAAGAGATGGCATGCATATGAATATATGGGTGTGATTTACATGAAGTGTATGCATAGTTTTATTTGCATGTGTTTCTTTGTTTAAGAATGTGTGTAACGTGAGTGCGTGTGTTAAGGACGTGCATACAGTTAAAACGGCGTGGTTCCTATAAGATGTTAAAAACGGCGCGGGTGGCTTTGGGTTGCATGCTTTTTGGTTTCGTTAAAACGGCGCGAGGATTGTGTTGCACGCCGGATAACGGTGTTATTCTTTTTATTTCATTTCATTTCATTCATTTTATTATTATTATTGTTTAGTTGTTGTTTGTTTGTTTTATTATTATTATTATTATTATTATTCATTTTTTTTATTTATATTCTCGATTTTACAAATAGTTAATCCGGCAACATCTCCCTTAAACCCGGGGTGTCTAGGGAAAAGTGGAGGCATACCCACGGAATGGGGTAAGCTCCTTAAAGGCCGAGAGGTCAGACACGCTGACCGGCGGACCCGGGTGGACGGAGACCCTGAGGGCGAGCCTACGGGGGATACCGATGTGCCCATGGGTTATCCAAATCGGGGCAGTGTTCGCCATTAAGGCGGTTTAATATTCACTCGGAGAGTGACTATTTAAAACAGCATGAGGAATAAAGCCTTAAAACGGCGCGGTTGAATCGGCGTGGAACGCTCAGGGAAAGGGCTTAAAACGGCACGGGAAACCGTAGGTGTAGAGGGGAAGCCTTAAAACGACACGGTCGCCGTTAAACCGGCGTGGAACGCTTAAGAAAGGGCTTAAAATGGCGTGAGAACCGTAAGTGTAGAGGGGAAGCCTTAAAACGACACGGTCGCGGTTAAACCGGCGTGGAACGCTTAGGAAAAGGGCTTAAAACGGCATGGGAATCGTAGGAATAGGTTAAAACGGCGCCAGAAACCGTAGGTAAATAGAAAGGAGCTTGTTAAACCGGCGCGGCCTGATTGGGGCGCGCCGGTAAGGGCGCGCCGGAAAGGGCGCGCCGGTAAGGGCGCGCCGTTTTAAGGCGCGCCGTTTTAAGGCGTTATCGCGCCGATTCAGCCTGATTTCGTGGAAACATGAGTTTCGTTGGTTTATTTATGGACTTATTAACATGTTTTGGAAGATTTTGAAAATTGATTAAGGTGATTGTTCATCGGATCGGTCCCAAGCCGTTCAAAGTCAAATCACGGGCTCACGCGAGGTTCATACTCGAGCGCGGCGATTGTTCCGAGTTTACACTCGTTCGAGCCGGAATTTCGGCAACATCTCCCCATCCCAAAGGATTATCAGGGAGAAGCGGGGAGTACTCACGTAGTGGAGCAACCCCTAAAGGCCGGGTGGCGCAACGGCGGCCGGCAAACCCGAACGGACAGGAAGACCCCGAGGGCTAGCCTACGAGGGGCACCAAGTCCGTGGGCAGAAAGTAGACGGATGGCGCGACTCACAGCGGGAGCGAAGACCCCGAGGGCTAGCCTACGAGGGGCACGCGACCCGAGTCGGTACCACGTCCAAGTCGGGACGACCGATAGAGAGGGAAACCCCGAGGGCCAGCCTGCGAGGGGCACCCATCTCACGACCACCACAAAGTCCCTTAAGGACTGTGGATTTTGGTCTGTTGGGATCAATCCCTGTTGCTGTTCACTCATGGTCCATAAGAGGCTCGTTACTAATGAACGACCCCTCCGTGGACAGAGCGATATCGAAGTAGAATCATGGGGGATGTTCCCCTCTCCACGGTTACCAAATATCCTCGAAGAGACGGTAATACGGCGTGATTATAAATCATGCTAAGCGAGCCTCGGATGTATGGGTATGGGTATATTGGTTAGCAGGGTAAAAGGGTAGCTATCAAGCTAACAGAGGTTGAAGCAGGGAAATCGGACATTGTATTTGCAGGGATGACCTCGGCCCCTTTTATCCATGACTTGAAGCAGAAAGATGACGGGAGGAGAATCCCAAAATCAGCTAGAGAGAGACTTGTATGTATGCATCTCCATCGGTGAAAACTTCGACATCAAGCGGAGAAGAAACCCCCGAGGGAGAGGGGAAAACACTGTAGCCCATATCGTGGTAGGGCATGCCGGCATCGGGGAAGACAAGCCGGAAGAAACCATTCACGCAGGGTAAACGCACGAACAAGGAGAAGATGATTGGGCCAAAGAAAGTGAGAACGGCACCGCGTTCGAACACCTTACATTCACCACCTTAGGCACAGTAGACGGGGGAGTGTGCATATGTTGACATCTCATCACGGCGCCGGCACCGTTGCACGGCGCCGTCCCACTGGCCGAAAGAAGCAATCACAGGGATGAAGGAAATGGGATGCAGAGAAAGAAGATAGCATTGAACCACTTGACCATTGATATATATATTCATTCATTCCATGGAAGAAAGACATACAAAGTTTATTCTGGCGTCGGCGTTGTCGCGCGATCACCGTTTACGTTGATAAAGAGGAAAGAAGTTGCATAGGTAGAGATAGAGGATCACAAAGATGGTGAGGGGGGGGATGGCTCATATCATCGCCCTCACCCCCTTCTCACTTACATTGTATCGGAGAAGAAACCCAAACGGAGGGGGATCGACCGAGAAATCACGATGACCCACCTAAATAAACAAGGAAGCAGACGATCTTCTTCTCCGGCACTGGGAGGTTCGTGCAAGGCGGAGGACGGCAGCCGCAAGAGAACCCTCAGAGGAAGCTTTTCTCTCAAGAAACCCTCCCCTTCGAAGCTCTGATTGGTGGAGGCTCTTCGGCCGATCAGGACCTCTCTCTCCCCCTCCTTTCTTTTTTTTTTTTAATTTCTTTTCTCCTCCCCCTTCTTTGTTTCGAAGGCAGGCTATATATAGCCTTTGTTAATCCGGCGCCCTGGAAAGGGGGCGCGCCGGATTTAACGGCGCCGGGGAACGAGTCCCCGATTGAATTAGCGCGCCGGATTTGGTGGCGCCGTATTAAGCGGCGCCGATGACCCTTCACGCGCCGTTTTAACTTGTTTGCTCGGCGCGGGTCAGCCGATGGGTCCGGGGATGGTTCCGAAAGTTCCCGTTGACTGTTCCTCTCGCCCTGGTCCTTGGAAAACCTTGACGGGGCGTTGACGAAGTTCTCGGCATGATGACTGGCCTTAATCGGAACTTCGTGTGCGTTCGGCTCGAGCATGCGGGTTTTCCGCTCACATGGTCTTGACACCGTAATTTGGGATGCCGGGCCGGCTTCACTTGTATTTGTAGCTTTTTGATTGCTTCTTCAGGGATGATCCCGAATACTCTCCCGAGCTCCCGGGTCTTGCCTTAGCGGCTGTTCATTGAAGCTGAGCATCTTTCATTTTCCTCTTTTCTATGGTCTCATCTTTTGTTCGGCTTCCGCCATTTTTTTTTTCTTCTTTTCTTTCTTTTCTTCTCTGTCGGCACAGGAGCACCTGATCAAAACTTAAGACCTACAGAAGCAGAAGTTAGGAAATGTTAGGAATATTTTCAGTGTCAACACCCTCGTAATGCCCTGTCTGTTCTCGACTATGAACAGAGGGAAATAAAGGCGTCCCCACATTCCCGTATTATTTTCTGAACATTCCTTGATGGATATTTCTTCGATTTGTGAACATGCATATGCATGAACGTACGTATATCCACAGGCATTAGTTCTGGCCTGTTGGTTACGCGAATGATTTCACAGCTCCGTTCTACTGCTTCATTAGGGTGGATCAGTAACCCGGGGAGGGGGAACATCCCCCACTGTTCAGTTTTGATGGTACTCTGTCCACCGGGGACCGTCCAGCAGTGACGAATCTCCCATGGATCAATGAGTGAACAATAAACGGGTTAGTCCCGACATCTCAAATCCACAGTCCCTAAGGGACTTTGTGGTGGCCGTGAGACGCGTGTGCCCCTCGTAGGCTGGCCCTCGGGGCTCCCTTCTCTACTCGGTTGTCCCGACTCGAGTAGTGTGGTGATTTGGGTTGCATGCCCCTCGTAGGCTAGCCCTCGGGGTTTTCGCTCCCACATCGAGTCACCTCACTCACTCACCGTTACCCACGGACTCGGTACCCCTAGCAGGCTAGCCCTCGGGGTTTTTCCTATCCGTTTGGGTCTGCCGGCCGCCGTTGTGCCACCCGGCTTTTAGGGGTTTACTCCGCCACGTGAGTACTCCCTGCGTCTCCCCGACCATCCTTTGGGACGGGGAGATGCTGCCGAAATTTCGGCTCGAACGAGTTAAGCTCGGAACAATCGCCTCACACGAGCCCGTGACTCGGCCCTTTAAATGACTCGGCACCGATTCCACGAACAATTGACTTAATAAATTCTCAAAGCCATTCAAAATCTTAATAAATCCATGAATAAACTAACGAGACTCATGTCTCCTTGAAGTCGGGTTAATTCGGCGCGTTCGTGCGCGATCACGCCTTAAAACGGCGCGCCCTTCCCGGCGGGGTCTTCCCGGCGCGCCCTTCCCGGCGCACCCTTCCCGGCGCGCCCCGGTTTCCCGCGCCGTTTTAACGGCCTGCCCCCTTTACCTACGGTTATGGCGCCGTTTTAAAATTTTACCTACGTTTCAGGGCGCCGTTTCAAGCGTTTTGATCCCTGTCTTCGCGCGCACTGCACCGGTTTCGTTCCGAATCGTGTCGTCGCATCATTACAATCCCTTTCCCACTTATGGGATGATTTCTTATGCTAATCACAGAAGGATGCAAGTCCCTCAACTAATAATCATCATGTAGTTCCTTTTTCCGGCTTCGACAGTCCGATATCTCGGCAATTAATCAAAGGTGTTCCCTCCTCGTGGGGGATGTAATTAACGCCATAACCTTTATGGTATGGCGGACTGCTGGTCCCGACCGAACCTCACATTCGCCCGACATGGGTCAGAGTGAGCGCACAATAGAATCGTCACGCATGTGACTGGCACGCCCGCGTCGTCAATCAGTCAGTTGACTACAAGTTAGTTAATTGGTTGATCGATACGCGAACGAAAAGGCAAAACGAAAGGAGAAGAAAAAGAAAACGCTGAAACAGCAGTCTGGCAAGAAAGATGATGAATGGGCTTAACTTGATCTAAAGGCGATAAGTACAATTCATTTGTGTCTCGCAGATAAGGTGATGTATAACGTTGCCGATACAGATACTACTCAAGACTTGTGGAAGAAACTCGAGAAACTCTACATGTCGAAGTCTCTCACAAATAAGCTTTATGTCAAGAAACAACTCTACAGCCTACGCATGATAGACGGGGGCGATTTGTTGGAACACATGAATGTGTTCAATAAATTGATCTCTCAACTTCGCAGCATGGACGTCAAGGTGGATGAGGAGGATCAAGCTCTTCTCCTTCTGTCTTCTTTGCCCAAGTCCTATGACCACCTGGTGACCACTATCCTCTATGGTAAAGACACACTAAAGATGGAGGAGGTCAAAACTATTCTACTGTCAAATGAACATAGAAGCAAGTCAAGCTCTAGTGAAGGTTTGATGGTGAAGAGTCCCGGTCAAGATAGAGGATGTCAGAAAGAAAGAGGCAAGAAGAACTACAAATCACGCTCCAAATCAAAGGGGCGAGACAATCGGTGTCACTACTGCAAAGAAGAGGGTCACTGGAAAAATAATTGCCCGAAGAAACTAAAGAAGAAGTCCAAGGAAAAGCAAGAACCAGAAGAGGCGAGTATTGCATCTAGATCAGAAATAGGTGGAGATGCATTAACCATCTCCTCAGGTATGGACCCTTCCGATATTTGGATTCTTGATTCTGGATGTTCTTATCACATGTGTCCATATAGGGAGTGGTTTGATACCTATTCTTCTTATGATGGAGGTCAGGTTCTTATGGGGAACAATACTGAATGCAAAATAATTGGGATAGGAACTATAAAAATCAAGATGTTTGATGGGGCTGTGAGGACATTGACAGAAGTTAGGCATGTGCCTGAACTCAGAAAAAGTCTAGTCTCCCTGGGCACACTTGATGCCATCGGGTGCACTTTTGTAGGTGCTAACAACACCCTTAAAGTAAAGAAGGGTGTCTTGGTAGTAATGAAGGGAGTGAAGATTGGGTCACTGTACAGGTTAATTGGAAAAACTGTCACAAGTGATGCTGCTATATCATCCTCCTCGGATGATGATGCCACGTTGTTGTGGCATGCCAGACTCGGTCATATGAGTGAGAGAGGGTTACTGGAGTTGCATAGCAGGAAATTACTTAGAGGAATTAAATCATGTAAACTTGTTTTTTGCGAGTCATGTGTTCTTGGCAAACAATGCAGGGTGAAGTTCACCACTTCTAAGAACAGGAGCAAGAACAGTCTTGAGTATGTGCACTCAGATGTCTGGGGACCAGCCCCAGTGGAGTCTCTTGGAGGAGCCAAATATTTCGTAACATTTATTGATGACTTCTCCAGAAAAGTATGGATCTATATATTTCTTGAAACACAAGTCAGAAGTATTCAAAAAGTTTAAGCACTGGAAAGCCAAGGTCGAGAAGCAGACAAGTAAACAGATCAAGTGTCTGCGTACTGATAATGGTGGTGAGTTCACTTCAAAAGAGTTTGAAGATTTTTGCTCTGTGGAGGGTATTACTCGGCATTACACTATCTCGCGGAAGGCTCGGCAAAATGAGGTAGCAGAGAGGATGAATCGAACTCTTCTAGAAAGAGCACGCTGCATGAGGTTGTTCGCCAACTTGTCAAAGTAGTTCTGGGCCGAGGCTGTAAACACTGCATGTTATTTGGTGAATCGGTCTCCTTCTACAGCATTGGAACTCAAAACACCACAGGAGGTATAGATTGGCAAACCAGTTAATTATTCTGACATTCATATTTTTGGTAGTCCTGTCTTTGTATTGGTACATGATGAAGAAAGGACAAAGTTGGATGCTAAGTCCAAGAAATATATTTATCTGGGTCGGAAAGTCGCCGTGAAAGGTTACAAGCTTTGGAATCATGTCACCCGCAAGGTGGAGCTCAGCAGAGATGTTGTGTTTGATGAAGCTTCCATGTTGAAAAATATTCAACAGCAGGTCCAAGATGTGAAGAATCCTAGTACCTCGGTTCAGGTGGAGTCGAGCAGTGAAGATGTCAATGATGACTTTGATCAGGAGGAGTCTTCACATCCGGATGAGATAACTGAACAACCACAGCAGGAGGAGCCTTACTCTATTGCTAAGGGGAGGGACAGAAGAAACCCTCATGTGCCGTTGAAATTAAGAGATACTGTGGCGTATGCTTTTTCTATATATCTTCTGACCCATGCTCTTTTCAGGAAGCAATTAAGAGCAAGGACAGCAACATGTGGCTGAGTGCTATGCAAGAGGAGATGAAATCTCTTCAGAAAAATCAAACATGGGAGTTGACGAGACTTCCTAAAGGTAAGAAAGCAATTGGCTGCAAGTGGATGTACAGAAAAAAGGAAGCTTTGTATGAAGGTGAACCAGTCAAGTATAAGGCAAGACTGGTTGTCAAAGGTTATGCACAGAGAAAGGGAGTGGATTTTGATGAAATATTCTCGCCAGTGGTAAAACATTGTTCGATCAGGGTCTTACTTGCTATAGTAGCTATGCAAGACTTGGAGTTAGAGCAACTGGATGTGAAGACTGCTTTCTTGCATGGTAGTCTTGATGAGGAGATCTACATGCTACAACATGAAGGCTTTGAAGAGGCAGGTAAAGAAAGCTGGTGTGTAAGCTAAGAAGGTCTCTCTATGGCTTGAAACAGGCTCCAAGACAGTGGTATAAAAGATTTGATACCTTCATGGTGACCCATGGTTACACAAGGAGCAGGTATGACAGTTGTGTCTACTTTCATTTTCTCAGTGATGGCTCCATTAGTTTACTGATGCTATATGTTGATGATATGTTGATTGCTTGCAAGTCTATGCTTGAAATTTCTAAGTTAAAGCAGGAACTTAGTTCTGAGTTTGAGATGAAAGATCTAGGAAATGCCAAGAAGATTCTAGGTATGGAGATCCATCGTGACCGGTGTAGCGGCAAGCTTTTGTTGACTCAGAAAGGATACATCGAGAAGGTATTGGCCAAATTCAATATGATTGAGGCCAAGTCTGTAAGTACTCCTCTAGCTCAGCACTTTAAGTTAACGTTACAGCAATGCCCTCAATCAGAAAAAGAACGCAAAGAAATGCAGAATGTTCAGTATGCTAGTGCTATCGGTTGTCTGATGTATGCCATGGTTTGCACTAGACCTGATTTGGCTCAAGCTGTCAGTGTTGTCAGCAGATACATGACAAATCCAGGAAGAAAGCATTGGGATGCAGTCAAATGGATTTTGCGTTACCTCAGGGGTTCATCAGACGTGGGATTGGTATTTCAAAAGAGCACTAACGATAATGTTCTGGTTGGTTTTGTTGACTCTGATTATGCAGGAGATCTAGACAAGAGGAGATCCACTACAGGATATATTTTCACTCTAGGTGGAGCTCCTATTAGTTGGAAGGCTATGTTGCAAAATATTGTGGCCTTGTCAATAATAGAAGCAGAGTATATTGCTACAATGGAGGCTGCTAAAGAGGCAGTGTGGCTCAGAGGTTTGGTGAAAGAACTCGGAATTGCTCAGGAGAGCGTCAGTTTGCATTGTGACAATCAAAGTGCTATTTGTCTTGCAAAGGATCCAGTGTATCATGCAAGAACCAAGCACATAGATGTTAGGTATCACAAACTCAGAGAGTTCGTTGCAGATGGTTACATTCAGCTTGTCAAGGTTCCCACTGAAGATAATGTAGCAGACATGTTGACCAAGCCTCTACCAACACCTAAGTTCAAGAATTGTCTTAACTTAGCTAATATTCATGGAAGCTGAGAAGTAAAAGACCCCAGGAAGAGGGGGTACAATGCTGAGGAGAGTGTTCACATCTGTTATAAATATTTGCTCATGAAACCAATGCCATTTGCTCGTGTCAAAGGTGGAGAATGTTGTTTGTTGACCCAATCAAATGGGCAACAGCTGGAAAGTGGAGACATGCATAGCTGGATCTGTCATGTAGCAGAAGAAGTCTTTCCCCATGTGGGAAAGATAGAGCCGCATAAGTGCCGTGGACGGCAAGCCTTCTCCCCACGCGAAGACCACACTGTATATAGCATTATTTTTCTTTGACAGCTGACATCTTGTTCTCCTTATATAAGGAGAGTTGCCAGTTGGGGCATCGTATGTGTAGACATCAAAACCGAGAGGAAATAAGGGCCTGCCATATATGCTCCATTCTGTTCTCATCTCACCGTGCTCGTCAGTTCTTTGAGCACAAACTAAGAAGAAGTGTTGGAGCGTCTGTATCCCGAGAAGACGATCGATGCCGGTGTAAGATCGCTCTTTTTTATTTTTCCCTTATAGTGAAACTCTCTCTCAGCTCTTTTCCCGTGGATGTAGGAAGGCATCTTGTCTCTCCGAACCACGTACATCGGTGTTCTTTCTTGTGTGCTTGTTGTTGTCTTGTGTGTTTGTGCTAGGTGAGATTATCTGCTTCCGCTACGAGAGGATTACATCCCCTGTCTGTGATCCTATCAAACTTTTCAACATCTGGTATCAGAGCCAGATCTATAATCTCCCTACTATCCACTCAAGATGTCAGCAAGATTCGAGGTGGAGAAGTATGACGACAAGATCGACTTCGGCCTATGGCAGAAGAGGATAAAAGCTGTTCTCGTTCAAAACAATCTCCATAAAGCGCTTCTCGGCAAGGAGCAGTCTGGCAAGAAAGATGATGAATGGGCTGAACTTGATCTGAAGGCGATAAGTACAATTCATTTGTGTCTCGCAGATGAGGTGATGTACAACGTTGCCGATATAGATACTACTCAAGACTTGTGGATGAAACTTGAGAAACTCTACATGTCGAAGTCTCTCACAAATAAGCTTTATGTCAAGAAACAACTCTACAGCCTACGCATGATAGACGGGGGCGATTTGTTGGAACACATGAATGTGTTCAATAAATTGATCTCTCAACTTCGCAGCATGGACGTCAAGGTGGATGAAGAGGATCAAGCTCTTCTCCTTCTGTCTTCTTTGCCCAAGTCCTATGACCACCTGGTGACCACTATCCTCTATGGTAAAGACACACTAAAGATGGAGGAGGTCAAAACTATTCTACTGTCAAATGAACATAGAAGCAAGTCAAGCTCTAGTGAAGGTTTGATGGTGAAGAGTCCCGGTCAAGATAGAGGACGTCAGAAAGAAAGAGGCAAGAAGAACTACAAATCACGCTCCAAATCAAAGGGACGAGACAATCGGTGTCACTACTGCAAAGAAGAGGGTCACTGGAAAAATAATTACCCGAAGAAACTAAAGAAGAAGTCCAAGGAAAAGCAAGAACCAGAAGAGGCGAGTATTGCATCTGGATCAAAAACAGTTGGAGATGCATTAACCATCTCCTCAGGTATGGACCCTTCCGATATTTGGATTCTTGATTCTAGATGTTCTTATCACATGTGTCCATATAGGGAGTGGTTTGATACCTATTCTTCTTATGATGGAGGTCGGGTTCTTATGAGGAACAATACTGAATGCAAAACAATTGGGATAGGAACTATAAAAATCAAGATGTTTGATGGGGCTGTGAGGACATTGACAGAAGTTAGGCATGTGCCTGAACTCAGAAAAAGTCTAGTCTCCTTAGGCACACTTGATGCCATCGGGTGCACTTTTGTAGGTGCTAACCACACCCTTAAAGTAAAGAAGGGTGTCTTGGTAGTAATGAAGGGAGTGAAGATTGGGTCACTGTATAGGTTAATTGGAAAAAATGTCACAGGTGATGCTGCTATATCATCCTCCTCGGATGATGATGCCACGTTGTTGTGGCATGCCAGACTCGGTCATATGAGTGAGAGAGGGTTACTGGAGTTGCATAGCAGGAAATTACTCAAATGAATTAAATCATGTAAACTTGTTTTCTGTGAATCATGTGTTCTTGGCAAACAATGCAGGGTGAAGTTCACCACTTCTAAGAACAGGAGCAAGAACAGTCTTGAGTATGTGCACTCAGATGTCTGGGGACCAGCCCCAGTGGAGTCTCTTGGAGGAGCCAAATATTTCGTAACATTTATTGATGACTTCTCCAGAAAAGTATGGATCTATTTCTTGAAACACAAGTCAGAAGTATTCGAAAAGTTTAAGCACTGGAAAGCCAAGGTCGAGAGGCAGACAAGTAAACAGATCAAGTGTCTGCGTACTGATAATGGTGGTGAGTTCACTTCAAAAGAGTTTGAAGATTTTTGCTCTGTGGAGGGTATTACTCGGCATTACACTATCTCGCGGAAGGCTCGGCAAAATGGGGTAGCAGAGAGGATGAATCGAACTCTTCTAGAAAGAGCACGCTGCATGAGGTTGTTCGCCAACTTGTCAAAGTAGTTCTGGGCCGAGGCTGTAAACACTGCATGTTATTTGGTGAATCGGTCTCCTTCTACAGCATTGGAACTCAAAACACCACAGGAGGTATGGATTGGCAAACCAGTTAATTATTCTGACATTCATATTTTTGGTAGTCCTGTCTTTGTATTGGTACATGATGAAGAAAGGACAAAGCTGGATGCTAAGTCCAAGAAATGTATTTATCTGGGTCGAAAAGTCGGCGTGAAAGGTTACAAGCTTTGGAATCATGTCACCCGCAAGGTGGAGCTCAGCAGAGATGTTATGTTTGATGAAGCTTCCATGTTGAAAAATATTCAACAGCAGGTCAAAGATGTGAAGAATCCTAGTACCTCGGTTCAGGTGGAGTCGAGCAGTGAAGATGTCAATGATGACTTTGATCAGAAGGAGTCTTCACATCCGGATGAGATAACTGAACAACCACAGCAGGAGGAGCCTTACTCTATTGCTAAGGGGAGGGACAGAAGAAACCCTCAATTGCCGTTGAAATTAAGAGATACTGTGGCGTATGCTTTTTCTATTATATCTTCTGACCCATGCTCTTTTCAGGAAGCAATTAAGAGCAAGGACATCAACATGTGGCTGAGTGCTATGCAAGAGGAGATGAAATCTCTTCAGAAAAATCAAACATGGGAGTTGACGAGACTTCCTAAAGGCAAGAAAGCAATTGACTGCAAGTGGATGTACAGAAAAAAGGAAGCTTTGTATGAAGGTGAACCAGTCAAGTATAAGGCAAGGCTGGTTGTCAAAGGTTATGCACAGAGAAAGAGAGTGGATTTTGATGAAATATTCTCGCCAGTGGTAAAACATTGTTCGATCAAGGTCTTACTTGCTATAGTAGCTATGCAAGACTTGGAGTTAGAGCAACTGGATGTGAAGACTGCTTTCCTACATGGTAGTCTTGATGAGGAGATCTACATGCTACAACCTGAAGGCTTTGAAGAGGCAGGTAAAGAAAAGCTGGTGTGTAAGCTAAGAAGGTCTCTCTATGGCTTGAAACAGTCTCCAAAACAGTGGTATAAAAGATTTGATACCTTCATGGTGACCCATGGTTACACAAGGAGCAGGTATGACAGTTGTGTCTACTTTCGTTTTCTTAGTGATGGCTCCATTAGTTTACTGATGCTATATGTTGATGATATGTTGATTGCTTGCAAGTCTATGCTTGAAATTTCTAAGTTAAAGCAGGAACTTAGTTATGAGTTTGAGATGAAAGATCTAGGAAATGCCAAGAAGATTCTAGGTATGGAGATCCATCGTGACCGGTGTAGCGGCAAGCTTTTGTTGACTCAGAAAGAATACATCGAGAAGGTATTGGCCAAATTCAATATGATTGAGGCCAAGTCTGTAAGTACTCCTCTAGCTCAGCACTTTAAGTTAACGTTACAGCAATGCCCTCAATCAGAAAAAGAACGCAAAGAAATGCAGAATGTTCAGTATGCTAGTGCTATCGGTTGTCTGATGTATGCCATGGTTTGCACTAGACCTGATTTGGCTCAAGCTGTCAGTGTTGTCAGCAGATACATGACAAATCCAGGAAGAAAGCATTGGGATGCAGTCAAATGGATTTTGCGTTACCTCAGGGGTTCATCAGACGTGAGATTGGTATTTCAAAAGAGCACTAACGATAATGTTCTGGTTGGTTTTGTTGACTCTGATTATGCAGGAGATCTAGACAAGAGGAGATCCACTATATGATATATTTTCACTCTAGGTGGAGCTCCTATTAGTTGGAAGGCTATGTTGCAAAATATTGTGGCCTTGTCAACAACAGAAGCAGAGTATATTGCTACAATGGAGGCTGCTAAAGAGGCAGTGTGGCTCAGAGGTTTGGTGAAAGAACTCGGAATTGCTCAGGAGAGCGTCAGTTTGCATTGTGACAATCAAAGTGCTATTTGTCTTGCAAAGGATCCAGTGTATCATGTAAGAACCAAGCACATAGATGTTAGGTATCACAAACTCAGAGAGTTCGTTGCAGATGGTTACATTCAGCTTGTCAAGGTTCCCACTGAAGATAATGTAGCAGACATGTTGACCAAGCCTCTACCAACAGCTAAGTTCAAGAATTGTCTTAACTTAGCTAATATTCATGGAAGCTGAGAAGTAAAAGGCCCCAGAAAGAGGGGGTACAATGCTGAGGAGAGTGTTCACATCTGTTATAAATATTTGCTCATGAAACCAATGCCATTTGCTCGTGTCAAAGGTGGAGAATGTTGTTTGTTGACCCAATCAAATGGGCAACAGCTGGAAAGTGGAGACATGCATAGCTGGATCTGTCATGTAGCAGAAGAAGTCTTTCCCCATGTGGGAAAGATAGAGCCGCATAAGTGCCGTGGACGGCAAGCCTTCTCCCCACGCGGAGACCACACTGCATATAGCATTATTTGTCTTTGACAGCTGACATCTTGTTCTCCTTATATAAGGAGAGTTGCCGGTTGGGGCATCGTATGTGTAGACATCAAAACCGAGAGGAAATAAGGGCCTGCCATATATGCTCCATTCTGTTCTCATCTCACCGTGCTCGTCAGTTCTCTGAGCACTAACGAAGAAGAAGTGTTGGAGCATCTGTATCCCGAGAAGACAATCGATGCCGGTGTAAGATCGCTCTTCTTTATTTTTCCCTTATAGTGAAACTCTCTCTCAGCTCTTTTCCCGTGGATGTAGGAAGACATCTTATCTCTCCGAATCACGTACATCGGTGTTCTTTCTTGTGTGCTTGTTGTTGTCTTGTGTGTTTGTGCTAGGTGAGATTATTTACTTCCGCTACTAGAGGATTACATCCTCTGTCCGTGATCTTATCAAACTTTTCAACAACTCATATCATAATCATAGACTTTAATATCATATTAGAGTTTATCAACATTGATTTGTGTGTGACTAATAAAACTCTCCATCGTGATCTTTGGCCATACTAGCGTATCTCTTATCTTTTCGGTGAATCAGTGTTCCTTTATAGTTATCACGTCAAATTTTGTGTCCCTGATTTATTTGCTTCCGTGACGTTTGGTGCACTCTAATAACAACGAAACAGGGCCATCTTTTATTATTCTGCTTGAAAGACCGAGGGTTAAAGATCATATTTCGTTCGTTCCAATTTGCAGGGATAAGCATTGTGACGTAGTTATCTCAACATTGATCTGTGTGTCACTAACGTCCCTAGTCATCAAATTTTGAATTAAATATGGAAAAAATTAATTAAGGGGTCACTCGACAAAAGAGTTGGAGAGCTTCTGGTCGATCGGCAACCCCTCGAAAGTCCTGAAAGAGTTTTCCCAACTTGGGGAAAGAGTATCAGAACATACTGGATGGACAAGGACGAGAAAGAGGAGGAGCAGAGGATGGATTAGTGGTTATCATTCGATATTTGTTAGGGAAAACTTTACAATATTTAATTGGCTGCGATGCGGCACAACGTTCATATAGAGACCAAATAGTAAATAATACTTGCATATGTCAAAAGATCCGCGGTAGATGGCCATCGACTGTGCTTTGTGTGACTTCGGTCGTCTTGTTGCTGTTGGGCTCCTCACGTGATTGTTCTAGGAAGAGGAGGGGGCAAAAAAGAACAAACAAGAAGCAAACCCGATAAGAGAAAGAGGAAGAGGACGGCTATGGGGGAGGGGATTGTTTGTTGACGCAAGGAAAGAAGACGAGAGAGGAGAGAAATAAAGAAGAACAAGGAGAAGAGGGAGACTTGGGATTGATTTGGGCTTCAAGCCGGGGGAGTTGAGAAGGCTTCACGCCAGGGAGTTTTCTTGGGCCCCAGGATGTCCAGACTGCGACTGTGTTGTTTACTTCAAATCTGTGTTCCCCTCGTATTAAGACTTCCATTCATATTTTGATATTTATAATAAAGATTTTTTATAGATAAACCCAACAAATTAAAAGGCTCGTAAGTAAACCTACCCATAAAATAAATAAACATACATAAAGAGAACTAAACTCTTATTAAAACGGGTAAAGTATCACTAACAAAATTTTAACTCCCACTAATCTGACGAAGACTCAATTTATTGAACTAAAAACATGTTGACCACTAAATATAAAAGTCTTTCGCACGGACATCTTCCACCCCTCTGAACAAATCAAGATCATCCATCTTAAACAGTATAACTCGCTCTGCATCAGACTTATTAAAATTTATTCAATTGGACTATCTAACTTAAAACTTTAAAATTTTGAGTGGAGAGGGCTCCACTATTATAATTATTTTATATTTTACAATGTTTCTAATACGGGTATATAACATGTCCTCTCACGTACAAACTAATTTAGACTCTATCACGTGGAACATGATAAACACGGAGTGAGTGGCCCAGAGCATAACCATGGGTTCTTATATCATATTAAAATTGATTGAATTGAGCCATCCAACTTAAAATCTTAAAATTTTAAGTGGAGATAGCTCCACTATTAATATAATCACATTATATGTTAGTCCATTTCTAATATAGGTAACAAGGCTGTAACTTGGTGGAGTAATATTCTTTATTTTGTGGAGGCCTTAAGCTACAAATCTCAGCTCCTGCGTTCGAGTCATGAGAGAAGGGTTTTAACCCATAGATTAGTGAGAGATTAATGCTCCATTGATAGCCTTAAATCCCTACGTCCCATTTTGGTGGGGACAAATAATGAAGCCGATGTGATCGAGTTGGACATGAATCGCATGCAACGAGATATCCTTTCTGCCACCTTTATCCTTCTAAATTTACCTGCATGGATAATAAATGGAAGAGTGTCAGATTCATATCGAATTGGTCACACAACAACTATAGATGTCTATCTGTATAGCTCATCATCGTGGTGTGTCGTCCTCCTGCCCTACACACCGCTACACCAGTACAAACATTGGACTGTGATGCCCTAAAACCATGGGCATTACGTAGCAACAGTGGTTCCAAGTTCGAACGGTGAAAATAAGCAAGCAGAACCCAGCTTCCCTTCCTACTCCAACTGGCATCACATTTTCTTCTGCTCGATTACACATTCCAATAGCACAATCTAATATCTTTCTATTGCTCCTACTAGCATCTAAAAAGCCTTGCGTGACCTGTGACATATTAGATTGATTCCTCGAGTAGCGCGCACAGAGCTCTAGTTCTTCTCCAAGTCGAGGTCGAGGTCGAGGTCGAGGTCGTCGTCGCCGGAGGCGGAGGAGGAGGCACTGGTCACCTTCTTCTACACGTTCTTGTAGGTGTAGCGGCTGGGAAGGTAGACGTACGGCAAAGGTTGGCGGCGCCGATGGCGGCCAGCGGCCAGCGGCCAGTAGAAGTTGTCCACCCGGCTCTTGTTCAGGTCCATCTCGAACCAGCTCTTCCCCAGGCGGGAGGTCACCTTGGCAACTACCGTGATCGATGAAGTTGGCGGCGGGGATGACGTTGCGCACGTCGTCCCGCACTTGGTCAATTAAACCCAATTTTTACTCATCTCAATGGCTCTGTTTATTTGCAGAGTAGCTTAAATGGATACTATAATATGGGTTAGTTTATTTTAAAGAATAATTAATTTTATTTTGATAGTAATCGTATTTTTTCTTGAACATTATAATTGGCCTTTAATACAGATCCGGGCTAAAATATATATAAGATTCGCACAATTAAATCGACTAAGATGGATAAAGGTGAGATATTCGGATTAACTCGATTCATATTATGCAAATAAATATGACTAATATGTTTAACTAAACATGTAAATATATCGGGTTCGATTTAAGTAGATCAATATCATATTTTATATGTGAAATTACAAATCTAATGTCTAAATATTACTCTATTGTTTTCACGAGTATGAATATAAATATGTCTAGACCAATGATATATCTATATCTGTCTAAAAAATAATGAAATAGAGTTTAAAGTTGAAAACCAATTATTGCATGAAAATTTTAATTTTAGAAGTTAAGAGAAACACGTCTAAATATAAATAACAATAATAAATATAAGAATTAAAAATATCAAATTATAACATAAATTTAAACATAACGGAACTAAATTGATAAGAAATGGGTTAGAATTAGATATGGGTTAAGGTGTATTGAATCTATAGTCGATCTGAATATAAAAGAGATATTTTAAAAATGCTCAAATTCAAATCTATATCCAATTATTTGAATATTATATGACTCATCATGGGTTGAGTGACACAAGTAATCAAATTTGTGGATATATCTAACCTCCCTAAATTTAATACTCCAAATAGACTTAAATCTATTAGGTTGAACCTAATCTAACTTATTATTGGACTTCTTGGACTCACCTAAAAAAGTATTACTAAACTAATGGAGATGGTGGGTTAAAATCCTCGACTAGACAAGAGTTTCAACCCCCTTACATAGAATTAGATGGCTCTAGTTTTCTTTGCATTCTAAATTAAGAAAAGAACATTGCTATAATAAGGAAGAAGATTCTCACTTTTCTTGATTACTTTCTAGAAAAATTAAAAATTTAAAACTACATCAATCAATATATTCGTCAATCTATGGAGATGGGACAGTTAGAATTAGTAGGAGAAAATTCATTATGCAATTAGTCCATGCCGTCGTGGCACGGAAAAAGTGGGAAAATATTCTTCCTTAAAGAAGCATTTCCCCACAATAAAGGAAAGCATAGGAATTAACGTGTCGTCGGAAAGTCTGAACATGGCCTCTAATGACAACGCCGATACAAGCAATAGATGGCACACTCGGCAAAAAAAAAAGTGACAGTGTTGTTTTTTATTAATTATTTTAGGAGGGGTTAACAAATTAAGGGTGAGAAGACTTCCTAGAAAGACATTTCTGTAGAGATTTTTTTCTTTTTTATAAGAGAAAAAGAAGACGTGATAATTAAGAAGTACCACCCACGATCCGGCATGGGCGCCGACGCCTGAAGCTCTTACGTACATATTCTTGTTGGAAAATAATATCTTCGCCAATGCACGATAGAGAGATTTTTGTATCAGACGGATCAACAAATAGAATACGAAATTTAAATTTAGAAAGATTAAACTCAAGTCAAAACGTGATGTTATTTTCTTTAGAGTCGTTTCGTCATTACACGGTACAATATAAGTTCTACGACGAAACTTTCCTCCAAGATACGATGACACAAACGATAACACCGTAAAGATGTACTATAAGTTACGACGTCGAGATGAATGTCACAATGACCACTTCGAGCTCGATCCCAACCCTAGGAAGAACTGCTTCTCTAAATAGACTATCAACCAGAGTCTAAAAATCGGTCAAGCACACGAACATATGCTCCCGTTCCCAAAGGGATGCAGCAGAGAATCCGAGGAGACGCGGAGAAAATCTAAGAGACGTTCGATCAAAGAGCCTGTAAGCTCAAATAGGCCAACTATCATAATCTCGTCGAAGGAGTACATAAGATAGTCAAGAGTCTCAAATAAAAGTAGATGAATTTTTTTTCATCTTTCAATTAATGTGAGACAAAATCACATAAAAATTCAAACTTTAAAAATTTTAAAACATTAAATCCAACACATGCAACTTCAAGGACTATGCATATATATAGGTGCATAAGGATAGTTTGAGACATGATGAGTACCGTAAAGAAGGAACTAAAAAAAAAGAGCATTTCTAATATGAATTGGATGACAATCAACCGATACAAATAACTAACCCACCCAAAAGATTCATCTTTTTTGTTTCTCTATATGAAAAAAAACATTGAGGTCCATTCAATATCTACCACTGCTAATACTAACCAGAATGAAGACTATCTTTTTTAAAAAAAAAAATCCGTGGCTGTTAGACTCTGGTTTTTGCAGGACCGTATCCTTTATTATATGTTTTGTACCACAACCCACACTTTCTCGATCGATCGGTCGGTTGTAAAAATGGTAACTTGGACGGGAGAAATCAGAAGAAAGGACCACTTGGGGGGGGGGGAGACGGCACAAAATTTAAATTTATGTCTTTATACCATATTTTCTTCCATCTTTTTTGTTATATATATATTTTATATCTATTTTCTTAATCAAATGAACTGAAAAATACTATAAAACATTTTAATCTTATATTTTTTTTACCGAATGTGCTCCATAATTACTCTCTAAATAATGTCAAACAGAGCCAAATCAACTGTGTACTGAAGACCCCCGCTTATCGGCTTCATTGACCACCTTGAATCCCTGCATCCCATCGGGGTGGGAACAAGTAATTAATGAAGTCGAGGTGATTGGGATATGTATCGTATGGAATGACCATGAGATATCCTTTTCTTTTTAACTCCACTCTTTTGTGTATACTAATTCTAAATTTGACGGCATGGATGAAGCATGCTTAATTACCGGAGAAACGTACTGTCTGATCGAGTACTGTAGATTAACTATGACGAATGTTCGCATAACAGTTATAGTATATATATTTATATATAGCTATGTGTCATATCATGGTGTCGTCCTGCCGCCCTACACACCAGTACAAACATTGGACTGCGATGCCCTAAGGCTAAAACCATGAGCATGCATTACGTTGCAACAGTGAAATTTCCTTTATGGGGTTCCAAATTTGAACGGTGAAAACAAGCAAGCAGATCCCGGCTTTTCCCTTCCACTCCAACTGGCATCACTTTTTCTTCAGTTCCTCCACACATTTGACATTCCAATATCATACATAATCTAATGTCTTTCTATTGCTCCTACTAGCATCTAAAAAGCCTTGCGTGATCAGTGACATAGATAGATGGATTCCTCGAGTAGGTAGCGGAGTTACTTCTTCTCCAGGTCGAGGTCGTCGTCGCCGGAGGCGGAGGAGGAGTAGGCCTCGGCGCTGGCCACCCTCATCTGCACGTTCTTGTAGGTGTAGCGGCTGGCGAGGTAGACGTACAGGCAGAGGTTGGCGGCGCCGATGGCCGCCAGCAGCCAGTAGAAGTTGTCCACCCGGCTCTTGTTCAGGTCCTTCTCGAACCAGGTCTTCCCCAGGCGGGATGTCACCTTGTCGACCACCGTGATCAGGAGGCTGCTGATGAAGTTGGCGGCGCCGATGACGCTGAGGTAGAAGGCGATGCCCAGGCTGCGCATGCCGTCGGGCACCTGGTCGTAGAAGTACTCCTGCAGCCCCACCAGCGCGAAGCCGTCGCCGAAGCCCAGGATCATGAACTGCGGGGACAGCCAGAACACGCTCATGGTGGTGGCCATGGCGCCGGTCGCCTTGTCCCTCCTCTCCTTCTCCACCACGGCGGCCACGACCATGGCCAAGACGGAGAACGCCATGCCGATGCCGATCCTCCGGAGGATGCTGATGCCTCTCTCGTTGCCCGTCGCACGCCGCATGAAGGGCACCAGTAACTTGTCGTAGATGCACACCGAGATGAGCATTCCCACGGCGGACAGGGAGTAGATGGAGGCCGGGGGAATGACGAAGTGCCTGCCGAGCTTCCGGTCCATGAGTAGCGCCTGCTTGATGAAGAAGGTGGAGGTCTGCGCCACGCAGAGGCCGAACGCGATAGTCCCCAGCCAGATGGGCACCACGGCCACCACCAGCTTCGCCTCCTCCACCTGTGTCACCGTCGCGAGCCGCCACGGGCTAGCCGCCCTCTCCCCACCGTCCCGCTCGACGATGGCGGCCCTGTCCAAGAACCTGAGCTTGCCAGTGTGGCACAGCAGCCTTTTCCCCGTCTTCTGCGTCATGTCCACTTCGTGGAGCTCCGCGGGGTCGGCTGGGAGTGGCAGGTGCCTCTTGACGAAGGCGGCGACGAAGACCCGCAGCAGCGGTGTCAGGGGGCTCCCCTTGGGCGTCCGGAAGCGGTAGTAGGGCCTGCCCAGGAAGAAGATGACGAGGCTGGACGCCATGATCGCCGTGAGGATCACGTCGGCGATGCCCCACCCCACGTGGTCCTGCACGTACACGATGAGTGTGACCCCCAGGACGAGGCCGCAGCAGAGGCCGAAGTTCCACCAGTTGAAGAAGGACATCTTCTTCTTTCTCTCCTCGGGGTGATCGTCGTCGAACTGGTCGGCGCCGAAGCTCTCCAGCGCGGGCTTGTGGCCGCCGGTGCCGACGGAGATGAGGTACATGGCGACGAAGAAGACCACCTCGTGCAGCCTGAGGGAGCTGCGACGGCAGGAAGACCCTTCGCAGGGTTGGAGGCTGGGGATGAACCGGGACATCGTCAGGAGACCCAGGCCCTGTTAAAATTTCCGTTGTATTGATCAGAACCATCGAACATATATATATATATATATATATATATATATATATATATATATATATATATATATATATATATATATATATATATATATATATATATATTTATTTGCGTGAAGGGATCGAGGTTGAGCACTGATACGTGCCAATAGATAGATCACGGTGGAGACCATGACAGTGCAGAACCGGCCCAGATAGGCGTCGGCGACGAACCCGCCGAGGAGGGGCATCATCGTCGTCACCCCCGTCCAGTAGTTCACGTTCTTGGCCGCCGTCTTGAGCTCCTCTTGGAGGACCTTGGTGAGGTATACGATGAGGTTGGTGGACAGGCCGAAGTAGCTCAGCCGCTCGCTGAATTCGATCCCTACAGAAACCCCCCAAAGATATGCAGAGAAAAGTGTCAACCTTCGATCACCCGTGAGCCGATCTCCATGTGTGTTTTGCAAATAACCTGTTAAAGAGAGTGGTTACATATATGATGATGGGTGACCTTCTCCATACCTATGATGAAGAGGGCCGCCTTCCAGACACCAGTGGAGGCCCTGAGGGGAACCCTTCCTTTATTATCAGCAGAGGAGTCGTAGACCCATTTCTCCTGGTCCTGCTCCCCCTTCATCCTCTGTCCGGAGAGCTCGATCTCCAGCATGTTTGACCACAGGGTAACAGTTCCTCCGGGACACGCACCAGAGAGTAAGAACTATGGCAACCTTGATGGGAAGTTATAAATATTTTTGGAGGTGTGGTCAAGGGAACTGCTAGCTTGAGAATTCAGCTGATCAGTTGGTGTCTGGTTTCCTGTGGTTGCGGATGAGAAGGAGGGGGTGGGGGTTATGCCCACTTATATAATTTCCTATCCGTGTATTATTTTCCTCCCTTTTCTCTCACATGCCTCTTTGTCGTGGACCCATCATCATACATATGGAAAACAGTTTAATTAATCCCGCGGCCCGCCTTTAGGGGTCGCTGTTGGGTTGGGGCGGGGCCCGGGGGGGTGGGGGGAGGAATCGAATCATTGGGGGTGAAAGGGAGAGTGGGGCTAGGTCTCAGTTCATACTCGTTAGTCAAAAGATGTGTAATATTTTTATTTTTTAAAATAATTTTTAAAATGATTCTCAAGATATTTTAATGTAAAATACAAATCACATCATCCTTCGATTATTTAAAAATTAAAATTAAAATAAAATTATTTTAAAAAATAAATTTAATATTATTTATTTGATCTAACTTTTTATATTTTTTTTAAATAACTCAATAATAACATGACTTGTAAAACTCATTTTAAAAAAATTAAAAAAAAATAAAGATTCTACACACCCAGTATATACAACACAGTATGCAGCGAAACTTAGCCTAGTCAAAATCGTGGCCCTGTTTGTATGGCGACCCATGAGAAGGTCAACTACAAGCCCACTCTTCCCCCCACTAAAATAAAAACTACAAGTCCACGTGTACATACTGTAACCCTATTGTTCTGATTAGACAAGATACGTACCTGCAGTGTGGTAGCTTACACCTGCTCCGGCCGATGCCCGTTGACAAGAAAATCCCGTCGTTGCTGGCCCATCATCAACTTCTCTTGTAGTCTTCTTTTGGTCGGAAAAGTCATACAATGCACGCATAGGTGCCCTTGGATATAAAAAGGGTACTTTTTTACCTTGTCAAATTATTAATTTGCAGTTATTATATATATATATATATATTGTGATAAAATCCAGTGCTTCTTTAGCTCTGTGGACGCGCGGCATGCGAAGAGATGCCATCCCAAGGGGACATTGGAAGTTTGGAACCGTTCACAATTAGCCTTCCATGTGCTTATATTCCTTCTGCGGGGAGAAGCATCGCGGAGTTTGTTTGATGGAAGATGCATACGGCAGGGCAAAAGAACACAAGGCAGAGTACTGTCGGAAGATTCCGTTGTGCGGCGATTTAAAATGAGAGGATAAGTAATAATATATATGATCTAACTCACATATATGGAATATTGTCTTGTTGCAGCGCCAACCCATTTGCCCTGGTCCCGCAGAGTGCACGAAACGACTCAAAATATGAGTATCTAAAAATAACTGACGCGATCCGAATTCTGATCTGTCATCCACGGGTAATAGTGTTCGGAAGGATTAGATTAACGTAGTGAGATCGCACAAATATTTAAAATAAATGTAAACATTAAATTACATTATAGAATTACAATTTATATTAAATAATTACAATTCAGAGTCAAAGTAGACAAAAGTACCGTCAATGAGAAAGAAACTATACGATCATGGGGTATACCTCGACTCTGACAAGCTGACAACTAAAAATCACCGCTGGCGCCGCACAGAACCTTCAAACCACGTGGAGATAATGCCACACTTGAAAGAAGAAGGGATGGGCCTCATCTCATTTACTCAGTAAGAATCTCGCGGATCCTCACCACAACGCAACAATAATAAATATTATAACGGCAGGAAAATGATTCTTAGGCCACGTATCACCTTCTCTATTTATTTGTTGGGGAAGTCGTCTCGCGCCCGTGGAGCCCTGCACACGCCAAGAAATCAGAAGGGCGTCAGAAAGAGTCACGGGTGTTACCCCAGGGGACAACCCTCCGATGCTTAAGTCAGCAAGGAATCAATGAGCAATGGAGAAGAGCAAGGTAAAAGAGAAGTAAAGGCCGTAGTAGTCGATCCAGGAGGCGTGTAGATCCTCCGCACGCGTGCTCGCCGCTCCCAGTGGGCTCTCGAAGAGTGCTCGCTGGATGGTAAGGCCGTGCAGAAGGAAGAGGCTCTCTGGTTGTAGCGGATGATCTCTCTGTCGTAGTTGAAGGTCGGGTCGCTCTCTTCTCAGTAGGAAGCTCTAGTGGCAGAAGTATCTACCGTATCTCCTCTTGCGTAGTAGTATGAGGTTTAGTAGAAAATTCTACCGTGTCTTCTCTCTTCTATCGATGTCCCTTTTATATGGGTTTTCCTGGAACGAGGGACCCCATCCCTTGATAAGGAAGTGTCCGTTTAGTAGAGTAACGTTCTCCCGCTATGTTGACGGGAGTGTCCCGTTGGAGGGCGATAGCCTCGGCGTCGGTCGGTCCCTGGGCAAGTCTTATAGCACTCATGGCGTGCGCTCGCCCGTTATGGGGTCAAGGCCGACGTCGTGGGGGCAATGATCGGTCGTCGGAGTGTCCTCCAGCGAGAACTGCGCTTGGGTCGGCTTCATCGGCGTTGTGGAATCCGATGTTTTGTTGGGCCCGTCTTCCTCTTATTGGGTTGAACATGTATGCTCGTCCCTTTCCTGGGCTTAACACGTCCAAACCTTAATGGGCCGCTCATGCTTGGGCCGTTTCTAGGTCAAACCAGATTTACCCTCCTCAAATATTAACTCCATCAGTCCATAAAAATTGTAGCTCATCAATCAATAGTCTGAGATATATGTCTAATTTTTTTTCAGACTTTTTAGAGCAGGAATTACTAAGGATAAAAATAAATTTTCTCGCTTCATGCACATGCCAGGTGAAAGGTTGTACGGTGTCATGAACATTGGCCAACAAGAGTAAGACGCCACTGAACCACCAAATGGATTGAAGTCATCTGTGCATAAACTCAGTCTACGATTACGGGGCTCACTTGAGAAAGCAGAATGAGTACGGCTGAAGTGAGTCCAAGCGTTGTCATCGGCAGGAGGACTGATTATATTATCAGCACGTCATACTCTTTCCGTATGCTATGCCATATGTCGAGCTATCTTTGAGTTGAGTACATATACATCCGTTGCAGTCTGGGCGTAAGAGGAAAGTATCGCAATGATTTATAAGGTACATCTTTTTACTTTGAATTGTTCCATCTCTTAGGTTTGAATATGTCATGTGACAAATAGAACATGATCTCTTATCTGTATCTTCTTTGTAATATAACATACATTGATTCATGCATACATCTATTTCCACATATCTAAGCCCTATCTCATTGACCATCTTCTTTGCACGGTATAATTTTTCAAGTAATTTCTCGTCTTGAGACAACATACTCTTGACGAGGAGGAGGATACGGTCAAAACAATTCTCACTGATGTGAAATTCAGATTTCAAGTTCATCAACTATGAGACCGCAGACAACCGAGTGTGCTTTTTATAACCATCTCATAGCGGCTCATCAACATCCTTAAGTAGTTGATAAAATCTTTCGGGTGTCTTATTTGACAATTCTTGCATGTATGCATGTTCCTCGTGAACATTAAAACTGGGACCAGTAGCATCTACAACAATATATATGTATCCACTTGTGCTTGCAACATTGTCGGGATAATACGACAAGACATCCTCACCATGACACGTCCAATTCATATAACCTTCCATGAACCCTTTCTTGTAAAAATGATGCTACACATCGATGGTGAATGCCACCTCAAACTTTTACAACCTAAACAAGGGCATCAACTGTGACTGTTGCGGTCTGCTGCATTTGGATTTCCCACAACAAATTGAATGAAACTCTCAACTATATGTTTAAACTCAACAGACACCACACAGTCAACTATTCTACGATACATCCATGAACGATCTGTCAGCATTTTTTTACACTCATTAAATGTTAATACACAAATAACTTTGAAATTATTACTCTAGAAAATAAGCCCGACCCTTTCCTCACATCGTTCGCTGCAGAGAATTTGAATAGGAAGGGAGTATTATTTAGATTATCACTTTTTAACTCATCCATGAAGATTTGATCGCACCATCACTTACTATATGTGTTGTACGATTTACTAAAAATTTTGGCAGTATCTCCCACACTTCTCCACTATACCAAAAATATTTATTGATTAATAAAATTTCTTAAACACTTACTAGTCAGTGGTTAAAAAAATATTCAAAATCAATAAAAGTATACCAAAGAAGAGTGAGAAAACGCAACTGAAATTTTCAACAAACTATACAAACACATAGTAAATGACCACCTAAGTGCGATCAAATATTTATAGACTGTCCAAATGAGACAATTCAAGACTTTGAGATAGATAAATATGTTCTCACCAAAAAAATGAGAATAGACACATCAATCCCAAAGTCTTGAATGGGAAGGTTTATTGGCACGGGATTAACACGATCTCCTGAGGTACGTGTAATGTTAGATTGCACCCACACACCTCAGCTCATAAGGAACATCCCATACAATGAAATAACATAAAATTTATAAACATCAAATTAAACAATTCATTTCATTCTAATAATTGATTGTAATATATAAAATTAAGAAACACAAAAACTATAAAAGGAACCTAAAAATGTTTACATCTCAAGCTCAGGAAATTTTTAAGACAACCAGACACTCCCCCCTCCCCTTCACCCATTGTACCCCCTCTCCCTCTCCCTTCTCAATGCATGGGAGGACACCCCTCCCCTCCGCGCCCCCCTTCCCCCCTCACCTCTCCTCCTCTCTCGCCCCCACCCTCTCCCCTCCCCTCCCCTCCCCAATGTGCCCCCCTCCCTCTCCCGAACCCCCTCACTCTCCCTTCACTATCTCATATAATAAATAATAAATTTAAACACACACATAATAATAATAAACAATAAATTCAAACAATAGATTTAAATCATATTAAAAAAATTAAAATCAAACAATATATTTTTATAAAATATTTTATTGACCATTTATTGATAGAAATGTAGCCATAAAGAAAGAATAAAGCCCCTTGCCGTCTCCGACGCTAATAGCCCTACACGGAAAATTCGATCACTGAGAGATAGAGAGAGAGAGAGGGTGAATGAATGAGAGAGGGGCCTTGTCTCTCTTTGTGTGCGTGTATGCGACAGTGAGAGAGAGAGTAAGAGAGGGAGACAGAGTGAGGGAGATAGAGGGGCCCAGCCCGTCCATCTGTGTGTGTGTGTTAGAGAGAGTTAGAGAGGGGAGACAGAGTGAGGGGGAGAGAGACATGGGATCGGCCCCTCCCCCCTGTGAGTGCATGCGTGTCTTAGAGAGAGAGGGAGATAAAGGGGCTCAACCCCTCCATCTCTATGAGTGCGTGTTAGAGAGAAAGTTGGAAAGGGGAGACAGAGTGAGGGAGACCGAGACAGAGGGGATAGGGTGCCCTCCCCCTCTGTGAGTGCATGTATGTGTTAGAGATAGAGAGAGAGGGAGGGAGACAGATCTGAGGGAGAGAGGAGACGCCGAGAGAGGGAGAGAGATTGTGAGAGAGGGAGATTGTGAGAGTGGGAGAGGAAGATGGTGAGAGAGGGAGAAGGCTCCGGCGAGAGAGGGTGAGGGAGATGCGGACTTATCAGAGAGAGCCGCCGCCGTCGCTCACCAGAGAGAGAGAGAGGGGGAGACATCGCCGTCGCTCGCCAGAGAGAGAGAGAGGCGGAGACGCCGCCGAGCTCGCCAGAGAGAGAGAGGGAGAGGGAGACGGCTGCGCTCGCCGGAGAGAGAAAATGTCGAACCCGAGGGTGGGGCGTGAGGTGGGGCACGAGGGGAGGGAAAATAAAATTGTTTCTGACAGCTTTCCGTCCGACAAAAATTCTGTCAGAAAATTCCGACGGACTTTTCCTACCGAGATTAATTCCGTCGAAAAGAATCGTGATATTTTCCGACGGGTTATTAATCGTCATAAATTTCATCTAAAATTCTGATAAAATTTTCGACGGAATATTTATTCCTCGGAAATTCAGATGAACTTTATGACAAACTTTTATCCTTCGAAAATACAGACGGTCTGTCGAAAATTTTCCTCGTTAAATCTGCATTTCCTTTCGGTGCTTCTCTTTGGCTAGCTACATATATAGAGTCAACCCAATGAACACTCGTGCATATGTCAGGAAAGAACGTCTGCCGACAACATGCTGTGGGGAAGGCTATTAAAGGGCACTGCATGCGTTAGTTTAGGCGCCTTTTCGAGCACCTTGGTGGAGCCTGCACTGTAACGTTTAATTGGAGGTGGTTCGATCGGGCAGGTGGAGAGAGCAGCTGGGAAACAAAAGTTAAAATCAAATCACATATCCTCGACAAGAATAGTTTTTGTTAGTGATAGTGTTCCACCCACTTAACATAATTATCCTCAGTGCTCCACATTTCTACCATGAACTTCGCATGCGATCGATCGACATCTGAGCAACTACGTCCATGGTGCAGTTCTTCTTTCTCAAATGACAAGAAGGGGGACGTGTAGTCCATCCACGATTGGGATAGAGAGCTATTAACTTGTGGCTCTGAGGCGTCGGAAGAGTAATAGCAGAGAGGGGACGCCCAGATCAGTTGGCCTCCAACGCAACCTCCATATGATCACAATACAATTAAATCCACAACAGAAACGTGCTAAAAAATCTAGAGTCGACGCTGATGTCGATGATCATGTACATACATAGTCATCCAAGAGCATATATATATATATATTTACATGTCCACACGAGGGTTTTGCAGAACAAATTTGGTTGGTACGTACCCATGAGAGGGGAATTGGATGTCGTTTTCGGATCCTTGCGTGAGGAAATGAGACTACATTTTTGGGGGCGGAACTATCCACTCCGTATCTTGTGGTGATTACGATTCTCTCATCGATGGTCAGCCACTTGCAATAGACAATATAACCTATAGTATAATTAATGGCGGTTGTGGTGAGCCCCGTTATCTTGAAAACCCCACATCCTTCCCAGAATTAATTAAACGGGTTTAAGTGGACCACCACGTGATCTTTCTTCACCTTAATTTGAACCCCCCCCCCGCGCTATTATTCTAGGATCTGTTTGATAACAGGTTAAGGTGGCCAAGTTGACGAGAGAGAGTCAGTGGGCCCCACCACTCTTCTCTTCTCACACGTAAAAAAGTTAACTGGAGTCGATTAGCGCAAATAACCTCCAGAGTCACTTACGTTAACCCTATCCGATTAACAAAGCGGCCCTAACGAGTGATCTTGAGATGACGAAGTCATGCCAATTTGTGTGGCCTGCCTTTGGCGTGTGTGTGTGAGAGAGAGAGAGAGAGGCAACATTAGCATCCCAAATGATGACAGTCCGGACCGATCTTGTACTTTGGTTTCTTTCAAATCTAGTGCACGAAATGCCATTCAACAGGACTTAATTTTACGTTTCCCACTAGGGGTAATGAATTGAACTTTCAGGTAAAGGGAAGACCCACGCACAAGGGAAAAAAAAAAAATCACAAACTGGGTGAGTGCCGAAGAGCAGGTTGTATAGGTGAGCGTAGAGTCCTCAAGGTAGTTTTGTAGTATAGAGAATCTCTTCAAGTAGCTAGATTAGGCGCGCCACGATCGGAGACTAGTCCTACTGAGATTTGGTCTAATTAATCTAAGTGAACTTTAGTGCTTGTAGGTAATAATTCGCCTACAAAACCCACACCACAACACAGACCAATTCTATGTTAATTACCAGTTACTCATAATTAATGCAGAATGACTGCAGAGCAAGTTGAATAGGTGAAGGTTTGGAATTCAAAAAGGAGGCATGTAATTAAATTAGGTGCTAGCTGCTAGGTAATCGATCACCCGCAGACGTTGGACTTTAAATCTGCTTTAATTACATACAGGTAAGATTGCACATATATAGAAATGTATAATCCCTTGTAAATATCACAGGAATCAGTTTGCAGAAAGATAATTACCTCAAAAAATTTGCTTTTAACTACTTATGGCCGATCATCCACCTCCCTAGCTAGTCATTAACTGTATCCTTACTTCTAGAATACCTCGTGAAAATGTCGACCATATATAGTTGCTGATGCCAGGAAAACTTAATTGGTTCTATGTACATTTGATTTGACCATCTGTGTAATTCTCTCACACAAGTCAAAGCCGCATTCTATGTTGCGACCGGGAGTGATCGCTTTTGGAAATTAAGAAAGTTTTGAATTCAAATTGAGGCCCTAGCTACAAGTGGATCGATCAGCCACCTCCCTACTCAGCTAATGGAGCTTAATACTCTAATTTAATTACCATGGCGGATATAGATTAAGAAGGGGGTAATAATTTAATGCGCATCAACGTTATCAAGAATCTTAACAGTTTACAATACGCCGAAGGACTAATGATCTCACCTCAAAGTCATGCTAAGAGCATGTTTGACAAAATTTTTATTTGGAAGCTGGAAACTGACTTTAACATCTATTTTCAGGATAATTAAAAACATAAGAAATACTTGTTGCACATCAGTCTCACTGGATTATGCCGACCTGACTAAAGAATGAGGCAAACTTTGCATTACAGTCCTAATAGACAATTTATCTCTAACAATTCCATTTTCCCCAACATGGGAAGCTCTAATTACTTAATTAGGGCTCTCAACCAAAAGTCAAAAGAGTACATAAAAGATTTCCCGAGTCCAAGTTTTCTCATCTCAAAGTAATCGAATTTCTATGTAGTCTCGAAACGCGTTTCCGATTGAAAGTGAGACGAAACACATCTTAAGATAATTTAGCCATGCCTAGGAACATCATATCTGGTTCCATATATATATATATATATATATATATATATATATATATATATATATATATATATATATATATATATATATATATATATCATGTGCCATTGACAGTGGACCGCCACATGATTGAATGGAAATGTTGGCATCTATCTCCTCCTCCTCCTCCTTCCTCCTCTTCCTCGTCTCTCTCTCTCTCTCTCCCCACTTCCTTCATTCTTTTCCCCTGGGCGGATGAGATCTAGAGAACCGGCTGTGGAGACTGGAGAGACTCCTCACCTGTCCCGGTCGGGCACCACCCTTTTGCGCGAGAATAAGCATCCAGTTGAACGCGGGGACCAAAAGACCAAAAGATGCAAAGCCATGGTGCAACTTTCGGCCTTTGTCCAACTATGGGTCTCGTTCTCGCGGTCATTTCCTCGAACAACATCACATGCAGATCCGTCTGCCAGGGCCACCCGCCCCCCACGGCGGCATGAAATTACCAGGCCAGCATCCACCAACAGTACAACTCAAATTAACATGCCCCCCCGCCCTCCAGTACTCTTCGTCTTTTCCCCCTCCTCCTCTTCACCGTAAACGGTCACCAACTTCTCCGTGAAGCTTCCCACTGGGAACCCCACTACGCGGGGGACGGTGACGCCGTGTGGGGACAAATTAAAGTGCAACAGAAAGACTTCCCCGTGTGGAGAAGAAGGTGGGGACTGCGAGCTAGCATGCACACCGCTGGTGCCGGCGGCTACAGCTACCAGCGGTCTCTGTCTGCCCGCTTGCGGATAAATTCGATCTCCACAGTAGATGGTGTACAGGTAGGCGCAGCCAAGAGATTCGTGTATATGTTGACATCGATCGGGTGGAGACGGTGAGGAGCGACATGGACGTAATGACGGCCGAGCCAAACGCGGGGAAGAACGAGGAACTTTGGACGTGTAATTCGGCGGGGGGGGGGGGTGGGAAGAGCTCCCGTGGAGGAGGATCCGATCGAAGTAGTGTGATCTGTAGAGGTGGACGGCAGCACACTTGCAGAGAGGTCCCTTCCCCCACCAACTCCTCCCTGCAAGTTGCACGGCCACCATATGTGTGTCGTCCCAGGGAGTCGTGGATCGTCTACACTTCCCATCGAGCCAACCTCAATATCACTATTCCATTTGCAGTTTCGTATGGAACTCCTCCAACCCCCTTGGATCGAGCTAAAGCTCCACGTAACCCAACTACGTAACATGTTTCAAATTTCTTTATACTCATCGTCGTCTACTCATTATCTTTGATTCGAGTGTAACCGACTTTGGAACACACTGCATGCGCACGAGGAGAATGTGGGGCATTGGTGTCGGTGCCGTTGAAGTCTTTTCAGAAGCGCCACAGTGACGGGCTCTGACCGCTGAACATTGTCTGATGCGCCCCATGTATATATATCGTACCATGTGAAGTTTGAACAGTTATTATGGATTTTTTTTTAAAAAAATCTTATTTTAATAAATATTTTTTTCAAATATGTTCAATTCAAACTTATTTATAAAACCATGTCATACTTTTGTCACCCAATCAATTTCGATATCTTACCTGACGGAGGGGGAAACTCTCTCCTCTCTTTACAATCACCCCCAGCTACTCTACGGAGGTGACGATGTCGGAGGGGGAATCCGTTCCGGCTCTCTCTCTCTCTCGGTGCACCTGTTAGTGATAGAGAGGGAAACCCTCCTCTCACACCCTCTCTGTCTTTGATTTCTCTCTCCCTCGTTCCCCTATCGGTCCCCGAGTTGCAGACCACCACCCCATTGTTCCCCGTCCACCCACCTCAACTTCAGCGTGGCGTTCTTTGGTGACGCCGAACAAAGAAAAATGTTGCAGTAGTATTCTTCCTCTCGGAGGAACAGTGCAAGTGAGGAATGAACAGTGTATGTTACGGTTCATTCTCAATTTTACTATTCTTTTATTATTTCTCGAGAATTAATCACAAAAAGTCGTCACGTCTACGGGGTTTCCGACGGTGAACCTAGACCCGGTGGACTTGTCCTACTCCGTTGGAGGCTACGAAAATAACTCGGACCAACGTGGAGAGAGTGCAACTCGGCGTCAGAGTGTCGCTGGACCTAAATTATACAAATCAAAATTAAATTATAAAAATTGGAATGAAAACATGTAAATTGAACTGAAATTGTACAAAATAGGTCAAATTGTGTAAATTGGACCAATATTTTGTAAACACGATCAATATTTTGTAAACTGGATTGAAATTCTATAAATCGGAACAAACTCGTGTAAAGTGAACCCAAATCATGTAAATTTGGATCCAAATTGTGTAAACTAAATCGAAATTTTGTGAATTGGAATGAAATTGTATAAACTAGAAGTAAATTATGTAATTTAGAGCAAAATTTTATAAACTAGGTCAAAATTGTCCAAACTAGATCGAAATTGTGTAAATTAGATCAATTGGTATAAACTAAAATAAAATTATGTAAATTGAACTAAAATTATGTACATTGGTTTGAAATAGTGGAAACTCGACCCAAATTGTGTGTTGGACAGAAATAGTGTAAACTAGAACGAAATTGTTTAAATTGGACCCAAATTGTGTCAATTGGAATATTGAAATTGTGAAAAGTACATTAAAAATGTGTAAATTGGAATGAAAATTTTCAAATATGTCTAGCCGAGCGCGTGCACGCACGCACGCGCGCGCGCGCGCGCACACACACACACACACACATATATATATATATAGAGAGGGCAACGATGAGGTGGTAAATGTAAGAGGTTCTTTAACTTTATGCAATCGGCATTAGGGCACGAACTCTAATCTTGAGATCTTAGAATCTCATGATTTTCACATAACATGAAAATTAGGGAAGCATATCTTGCTCTATTGTAGAGACAATAATGATCAAAATAATAGAATATATCAAGAAGATAACGAAGAAACCGCGTTTCTCTCTCCAATCCCTTCCTTATTTGCACACCCTTGTGATGTAGAAGAAGCACTTGTCATGGGAGAGAGAGAGGACCAGTTCCACTTTTTTAGGGAGAAGGTTTCCCTTCCATCAAGGGATGTCTCGTGAGAAACTACCCAACTTCTCATAAGGACCCAATAAGATTTTAGCACTTTGTTTATTAACCCTCAACTTTTATTAATGTCATTTTGGGCCACAAACCTTTTAATATAAGATATAAATCTTACATTCTCCCACTTGGCCCAAGTGACATTAATATCACTTTTCATAGATCAATAAACAAACATAATGCGCAAAAGCTAAAATCTTTCATACATTGGCAACTTTAAATATTATCATTAAGTAAGAATTAATGTGAGTCATGGCGGTTCAACATCATTGTATCGACATAGTCCATTCCATGTACTACAACATTAAACTTACCTAACATAATATGTAATTGAGAAACCTCATAATGGTCCAACTTTAATGTCTTTATCAAAGACAAGTATTGTCAACATTTATCTATTCATGTGCACATTAATAAAATAAAAATAAGACATGTATATATCCGAAACAATACATAAGTGAGCTCTAAGTGTCAAATATATAAAGAGCATAACATTACATCAATGAGAACAAAAGATGATGCCAATTCGTTCAACATGTTCATTAAATGTCTTTGGTGGCAACCCTTTTGTTAATGGATCCGCGACCATAAGATTGGTGCTAATATGCTCAATTGACACTCTTTGTTTCTGAACTTCCTCTTTGACGGTAAAGTATTTCACTTCCATATGTTTAGCACCTTTGTAATACTTGTCGTTCTTAGAGAAGAATACTGCTGCAGAATTATCATAATAAATCTTCAGCAGCTTGACTATACTGTCAACAATCCCAAGTCCTGAAATAAAATTTCGCAGCCAATTTTCATGAACTGTGGCCTCAAAGTATGCCACAAACTCAGCCTCCATGGTGGAAGCAGTAATGACAGATTGCTTCGCACTTTTCCATGAGATTGCTCCTCCGGCTAAAAGGAATAAGTAACCGAATGTAGATTTTCTAGAATCTAAACATCTAGCAAAATCTGAATCTGAATATCCAACCAGCTCTAGATGACTGGACCTTCTGTAAGTAAGCATATGACACTTTGTCCCTTGCAAATATCTTAGCACTTTCTTTGCAGCTTTCTAGTGATTCAGTCCTGGGTTACTTTGATATCTACCCAGCATACCTACAGCAAAGCTGATATCTGGTCTGGTGCAAGTCTGAGCATACATCAAACTCCCAACAACAGAAGCATAAGGAATATTTTCCATTTCTTTACGTTCCAATTCAGTCTTTGGACGTTGCATGAGACTGAATTTGTCCCCTTTCTGAATTGGAACTACACCTGCTGAACATTTTCCCATCCTGAATCTCTGTAGAACTTTATTGGTATATTCTTTCTGAGACAATCCTAACATTCATTGTGATCTATCTCGGAATATTTCAATTCCAATCACATAGGTTGCCTCTTCTATATCTTTCATTTCAAAGTTCTCAGAGAGAAATTTCTTAGTCTCATATAATAGACTAAAATCATTAGTTGCAAGCAAGATATCATCAACATACAGAATCAAAAATATAAATTTACTCCCACTGACCTTCATGTATATACACCGATCAACAGCGTTTTCCTTAAATCCAAATGAAGTAATGGTATCATTGAACTTAATATACCATTGTCGGGAAGCATGTTTAAGTCCGTATATTGATTTCTTCAATTTACACATCATGTCTTCCTTTCCTTTAATTGAAAAACCTTCAGGTTGATCCATATAAATGTCTTCATCTAAATTCCTATTTAGAAAGCATGTCTTCACATCCATTTGGTGTAACTCTAAGTCGTAATGAGCTACTAAAGCCATAATAATTCTAAATGAGTTTTTCTTGGAGACTGGCGAGAAAGTCTCTGTGTAATCCATGCTATCTTTCTGAGTGAAACCTTTAGCAACAAGTCTAGCCTTATATCGTTCAACATTACCCTTTGAGTCGTGTTTGGTCTTAAAGACCCACTTACACCCAACTCTTTTACAACCTTCAGGTAATGCTACAAGTTCCCAGACTTCATTTTACTCCATAGATTTCAACTCTTCTTTCATAGCATCTACCCATTTAGAATAATTAGGGCTTTCAATGGCCTGTGAAAATGAAACTGGATCATCATCCTTTCCTAAGTCAAATTCTGACTCTTGTAAATAAATCACATAATCATCAGAAATAGCAACCCTCCTTTGCCTTTGAGATCTCCTTAATGGTATTTCTTGTGATTCATTCACCATAGGTTCATTGACAATGACATCATTGTGGGATGCTTGATCATTCATTTGTTATCCTTGAAAATTATTTAACTGTTCAACAATTGTAGGAACAACAAGTTTAGAAGAAACAATGGGTAAAGGAACTTGTACCCTGATTTCTTGAATCACCACATTGTGTGGTTCTATACTCCCACTAACTTCACAATTTTCAATGAACCTAGCATTTCCAATTTCAACAATTCTTGGACTATGGTTAGGACAATAGAATATATACACTTTAGACTTTTCTGGATAACCAATGAAAAAATCATTGGTTGTCCTTGAATCCAATTTCTTTTCATGTGGATTATAAATCCTTACTTCTGCTGGACAACCCCAAACATGTACATGCATTAAACTAGGTTTTTTATCAGTCCAAAGTTCAAAAGGTGTCTTTAGAACTGCCTTATTAGGAACCATGTTTAATAGGTATACAGCGGTATTTAATGCATACATCCACAATGATAAGGGTAAAGTTGAATTACTCAACATGCTGCTAACCATATCCATTAAGGTACGGTTTCGCCTTTCTGCTACACCATTCTGTTGGGTGTACCTGGCATTGTGTATTGAGCGCATATGCCATGCCTTTCAAGGAATCTAGCAAATGGACCAGGGCATTGACAAGTTTCATCATATTTTTCATAATATTCACCACCCCTATCAGATCTAATGATTTTCACCTTTCTATCTAATTGCCTTTCAACCTCACTAATAAATATCTCTAGGGCATTCATAGCTTGAGATTTTTCATGCAGCAAATAGATATAACTATAACGTGAAAAATCATCAATGAAAGTGATAAAATACTTTTCTCCACAACATCAAAAGGCCCACATATATCGATGTGTATAATTTCAAGAAGTTGTGTGCTTCTTGTGGCTCCTTTCTTTGTATGTTTGGTTTGCTTTCCTTTAATACAATCCACACATACACCAAGATCAGTAAAATCTAAATTTGGAAGGATTTCATTCTTTACTAATCTTTCCAATCTTTCTTTGGATATGTGACCAAGTCGTTTATGCCACAAGAAGGCTGACCTTTCATTCATTAAACCACGCTTAGTACCAACACTAGGATGCATGGTCAAAAGAGTTTCAGCAAAAAGAGAATCAAGCTTCAATTTGTACAAACTATCACAAAGAACACCAGAGCCAAGGAAATGATTATGCTTAAACAAACTGAAACATCAATTACCAAACTTAAAAGAGTATCTGGAAGTATCAAGTTTAGAAAGTGATACAAGATTACGGAAAATAGTAAGTATATAAAGAGTCTGAAATAAATCTAAATGATGTCTAGTGTCTAACACTAAACGATAAGTTCCTATGGCTTCAACTGGAGCTTTGACTCTATTTCCCATGAAGATAAACTTTTCACTTGGGCTTGTGGTTTGGATCGTAAGGAATCATTGTATTGTATTAGAAACATGAGCGGTACATCCAGAATCAATCCACCAAGTATTATAAGGAATTTCTGCCAAATTTGATTCGAAACATACAAAAGCACTAGGCTTACCTTTCTTTTCGAACCATGCCTTACGTTTAGGTAATTTACCTTAAAATGTCCTTGCCGATGACAGAAATGACATTTGTCATTCTTTTCTTCCTTCTTGTGAATTTGAATAGAAGACTCATTAACCTTCAATGGTCTCCGCTTGCCTTTTCCTTTCTTCCCTTTAAATCTCTTTCCAGCTTCTTGATGCCTTATAAGATGAATAGAATGGTTTCCCATATTCTTAAGTCTTGTCTCCTCTTGCACAAGCATACTGTGCAATTCATTCACATTCCATTTATCCTTCATTGTATTGTAGTTCATTTGGAATGGACCATACTGAGGAGGTAAAAAGTTAAGAATAAATTGTACAAGGAAATTATCATCCACATTCATCCCTAGTGACTTTAACCTTGCTGCAATGTTAGTCATTTCAATGACATGTTCATGCATGGTACGAGAACCATCAAACTTCATGGTGGTTAAAGTATTCATTAATGTACCAGCAAGTGATTTATCAGCAGTCTGGGAACGTTCTCCCACAAATTTCATAAATTCCTTAGCATTTTCAATTTTGGGAAGAGTGAATTTGATGTTATTTGTCACAGTCATTCGCATAAACATTAAACTAAGCATGTTTGATCTTTCCCAAGCATTATAGAAAGATCTCTCTTCAGTGCTGCTTGAGTCAATAATAGCAGCATGTTTCTCATGTTGGAGTGTCAAATCAAGATCCAAAACACTTAAATCGAACTGGATTTGCTCACACCAATCAGAGAAATTTAGCCCATTAAATTTTTCAACAGACGTAGCTTGTGAATGAAGAGAAACATGAACAGATACTGCAATAAAAATAAAATGCTTACACATTAATGCTTTGAGTCATAACTTTAAAATAAATCATCATTCAAATTCAGATAAATACATTCATAAACTATACATACATATCAAAGTTTTCCTTCGTGAAACTCTAAGATATACAAAATATAAACTATACTGATGCTAATAAAAATTACTGTAATTTGATAATTGTGTATACTCTAATTAGATGTGATTGCTATCTTTGGACATGCTAAACATAACTAATAGAATATACTAATCATCACCATCATATCATTTATCATAAGATCATATAATCAACCTTTGGGTTGATTCCTAAGTGTTTTATAATAAATGAAATTCAATTATCCATATATAAACTATTATGTTATTTTATGGTAAGCATCCACAGTTAATGGATAATTGAATAAAAAGTACACAATTAAAAAAATTCATTTGCTATTCTGATTTGGCCACTTTGGTGACTAACAAATCTCTATAAGAGAACTTCAAATTGCATGATATAAATCATAATCATCAAAGTAAACATTAATCTTTTCTCCCACTCTTATAAATAATTTAATAATTAAATTATCAAGGAGGGGTAAAAGTGTAAACCATGATATATTTTATCCTCTCCGTACAGTTCCTTAATTGAGAAGATTATAATCATTCAATGTATGACTCTTTCAAATTATTAAGCTCATGAAAGTATTAACATTAAAAGAAAAGAGTATATATACAATTATATAAACTCTTAGATCACTCTAAATCTCTTTCCACCCGCTGACATTGAGGATCTTACCTTGGTCAGAGGTCAAAATATTCATTTATCATTCAAATTTTCATGAATATAACATGTGCATGTTATATTTTACTTAAAATGAGGAGTATAAACACAATAAAATAAATTTATGATTAAAATAATGAATCCAATTTATCTTTTACCCTGACAATTCTCAGAACCTTGATCTCGCACGAAGATTGTTTAAGTTCAAACTTTAAATAGTGCATTGTGAAGGGGCGTGATCTCGCGCTTGTCCTGAGCTGGGAGGATGATCACCGAAAAGTGAACTGCAGAGAAAGGGAAACGGATCAGGAGGCCCAGGGATGGTTCCCTGAGAAAAACCCTCCGATGCCTAAGTCAGTAGAACAATGGTGGAAGATATGGAGGGAGGTATAAAGAGGTGCACGAGATCCCCCAACACCAAGGTGGTGAAGTGGTTCCTGCTCAGGAGTTTTTAGGCGTGTATTGCCCTTACCTTTCATTGGAGGGAGTCCCTGGTTTATATAGTGTGCTCACCTTATGAATCCCGTAAGCTGAGGAGGTTCAGGCGGGAGTTACGTCCTTATCATGGGATCGTTACGTCCTCATCGTGGGATCTTCATGGCCTTGAGGGATCATGGATCCTTTATCCTCATAAACTCATGCTCATAAAGGGCTCTTCAACGGCTGCGTGGATAAGCACTAGTCAGTCGGTCCGAGCATAAAAGATGCCAACCATGTCCGGGCGATAGGCATAGCTCGGACGAAGTCAGGTCGGAGTGGGCGCAGGGCGCTTGCCTCTATCCCGATGAAGGGATAACTCGGGCATGGGTCTTCCTCCGTTCTGATGCTCTGGCCTTTCGAGCCTAAGGGCCGCCGAGGAAGGGTGGGATCCCGAGTAATCTTTATTGAGCATTTTAACCTAAGTGGGTCCTGTGGGGCTGTCACTTGGATGAGCTGAGCCTCGTTCGGTCCTGATGGGCCTAATTCGGCTGCTCTTAGATGGGTTACAGAAATCTCCCTCTCCACATTGCATGGAATCAACAATAAATGAGTGCATGGTTTCCTGTTCACACTATTTGTTCACGGTAAATAGTAAAATCGGGAAGTAACAGTGTTCGCGTTTAAATATTAACGAGAGGGATAAACTATCACATGTAAACTTTAACACGGAACAGTAAGTAAAGTTCACAGTCGTTCCTCTGGAGTGCTATGCACAGTGCCTGGCCGCATGCTGTGTGCACTGTGACAGTGCCGACGTTTGTCGGTTCCCCTTTCATTTTTTTTATATTAGTGCCATAATCACAACACAAATAACTCGTATGAACAGTAACGAGAACCAATCATGTGATCGGTAAATCATGAATAAATTCCACGAATGATGAATCTCAATCAAATAAAATGGAAAATCATGAGTTCTTAACCTGGCTCTGATGTCACATGTAAGAGTTTCTTTAACTTCATGCAATCGACATTAGGGCATGAACTCTAATCTCGAGATCTTAGAATCTCATGATTTTCACGGAACATGAAAATTAGGGAAGCGTACCTTGCTCCATTGCAGAGACAATAATGATCAAAATAATAGAATATATTAAGAAGATAACGAAGAAACCGCGTTTCTCTCTCCAATCCCTTCCTTATTTGCACACCTTTGTGATGGAGAAGATGCACTTGTCATGGGAGAGAGAGAGGACCGGTTCCACCTTTTTAGGGAGAAGTTTTCCCTTCCATCAAGGGATGTCTCGTGAGAAATTACCCAACTTCTCATAAGGACTCAATAAGATTTTAGTACTTTATTTATTAACGCTCAACTTTTATTAATGTCATTTTGAGCCACAAACCTTTTAATATAAGATATAAATCTTACAGTAAAAAGATGACATGGCATGCGATGAGGTCACAAAATTATTTAGGTTGCAAAAATGGGGTGTTGTAAGTTGGGACTAGGCATTCTTGGGTAAATATTTATAAAATAAATTTATTTTAAAATTTTTCTATAGTTATTGTGGTAAATCTTTGTTGGGTCCCAACAAGAGGTCACGGGGAAAGACACAGAGTGAACAGGAGATCTTGGCTTTGACTAAGTCTGAGGATCCTGTAGGGGCACGGCTATGGTAATCGGAGAAGATGCATGGAGAAAACATAGTAAGTCAAAATGAGAATTTCACAGCCGAAAATATGTCGCTGCACCTGGGAAGCTCGTCCGTGGGAGCTTATGTGGATTCTACAACGGACACCTTGACGTGTCTACATTCTCTCTCCTAAATCTTCAAATGCTCACATAAACCGAGGTCGGTCCGATCGCCTTCCGTTCGATTTATACGATATCGGGGGATTCCCGATGATTATAATCCTCTTCATAAGTGATACCAAACGCGACCTTCATTTAATATCTGAAATAACATAAGAGCAAAACTCATAATCGAAGTTATGCGTCCACTTATTCGATATCAAGGATTATAACCATGACCGTGTATATAATTAAGCTCTCTCTCTCTAGTACCTAGTGACAGCGTGAGAAATCAAGACCATGTATTGATTCACCTGGTCAATACGTCAACATGAGTGACAACACAATATTTGACATAAATGAGGAACGTGTTACGGATGCATATATGGGCCATGATTACATACGACTAATTGTTACGGATTCATGAATGGAGACCGTTGATTTGGGAAGGTGTGCACTGTTGACTCACGAATAAAGGACGTACAGCTGATTCGTGAATGAAGACGTGTTACGGATTCACGATGTAACCCCAGACGCATGTGAATGGCAACGTAGATGACATAAAACTACATGCACCCTGTTACGAATGCATTGGTCATGGCTACAGATAAGACGGGGTTACGGATTCATGAATAGGATCGGAGACCTTAATAAATTGATTCCGGAAGAGATCATGTACGTGTTATAGCATATGTTCATGAAGAAAAACAAAGACAAAAAAAGGACGGCAGCGATAGGCTGGCCTCATTCATGGGCCTGCCCTGTCTAATTAAGTTGTCATGTTAATTAGCCGGACACTGATCATGATTTACATGTCCTGCAGGCCTACAAAACTTTTGGAAATAATGTCTGAGAGCATGAACCGGCCAAATTTGACCCACCCGCCTGGCTCAAACTCGATTTGACCTGTTAAGCCGATCTGAAAACAAAACAAAAAACACATTAATCAGGTTGATGTTGAGGTTCTTCGTCTTGCAAACCTGAAGCCCACTGATCAGATGGGCTGAATAAAATAAATATTTGATGGTTAACGCCTTGTGAACGTAGGTGGACCATGGCCCTCCAATGGCAAACCTCACAACCCACTGTTGTCTTCTTGGCAAGGGGATGCCGGCCGGTTGGCACCACAAACGAAACAATGCACCCCATCAGAGTTCATGACTTGAACCCTAATGATATACCTGATCTTTTATTATAGTATCCACCATAAGAAATCAATATAGTGAATAAATTATGCATAAAATAATATTCAGGTATATATCGTACTTGTATTTAAAAGTCTTTTAATTCGTTCATTTCAAATAAACTATCGGTTATCAGTTTCCGTTGTATAATATAGATAGGAAAATGTTCATGTTACCGTGTTAAATAATTTTTCTTGGACCATTAGATAACAATCTAATGATTCAAATATTTCAAAGAAAAAGGGAAGAAACTGCTTTTTGGCCGTTTGAGGTATAAAGGCCCTTAGATTTTTTATTAAATTTTCCATCCATCTAATTGTCTCTTTTTTTAGTAAGTATTAATTATTTTGTCTCTTATATATATATATATCACTTTTTATATATCTGATCGTTAATTTAGCGCCCAAGAGCACGTGGCACTCAAGCCCACCAAAAGCACGTGGCACCCAAACTGTCTTCTAATTTTAAATTTCTTTTAACCGTGAGATCTTTATTCCTAAAATCGAATAGTAAAAAATATGCTAACAGAAAATTTTGCAAGTATTATTAAAATAATTTTTATTTACAAGATAGTTCATATTATTTTGTTCAAGTGATAATTATTTAAATGCTAATTTTTAAGGTATTTCAAACTATTTTAACGTTGTTAATTAATGTCAAAAAACTGAAACATGTATTTAAAGGGTTAGCACCATGGTCCCCACTTCTCACACTAGCCTCTTCGTACAGTTATTCTCGTACATGTTTCATGTCATGTGCAGAGGTAACCTCTGGATCCATGTTCAAGTAAACAAAAAAACAAAAAAAAAAAACAAAAAGATTTTGTAAGGTGTAGGACTTCTTGTGAGAGATGGAAACTACCATGGCCATGGATATTCTTTTTAATTGTTAAAAGATGGGAATGCATATTTAGCAAGGAGAGGCAGCTGGGGGTTGGAATTGAGTAACTAGGATATGTAGTACATAAAGAGTTATAAATTGAATAAGAATAAATAGATGGTTAACCTCGCTACTATTTTTCAGTATAAAAATTTGGAAGGACAAGGGTAACGTATAGAAATGATCAATGTGTGCGTGTGTGTGTGAGAGGTATAAGCCCTCTCTTGTATTGGAAAGAGAGAGAGAAGGGGGGAGAGAGAGTGAGAGAGGGTGTAACGGCCCTCTTCGGCACTGGTTAGAGAGAGAGCAAAGTGAACTTGAGAGAGGAGAGAGAGAGAGAGAGTAACCAAGCGGTGGTCCTCCTTGACCCTTCTCCCCGTCAGTGGTGGTGGCTCTCCTCACAATCAGACTCCACTCTGGGTGCCACCATGAGTGGGGGTGGGAGAGGACGAGGACGAGGGAGAGAGGTGAACCATCCGAGGGTAAAAATATAATATCATAAGAGTGAATTATTACCGTTAAACATATAATTTACTAGATATAACTTTGGGGGCATGACAAATTGGGTTAGGTGATTTTAGGGTAGTGGGATAAATTCTATATAGGTAAGGATGTAAGGATAATATTTAAAGTTTTCAAAGATATACATGTATTTTTTCCTTTTTTATGCCCCTATAATCTTCTACTAAACATGTAAAATATCATATTGTAAAGGGATATACTAAAATATGAAAGACTCTGAGGGCATCTAAGATATTATATATAAGAAGCTTGAACAAAGGGAAAATATTTTTTTATTTTCTTAATCAACTTAAAATTAGGCTAAAATAAATAGCAGATGACGATTGTAATATATGAAGAAATAAGATCTATTATGGGGGTATACCTGTTAATATCAAAATTGTAGGGATGCATAATAAAATACAAAAGATTAATAGGATATATGCGTAAGTATTCCAAAGAAATAAAAATTAGTAAGTTTCCTTTTAAATCTCATATCTAAAAAGTAACATAGCCCGAGACAATTCACAGTGAAACATCAATCAGGAACTTATTACTCTCTCTCTCTCTCCCATCACTCCAGTATCGCTGCACCCTCTCTCTCTCTCTTGCCGACGCCGGAGAGAGCTGCCTCGTCCTCTCTCTCGAGTCTCGACCCTCTTTCTCTTCGGTGCTAGATAGATACGATAATTATCCGTTTAAAATTTGAAATAAATTTGAATTCATATTTTTGATAGGATGATTATCTAAATAAAATATCTGATGAATAATTTAATTAGATATCGAATAATTTAATTATTAATTGAATACAAATTAAGATATTAGAATATCTGTGTTAGATATTATCCGACCGAATATTAACTCTTAGATGAATATCTAAGGATACACATATTTATATATAATTAACGTAAATCTTAATATATTATTTGATTGCCCTTTTTATTTCTTTTTTATCTCAAAATATAATTTAGAAATAATAACTCCACTTACACTCATTTGATAAGTTCTCTCTTATAATTTAGGATGAAGTCCAATCTTTTGATAATCTCTCCTAAAATAAAAATAACTTCCACCATTTTCTTCTTTGAGAAAACAACCTACGATGCTCCTGCACGGTTCACATGACTCATCTCTAAGTAGGTCTGATAATTATTTGTTTAAAATTCGAATTGAATGCGAATTCGTATCAATAAGATTACTATCCGAATAAAATATCCGACAAATAATTTAATCGGATATTTGATAATTCGATTATTAATCGAATACGAATTCAAATATCACACTATCTGTTCCGTATCCGATCCATTTACAGATCTAGTGCTGGAGTAGAGAGAAAGAGATATAATGTGGCAATTACGAAGGGAAATATGGGGTGGAAGGGGTTATCTATGCCTAAGTGACTGGGATGGGGAGGATGGAGTTAGACAATGCACAAAAGGCTCAACAATTATAGGTGTTAAAAGGGGATATTGATAGAAACTGATTATAGAAATATCTATATGTAAGGATAACTACAAAAATATCTGTCTTATATGTATAATTTTATAATTTATTTTAATAATATGTTTAATAATCTTTTAATGTCAATCTAATGTCAAAAATATTAATTACAGTTAACCTCCGCTCAAAATATATAGAATATTCGTTCTCTATCCAAAGAGTTTTTGTCAGTCTTATCTCTCTAACAAAGAGCTAACAACTTAAAAAAGAAAAACGAGACTAAAATTTGGTTGTATGTGCCATGCTCTTTCATTGCTGACTCAATTTTTTTTTTTTTTGGAGGGGGGGGGGGGGAGAAATGGCAGTGAGGGGTGCGCACTTACCTAGGTGTGCACTTACCTAGGTCACCAGAGCATTTACTAGATGGGCTGGATCTTTCTGTCTAAAACTTGAGACCCTCAATTTGGCGGCGCGGTGTATGATAAGATTTTCCCCTTCTAATATATGAGAAACATTTATATAAACCCCTTTCTCATATTATTAGCGTTTCCTTGCACAAATACTGGTTTGAGTTTGCTACCCATGACTGTATCCATTGAGTAATGTTTAGTGCATTCGTGCACTAATTACACTCGTTAGTATAATTAGTGTAGTATTTAATAGTTATTAAATATTTTTAAATAATTTTTATATCTAATTAATTTAGTATATCGTTCACGTCATCAAATAACGTGACATGAAGGTCACGAAAAAAATGTCTATATGTGAATAGTAAAATTGATATAATTTCACTATTCAACGTAAAAAAAATCTCCCCCAACCCCCTCTCTGCCTGGGTAGTACATTAGATATTTAACTAGGGATAAGTTAGACATTTCGACCTCCCTAACCCACTTATGATTAGCAAGGGTAATCGTTTGGTCACGGTAGGGACACGATGATTCCGTCTTAAAGATTTTGAGATATCACGATAAATATGATAAAGTGTATAGATATAATTTCAAAAACTTCAAGAGATATATAGTTAATTTTGCCTACATAATTTTGTTACATGGATGGCTTCAAAATTGCCACTTTCTATACATATTAATTAAAATAATCTTATTATGATAGAATAAGTGCAGAAACATCCCTTCAGTTAACCATCATCAAAGAGAGTGATATTCTTACACTTTTGCAGCATGGATATTTTTCACACTAATTAGATAGGAGACCGGAACACATGCTTTTAGCTGTACTTATATTTTAACTAAAATTAGTTATATTTTCTTGACGGCACGTTCTGACATGTTACTCGCGCACGCTCAATATTTTCCATGCTTCGTAGATACAAGCAGTGGGGTACTCATCCATAGCAAAAAGATGAAGAAGATACGAGAAGCCCTCCGGTTGTAAGACAGTATAGATTGCTTTATTATTACAAAGATTTTAAAAAACTCGGGTAGAATAGGGTACACCACACACTCGAATGTTTTGTCCGATTTCTCGAGTTCTGGTCAGTCACAAAGCAGAAAAGGAAGAAAGAAAAAGGAGTACACAACTACATTGCTCATCTATGACTCGGGGAATCCCTTCTGAAGATGAACCTTAAACCTTTCACAACCTTCAAAACATGTCACAGAAATGTCTACACGCCCTTCAGCATCCTCTCCTGTTCTGCTTCCTCAAGGAAAACAGACCTATGTAGAACAGCAGACTCTCCTTGTTCCACTTCCTGCATCGGACACATTGATGGTAGTGCCTTGAATCGGTGGCCCAGCTGCCGCAGCTGCCTCTTGCGCGGCAAGCGCCTTCTTGCTTATAATGTGATATATTTCTGTCAAGATGGTCCTAAACGCCTCTTCAATGTTGGCTGCACTTAGTGCCGATGTCTCCAGGAAGGAGAGTCCCTCCTTCTCGGCCAGTACCTTACCATCCTCCTCCTGAACAGCTCTCAAGTGGTTCAGATCAGACTTGTTACCGGCCATCATGATGACAATGTTGGAGTCTGCATGATCTCTAAGTTCACGCAGCCATCTCTGCACATTGTCAAAAGTTTGCCTCTTGGTTATGTCATACACCAGGAGGGCACCTACAGCACCCCTGTAGTAAGCACTAGTGATGGCTCGGTATCTCTCTTGACCAGCAGTATCCCATATTTGTGCCTTGACTGTCTTACCATCTACCTGTTTAGACATCACAACAGCATGGCGGTTACGCAATAGTGAAAAATAGCTAAAATCTGGCTAATTTGAAAAAGGCTGCCTTTTGTGCTCTACAACAATAATGACTAATTATTGTCAACAAGTGCAGCATAGTTTCTGAGTTTGGTAAATAGCTTGTCAACTAAGCAGTATGCTGTTTGTTGGATAGTTTCTCAGGTACGAACAGTAGGCTTCCTAAGCATCAGAGTCGAGGCATTGGAAAGTGCAGTTCACCTATTATGTTGCATGCACATAAGATCAAATGAATCTGCATCAAGGGTTTGCTTGGACTGCTATAGAACAGGGGAATAAGATGATTTCAGAAATGATGGTATCTAAGTCTGTGAAATCAAAATCCCTGGTCTAGTTCAACACTACCTTTTTCATGAAATAAAAAGTAGCAAAATTGGCCGCCATATCAACTCTGAAATTTGGATTCGTGTTTTTTATGTGAAATCCAAACATAAGAAATACAGAAAGTACATGACATTTTAAAATGTTACATCAATGCAAACAAATTTCCACAACAAAAGTTAATGATCGCACAGGTACATGTTTTATACAATTTTTATAATCGAACTAAACAAGATTGCTGAGGCAACTGCCTACACACTCTCTTCGGCATGTTGCAGCCAAGATTCCCATCTTTTTTTTGAAAGTGAAGATTCCCATCTTTTTAAACCATCATAGATATGAAACCCATGTCAGCATCATCATACATTGCCAGATGTGAGTTAAGAAAATGGTAATGACAATCTTGTAGAAGGTGGCATGTTCTTAACTGTAGCGAGTCAGCTGTTAGTGGTATCCACGAAGACAAAAAGAAAAACTACACAAACACAAACAAAAGTAACATAAAGGAAATACCATGAAAAAACCAAATATGATTAGAATTGGAAAACAAGTGCATAAACATATGACTCCGAAAGCCTAAATCAAAGCATCAACAATCAAAGTTGAATGTGAGAATGGCAAGAAAAATGAATGGCCAACTGGAATATAGAAGCGAGAAGAAAGAAGAGAGACAGTAAAACAGAAGCAGTGCAACAAAATCAGCTAAGCCGAACAGCCCTACACTTGGAACACTGAATCAATACCCTTAATCTTACTAGAGCCCATGGAAGGCAGGTTCAGCCGAGACTAATCCCAATCAGAAAAATAAGAGAAAAACAACCAAAATTGGTCTGGCTCGGGCCGAATCATCCTGAATCGGACCAAACTTGGCTGTATTGGATGCTGATTAGCTGATTCATATAAGAATTGGTTGATCTTCGCTGATTAGAGTTTGTTTAAAAGGGATAAAGTGCACAAAAATTTCTTTACATATTACATGTGTATAAATACTTTTATTCATGAAAACCCCTCTTTATTTTGTGATAATACTTTTGCTTTTTTTATTTTTGTGGTGGATGGGATTAGCACTGTTGGATTGGCCGATCCGATCCGATCTGGATCAGGATTGGGCATACCCGATCAGGGTACTTGACCTGATTTGGAATTCCTTGCTAGAGCCAGACCTTCTGACAGTGAGAGCACTTTAAATCAGATTTAGAATTCCTTACTTTCGGTAAGACCAATGCTGAAGCCTTTTTTAATATCCACATTTTTGACTCTGTGCTTCAATTGTTTTGCCATAGCTTCCTACAATTCTCATTTCTCCTATTTATCTCCTATCAAACTCCATTTTTGCTGTCCAGCATTTCATTTAAAATAGCTAATCTTGCAACTGTCTTGTAGAATTTTCCTTTTAGCTATAAAGGCAGTTCACAATAACACATCTGACCTTTTTCCGGTTTGTACCACATCCAACATATTTGAAACTTCATTACTCAAGACTGCAGCAGCTACTCCATTTTTCTGTAACATGCAACCCAGGTGCAGAAAGTTTGAAGGTAAGGGAATGCATGCCCATCAATAATGATGTCCTCATGAAAGAGCTCCGAAAATGGGACAATTTTCTCTTACCAGACCAACCCTCTGAACAGAGATAGGGATCAGCGATGTGGTCAGTATCATGAATAATGATGGCATAAATCCAGGCACAGTTTACAGTGCCGATGCTTTTGTTGGTTGGATTGATACCTTACATCAAGGGCACTCCACCATGTATCTAGTTTCTGAGCCCTCAGTATCCTCAATTAAAACCATATTATCTGCAAATAACAAATACCAAGGCACATGTGCCTTGACTTTTGCAATCATCATGTTCATCGCCAAGGCAAAAAAGATAAAGAATCAATGCAGAGTCTTGGTATAAACCATTTGCAACAAAACAATCCTTGGCCTCTTCATATACAATCAAACTCTAGTCTAATAATTTATGCATATAATTCAACCCATATATGTATTTGCTAGACAAATTCCTTTTCTCAAAGGGCCGGTAATTAGTCTTCTTGGGTGTCACAGACCTTTTCCACATCACAGTAGAAACTAGGAATAAGATCGGCCAGCATTAGGTAAAACTGGATCAGCTGATCCAGACATGATCTGGCTGACCCAAAGTTGGCAAGGATCGGCTTTCCTTCTAGCCCAGAAAGAATCCAAGAAATGACAAAAATCTTTAAAAAAGGAAATGGTATGGTAAACTAGAAATGTACAGATTAAGCATGAAAAATCACAATTTTAGATGCTTAATGAAAGAAATCTTTGTATTTATTTGACTCCCAATGTCAGATTATTCAACATGATGTAGCAATTGACTCCATTACTTTGAAAGGGAAAAAAATCAAAGTAAAAGGTCAGCTGCTATAAACCATTGTGGATAGAATGCAAGAAACACTATTAGAACCCTACACAATGACCTTGCATATTGCAGGTTGTTGATGAACTATGGAATGAGTGCTTATTGATAGACTGCAGTGTGATGAGTAGCTTTGTATAGTTTTGCCAAGAATTCCTCTTCTCCCAATAGTAACAATAGATTTCATTTTTCCCAGCATTCATTCAAACATGTCATGATAGAAGAGTGAAGAAGAGTGAAAAATAGCAAAAGAAAGTGAGAAAAGTGGAAGAGAGTGACAGGAGAGAGGAGAGCTATGGACCTGAGAGGGTCAAAGAATGGGTATATATGGCCCCCAGACCCATCCCAGCTGTTGCTAGCCATTTTCCAATGGCTAGCAACAGCTCTTCCACTCTCCAAAGGACTAACCATCTACTCTCCCAACAGTTAGTCTGACCAGCTAAGCTCGATATGCCTGATCTGGGGTGGGTCTATCCTTCTCCTGATCACCCAAATCAGCTGATCTTGGACAAGGATCAAGGGTCAAGGACTGATGGGCCAGGACTGTGTTGGCCCACCAAAATCTGATCCAGATCAGCCAACTTTGTTTCCTTGCTCCAAATCATAAAAATGTTCTTCTCCCTAACCTTCTCCATCATCTGACACAGCATATGGATTTGTTCCTCACCAGTCAGACATTAATCCAAACTAATTGTCAACGACCACAGCAAATGCACTTGATCTCTTTTCAGCATTCCTTTTCTAGAGCTTCATAATGTGGCAGATTGTAAGATTGATTCTCTATGTGAAAGAAATATTGGATATCTCACTTGTTCTCATAGAAAGGTACCAGCATACTTTAAAACCTTCAGGCATCTGGCATGTGCCTTCATCTCCATATCTCATTGAATGGATTGATTAATCACCTCATCCTATGTACTCCATACCTCGTAATTATACCATGCCATGATGTCATATGCATTCAGAACTAGCATACTAAAACCCCATTTGAAAATGATTAATGGAAATGGACTATGACGCTATGTCATCCAGTTTGCTTGTCAAATAATTGATTACAGAATGTAATTTTATAAACCCAGTTTAAAAGGATGATATCAGAATTAAGCTGCAAATGAACATAAAAATGTGGTTTAAAAAGTGCAAGAACTTTGCCTTTTCAAACATTCATTAAAAAAATATCTGTCTACCAATTTTAAACAGAACCAAACTCTTTGATGAAACACAAGTTCATCACTGATGTTTACAAAATTGCAGCACAATTAAATGGAAATTCAATCTTCATTGGACCAACCACCCTCTGCTGTCATTCTCTTGAAAACAAATGGTGTCAAGGAATCGGTGTCGCTGCCAATTAACACAGCATAAAGATGGCAAGATATCAAGGCTTCTAAGTGGATTTCTCTCATGCAAATCAGAATCATCAATGCATTCACTAATGAAGGTAACAAAGTCAGCTTAAGCTACAGACATTTATGATTACTTCATTCAAGACCTACTTTTGACTACATGAGAAAAATAAAAGAATGACAGATAGTCATTGTTGGGGGCCACATAAAAATTATCAATATGCTGCTGTTGCCTCACATATTCCTCAAAACATCCATTAGGGCAGTAAAGGGAGCTGGAAAATTTTCAATTTCAATTTGAATTAATATGATATTACCTAAAAATGTATCCAAAAGATATTACATGGGTATGTGTAATTAAATGGAACAGATATAGAAACTTATATCTACTCCATCTAAATGTCCATGACTAATGACTAGCGGCCACTGGATCAAATATCTAATGGCTGCTTTCAAGGTTGTAAGAGAGGGAGGGGAGAAACTCTGTTCTCCCCAATCTATCCGCACCCATTTCCTTGCACAATACGTCCCCCACCTCTAAGGGTATCAAATGAACCCCACAAAATATATTACAAAAGAGTTTAAGGAGCTTGGAAGATAGGTTACAATACAACGTTTTGGTCGGAACAGGTCAGGATAAATCCAGATGGCTGGGATGTGGCAAGATACCCACCAGAACATAGTAGAAAGTGGACCACCCCATTTCCTCACGGGGTGGTTTGTTTTAGCCAATTCCGTCAGGGTGAGATGGAATTGACAACTTTGGTATCCACCTTGAAGGTGAAATTCAAATCCAAAAAAATACCCCCCATTCTGGGACCGCTGGCATAAGGGCTATAAGAGTCCTAAGATTTTGTTTTCTCCCATGAAGGTCCATTGCTTGGGTTTGACTCTACAATACCCAGCAGGGCTCCTTGAGAATGCAGCCAAATCTACACGCTCCTGCGTCACCTGAACTATGCCAAAAATTTACGTCTGAAATTTGTTCCTAAATAATTTTTTGGTAAAAAACCGATCTCTGAAGCACTAAACAATGACGCGGAAAATTAAAAAAATCAATAATAAAAAAGGTTCCTCCAAACTATCAAGCACAATACTTTCCGTTGATCATTCACAAATTATGCCACACTGAAAGAAAAACCAGTAATAGTGTCACGAGTCTTATTCATTCATGTAGATCAAGATTAATTTGTCGTAAATTCCAAAACATAACACAGACGGGACATGGATGAAAAGGTGACTCAGGACGCACAGACCATCAAATTTCTCAGAGAACGCACAAACCAAAGAAAAAGAAATGGAATATCAGAAAGATCGCGAATGAGAGAGATCAGCAAGCAAGCAGCATTCGCAGACGAGAAGAAGAAATCCTCACCTGAAGGGTCCGGGTGGCGAACTCGACGCCGATGGTGGACTTGGACTCGAGGCAGAACTCGTTCCTCGTGAACCTGGAAAGGATGTTCGACTTACCGACGCCCGAGTCGCCGATCAGCACGATCTTGAAGAGATAGTCGTACTCGTGGTCCACCCTGTGCGCCATCGCATGCGTCCCAGCTCCCTTCCCCCCTCCGATCTGAAGCCAAGCAGCGCCAAATCAGCGGAGGCGAATCAGACGAAAACAACAACAAGATCCCGCCTTTGTTGCGGATAACAAACGTACGAGGGACGCACCTATGGTTGCCGGGGTGACCGGGATCGGAGGAACCCTAGAATTGGGAATCAGAAGGGGATCAGGTCAGGCGGGCGGGGTGGTGGTGGTGGTGGGAGGCGAGTGGAGAGAGAGGGAGGAAGAAACCAAAAAAAACCGAAACTTGGCGACGCCCATCCTCTAATGGTGCGGGGATCAGGAAAAAACGACGGGAAGGCCGAGAGGGACGGTTTTTTTTAAACAAACCCCTAACAGTAGTTATATTCCACGCATGTCCGCAGTAATTAATTTATTTATATTTATTATTTCTATCACATTCTTTAATATTATGATTTGAGATATCAATTTAATACGATATAATATAATATGATTACGTATCGAGATAAGAAAGATATTTAATATATATTTTATAAATAAGATAATATATATATATTATTAGTTCAATTAGTCAAGATATTTGTTATTCAATTGAATGGTCTTCTGTTTGAATTTTAGAAGTGTATATTTTTTTAATTCTTTTTAACTTTAATTAAAGTATATATATACTCTTTACACGTTTCAGAGTTAAACGTACGATTAAAATGTACTTCTAACTAACTTATTAAATAAAATTAGATATAAAATAAAATATTAAATATTTAAAAATATATGAATAGTGTATAAATTACGTATCACGTAATGATCGTATCGACCACCGGTTGATACGATTTCATATGTGTGATACAGGACGTATCGTATTGATTTGTCAAAACTTATTTAACATTATCATATATATCACCATATTAAAAATATTGTTCAATTACATCTCTCATATTATGTCACCGTCAAAATTAATAAAATCTTTTATGAAACATACAAAATAAAAGTCTTTATCTTTTTGAGATAATGTAACTCATTATTTTAATTATGTAAGAAGACTTAAAGAAAATATATTAATCTTTTGTCATCTTAACCTATTTAAATTTTCTTTGTCAAGGATTTAAAATTAAATTAAACAAACAGTGTGTTACAACAGGGGCATATGTGATAAGAAATGATTATTATAGAGATATGTATGATAATATAAACAGATAAGGGTATACAATAAATGTAGTTAAATCTTTTATGTATTTTTTTATTATTTTTTTATCCGGGGGTAAACGAGGGGTTTGGTCTCCCGTCGGCACGGCGCGGGATCAGATGAGCGGCAGAGAAGGAGTCCATGTTCTCTGAACCCTGGCGTATTGCGCCACTCATGTGGGGAGGGTTGGGTCCTGTGAAATCTACTATCCTGATCTGTTGATTTAATGGTTAGAATTAAGTTAAAGAGTCGGAAGGTTTGATCTGAACATGTTTCAACCTAGTTAATATTTTTTAAAAAAAATAATTAACTTTCTCTTACGTCGTCTAGATTATGGTCAGATATGTATATATATATATATATATATATGTATATATTATGGTCAGATATGTATATATAAAAAATCTACTATCCTCTCTTTGTTTGTTTCAGGACTACAAAGTTATACACTTATACGTAAAGCACCTCGCCTGCAGGTAGTTTCTTTTCACTGTCTTATTTATTCCAGAGTTGTAGATCAGTTATTGTAGCACTAGAGTCTCTAGCTAGGTAGGTAGGTAAGGTGGTTCTCCTCCCAAAAGAACGTTGATACCCGATGATGATGAGTTTCTTGCTTTGGTTGCCTACCAGTTATGAACTATTTTGTTTGTCTCTGTGCCTTCAGATATGACTTTGATTTGATGTTGGTTGGTCGTGGGATCAGCATTTGGATGGATCTGATCCAAGGAGTAGCTTCTCTTGGCATTCTCAGTTGATTACAACTTTAACATCTAACCCTAGTAGGTGCTGGGGGAGCTGGCTATATATATATATATATATATATATATATATATGGGGGCAAGCAGGGGCCATGGCTCCTCCAAAATTTGGAATTTCTCTCGTATTAAAAAAAGCTCTATCCAACCATCGCCCCGGCCGGGAACAGAACTATAATCATGTACTGAGAAAGCTCAACATATATATATATATATAATCTCCAATTATTTTGAATTTATGTATAACCTCTTCAATTATATCATTCGTCCTTCTAATGTACTACGCAATAAAAAGAATGTTGCTTCTCCCATTGCATCATGGCACAATCAATTTCACTCTTGAAGCCTTAACCTTACTCGTCACGACCCATTGTTACATTAAAATTTTAAAGTCGACTTTGATAATAAAATAAGAGTAGAATAAGATGAGTTATTCCATTTACCCGTCCTTAATCGACTTTGATAGTAGAGTTAAATTATTTGAGGTCGATTAGAGTTAAGACTTTTATTCTAAGATTAACTCATTCATCCTTTTCAAATGGAATAAGTTAACTCCAGAGTAAGGGTAGACTATCAAACCCAAAAAAAGAAAACTCAAATTAAGAATAACTCATCAGAACTCACCCCGGATAACATGTTCTAGCATATTAAAAAAGTCGCCCCAATGATTTCTTTGATAATGGAGTAAGGCTCGAGTAAGGTAACCTATCCGTCTTACTCGGACTTATCCATCTTTGATTGCATCGCTCGGGTGGGTAGAGTAACTCATCCGGGATTGAAAAGGTAAGGTGTAGTTAAAGGTGGATAGTTTATTCGACCAAAATGGTCGAATAAATTACCTGAGTCGAGTAGGGTAATATTTTGTGAATTTCTTAATTATAATATTTTTAATTATTTTAATTATTTTATTTTTTTATTCCAAATCGGATATAATATATCAAACTACTTAGACTTAACTCTCGAATAACTTACCTAGCTTTACCCCCATTCTATATATATCAAACATGCTTCCTTTTTGTTTTTTGTTTTTTTGTAGTTCTCTTTTTGTTTTCTTTGGCTTCAATGACATGGTGGGCACTGATATTGTCAGGAGTTACGTTTCCCTTGAAAGTTGAATCACTTAATTAATTTGTTTTCCCAAAAAACAATGGATATGAAGGATTCCTCTTTTTTTTTTTAATGTTGGGCCACCGAAGGAAGGGTGGTACGTTAAGATCGCTTGAGAGGCTGCGCGCAACTCCTTGGCATCACCCACAAACGGGAGATTCGTGTTCTTCTTATTGTTTTTTTCTGAGTGGTTGTAATTATAATGGAATTGTTCGGTGGGGGATCGATGGGGGAGGGCGCATCCAGTTTAGCTGGCGGAACATGTCCACTTGTACGCGTGCCACGGCCTTTGGTGATATCATGGGCCCACATGGCCCATTTTCATATCCGAATGATGGTGCATTTCTGTTTGTTTTTTTCACCACCTTGGTTTGTCGTGCATATATACATGTGCCCGGCCGAATACATATGGAGAGAAAGCACCATGTTATTTTTTTTTTAAAATACTTGTGGCATCCTACTGAACCCCTCTCCCTGAGGCCCTCTCCACCTCGAGGTGTCGGCATGTCCCTCATAACATCCATATGTTATGCCTTTCCACTTGTATTTATCTAGTCTTAGGATCATGTCAACGTGCATGTAGCACATTATAACAGTTGGCATCGATCGGCTCCACCCTCTCCTTGCTAGCTGTTAGGAAGGGAGCGGATGGCCTTGATTTCTTAACTTCCCATGGGGACACTTAAGCTGCTCCTGTTAAGATATGTCATGCATATATATTTATATATATTTATATATGTCAAGCTACATTTACATATGGATAAAGCTCTGACGATGATGTCAAGCTACAATTACAACATTAATTAGAAACACTTAACAATCCAAAATCGATAATCCTTCTACCTCATAATTTTTACGTTGTCTGATGTCATGCATATAAGAGAGGCCAGATGGGGAGGAAGATTCAAGATGGCATTTAAAGGTCGCGAAAGGAAGGTGGACGACGTTATTAATTTAATGCGGCGTCCAACTTTGCTCTTTAATTAAAATAATTAATTTTTTCGTTAAGGTTTTATCCATTTCTCAACCTAGCTAGCTATATAAAATTCTTCTTTCGTTTTGCCCGTGTTCCCTTCACTAATTTTAGTGTACACTTTCTAGCCTAACATTTTTGTTTGACTGAAAAATGACAAACCCACGTACTTTACGCCATCCTATGATCTATTATATATAACATCATCATATATAGTTGTGGGGGCTCCGCCTTATTAATTAATGAGGGTACATTAGTTTCCCTCTATCATACATAGATCATAAAATAGAATAAACTATTACTATACTTATACCAAGGCACAGGACGTACAAGATCATGAGGAAAACAGTATATATAGAGTTTTGCATCAGTTCTCTCCTAATCATAGCTAGAGGATGAACATAAAGGATGTGGTCAAATACGACACAAATTGCATTTTTCTTTTTATTGCACGACAGATAAAGAAGATGATGCATAGTCAACTTATCTAAGAGTAACAATGGAAACAAGAAAGGGGAAAAAAAAAGGGGAAAACATAGCTATTGACTACCCAATTAATTCAGCCAAGAACTGAATCTCCTACCTAAACATAATTTCCTAGAAAAAATCACCTCGTGCTTTTAGCTGTACATCTTTCATTTACTGCCTATAGAAGACAATTGGGCTCCTCACTTCATAAACTCCGTCACTCCACGTCAGTGAAGCGGAGATGACCGACTTCTTCACCTTGTCATTCGCTAATCTAACCTTCACAACAAAGGATTGCTTTTCTTGCAGCCGTTTGAACGACAGGACTGCGGGATTGACATCTACTTCGATGTCAGGCGGAGCATTCACCGTCACTTTGTAGATCGAATTAGGTGATCCGACATTGGTCACGGTCCTGTGGAAGCTCCTTATTAAACCCGTTGACGTCATGGGGAGAGCAAAGGATGGGTAATTGAGATCCCACGCAGTTCCATTGTTGTCGGCACTGCACACGCTGTTATCGCCGGTGATCTTCCTGAGTTGCTCGGTGGAGTAGCCATCACCACACAGCATCCTTACATAGTCTCCTTCGCCCGCATCATATATCAACCCGGGTCTCGCGGCTTTGACGGGGTTTATATGGCCAGCACCGTAGGCAAGCTCCGCATCGGGATTGGACGATGATCGCATTGGAGATGCTTCAAGAAACACATATATGGATCAGGAAGTACGTAATTAGATTTAAATACGTACGTACGCGCGCATGCATATGTCCGGAAGCCCTAATTGTACTTAATTAGTGTCAGGTATATATATACATATAGTCCAAGGCTATATATGCCACTTCGCTTATGCAACATTAATTAATCCAATATTCTTTGCATTTTTAAGAGTTAGTGATGCAGTTAATAACGTTGTGAAGAATATGGGGTCGACTTAATTACAAGGGAGTTCATTCCAGTGCAAATGAGGATGATATGTAAAACAAAAATGAAGTGCCTCCAAAATCATGACAAACCCTAGCTAGATCTTAATAATAATTAATTGATCGAGTCACATGTACGTACTACTCTTACCGGTTGTCATCAGAGCAGATTTGATTGCCGCAGGCGACCATGTTGGGTGGAACGTCTTGACGTAGGCGGCGATACCAGAGACGTGGGGGCATGACATGGACGTGCCAGAGATTATATTATATGCCACTCTTCTCTTATCCATCTTACTCTCTGACATGCTTTCTAACGGTGACCACGCCGCTAATATGTCTACACCAGGAGCTGTTAGGTCGGGCTGCATGAAAATAATTAATTAATGTGAGATCAAATTAATTAGATGGATCATCCATCACCGTTTCGGTCATTGATATTTTCGTTGATGTGATGGGTACCTTCAAGATTTCACTAATGGGGTTAGGTCCCCGTGATGAGTATGAAACAACAAAAGGGGCTTTTGGGTTATTCATCTGCCTGGTCTTTGATATAGTTGCCGTTGGATTGCTGCATGTGGAGCCATATTGGATACAAGTTATTGATTATATATGAAATTCCAAGCATATATATGAAGATTCTACGTACGTACGTCTATCTATCTACTTGGGAAAGAAGGCAATTATAGTAACGCCGACACACCTCGTCCGTTTTATGTAGGAATGAACGTCTGTTGCATCCTCTTGATCCAAGACCGTTGCAGGCAAGGCGCAGGACTCGGCGTCATCGGTGAAGTCTTGCATTATTGCTCCAACACCGCCCACGCTCAAAACTTCATCGCCGAGAATGAGTGAATCACAGAGAACAATCTTGCCATTCACCAATTCCTTGTCCAAAGCTTGCAGGAAACAGTTCCTGCAATTAATGAGTGGCATATATATTGATCATTAATTAACATTGAAATTCTACTTTAGATGTTTGGTTTACGTACGTTCGAAACACTAGCTATATGATCAGTACGTAAGTCCCTGCTGATATATTAACTGATAAATATATCTCCACATGTTTCTGATTCGTGGATTAATCTTACGTACTGCGCGTATAATGGATCGGCTGACTTGTTTGCGGGGGCATCTCCTCCATAGATGAGCGGATACATCTTGTCTTGGAGGTCGTAGGTGTTGATGACAGCGCCCTGTATTAAATCAAGGGAACAGTGCAATACTTAATTTAAAAAGGAACGAAAACAGTTTCAAGAATTTATAGACCGTTAGCCACTACATGCCACAAGCTGCCGGTTCCTCTGTATTCATAATTTCAACAGAGCATATATATATAGATCAGTGATAGATAGATTCCTTGGAAATTAAATACTGGGCAACACGGAACGCCGAACAAATTAAGATGCCGGCCGTACGTGTTGCACTTTTGCGACGGTTGAATATCTGTCGCTATAATAATTGTGAAAGACCGCACATTCCGATGGCGTCTGTAATCCGCTTCACACAAGCATATATATATCTGTAATTAAATCCTTACCAACTATATAGGATCTAAGTAGCATGTGTGGGTCACCTTCGCTTTCTCATTGTTAATGATTTCCCCAGAATCATGTTACTCCCTCCGAGGGTCATTACTAGCTTTAAGTGCCAACTCTTGTACTAGCTACTAGTGCACATATGCCATCCTAAGAGGAGCATTTGAAGTTTACTGATCAGTTTCTCGGGTGTCTTTCATGGAAGCAGTACTAACAGATGATTCAACTCCACTTCCACTTTCCAAGGGCAAAGAATCCAGTAAAGAATTGAATGAGGTGCATAATATATATATATGTGATTATATATATATATAAGGCTGTTTACATTTCCATTTTCTCTGATCAATTTGGACTAAATAACACATGGTGCATTCGTGCCAACAGAATATTGATATATACATATGTGAATGGGTACGTATTAAGACTTAAAAACGAACAAATTATATCTTATATATATTGCACAACATATATGAGCGGCTCATGCCTCCCAGTACGTCTACCGTAAAGTGATAATGGGAAATGGAGTTACTGGAGCTACCTCGTATGTCTTCCCGTTACCCAATTTTGCATCAGCAACGAACCTCCTGTCGATGGTGTTGGCAGCCACAGTTAACGTCCAGGGAGAGATATTTGAGATAGTGCCAGCCTCTGGACCATCGTTGCCGGCAGAGTTGACGGTGAGAATCCCTTTCTTCATAGCGTGGAATGACCCGATGGCGATCGCGTCGTGTACGTATGGGACTGTATAACCCCCAAGGGAGACGGATAAGATGTCCACGCCGTCGGCGATGGCGTCATCGAAGGCCGCCAGGATATCGACATCGGTGCAGCCAGTGCTCCAGCAGGTCTTGTAGACAGCAATCCGAGCGGAGGGCACGCCGCCCCGCGCCGTTCCCTTCGCCAGGCCGTACAGGTCCACACCTGCGACCTTCCGGCCAGCGACCGTAGACGCCGTGTGCGTTCCATGGCCCTCGGTGTCTAGTGGAGATGCGACATCTCCGGTGGCGATGCCCTCATGAAGGTGGTAGAATCGAGCCCCAACGATCTTGCTGCGGCAGCAAAAGAAACCAGATTAGATACAACTACTAATTAGTCGTAAGAAATAGGATCATCGCCTTCTTTTCTTAAATCGAAGTGCAAGCAAAGTTGTTTTTTTTTTCTGTCAACACAGTTCTGTCTGAACTCAAAACAGGACACCAAAACATCTTAATTTTCTCGAAACGTTTTGAGATACAATGAAGTATATGATCAGGGGTGATATAGGGATGTGAACCAGCGAGTGGAATTACTCGACGTCTACAGTGGACCCTTCCAACGTCTCAAGGGAGACGTCTACACTCGTTAATCCGAAGTCCGAAAGAAGTACGTAACTGGAGACGCGTGGGTTTGAACCCACCATCTCCCCCTTAATGAGAGGAGGGATGTGTACATATGCGCGCTGTCGTATATATATATATATATGTTATATAGGACACAGCGTTTCAGAAATATTGGTTCATGATATGTAAAGTCCATGTTAGCTAGGACTCCAGCGCGGACTCCGACTCCACCGGTAGCACTACCTTAGCACATAGCTAGCGTGTGGTTATCGCGATAACAATTAATGTTTCAATATCATGATAAAACAGTCCTTAATTATATCTGGGATATGTTCGCTATGTGCTAAGGTGAGAGGCTGCAGGCGGAGTCGGATTAATCTGGCGCTGGACTCTTAGCTAACATGCATGGTTCACAATGCTGCTTACTTGTTGCATTTGAAATCTGAGGAAGTTTGGCAAGTTCCCTTCCATTTACTAGGAGGGGGTCCATAGCCCGTGTCATCGAAGCTCTTCGAGTCCGGCCAGATTCCGGTGTCGATCATGCCCACAATGACGTCGCTCTCCACGGAAGGAACCCTGACAACATCGACCGGGAAGTTCATGAAATCCCAGGACCTTGTCGTGTGGAGCTTATAATTCTTGCTGGGGAAGACGGACACAACTCCATCCATGCCTGCATGCATGCAGGAGTTAGCTAGGTACGTAGTAATGATCATAGAAGATGCACACACTTGGATGCTAACTAATGAATCAGATTAATCAAGCGATGGGAAATCTTATATGTTCTTTTACCTCTAATCACCTTTGCTTCTTTCGCGGTTAACATGGCCGAGAAGCCACTGAAACTCCTCTTATAACTGTGTAATATGTTCGTGGAAGAAGCAGTACCGCTGCAGGCGATCGCGGAAGGAAGAAAGGAAGTACACAGTCAATCGAAGCAGCACTAGTACACTAAATACAAAGATCACGAGAACTTCTTGCGGGGCCGGGACGCACCTGCCAATGACACGATCCAGTATGTCCCTGTGGGCAGCTTCTGCATCTGCGGTCGAGATGCCTTCGGGGAGGTCTCCCATGTAAACGATATAAGCCTGCATGCATACAGAGCTATAAAAAGAGAGAGAGAGAGAGAGAGAATTGAGCAGATGAACAAAATATTAACTACGAACTCGCCTTTCTGTCGGATGCAGGAGGTCCAACGTTGCCAGCCACTAGTGCAGCAGGGGAAACAAGGGTGAGGAGGAGGAAGAAGAAGAGCGGCCATGAGGGCGAAGGGGGGAGGGGCCTCCTATGAGAAGACATCGTTGGCCGGCAGGGGAGGAGAGCGCGCGCCGGCTTCGACATTCGACGCAAGCAGTTTATGTATGATTCCAAGCACACCACAGACATGCAGAGGAACGTGCAAACCGCGCGTCTCAATCTATCTATATATAAGCGGATCAGGTGATCTGCTTTTGTTATCGTTATCTTAAGCTTCTCGTCAATAACAAACCGAGGAGAGTACGCATTTGGCATCCTCTATATATATAGGACTCCTTATCATGTTAGATAACTATATAGTTGAAATTAAAAAAACTTTTAACAACAAAAATTAAGTTGTTTTGTTTTTTAAAGTTCCTTTTCTTATAGTGAATTGCATGTACTGTCGGCGATGGCAACGGGGGAAATAAAGATGAGGAGGAAGAAGTAGATATGAATACTAATTAATGGTCGTGGGGGCAAACCACAAGGGAGGTCCTTTAATTGAGAACACATAATTAAGGGCTGGTAGCGGGGGGAGGGGGAAGGACCGCAACAAATTCTTACAGGGTGTTTGGTTGTTCTTTTTTATCTCTTTTTTCTCTCAATTTTAAAAAAAAGCAAGAGATCTTATAACTCTGTTTAGTATGTATCTCTTAATTTTTAGGGAGAGAATCTACTCCCGTGATGTTTGGTTGCTCTTTTTTACCTCTTTTTTCTCTCAATTTTAAAAAAAAAGAGCAACCGATATTATAACCCTATTTGGTATGCCTCTCCTAATTTTTAGGGAGAGAATCTATTCCCGTGTAAATCTTTCTAAAAAAAAAAAAACACTGGACCAATTTTTTTAAAAAAAACACTCACGACGCCTCGCTCTCTCCCACTCGCGACCCCCTCCCCTCCCCAGCGTCTCCCCTTCCCTCCCTTCCCTCTCCCTCCCGCCGACTGCCCCTCCCCCCTGCCTTTACCCCTGCCGGCCTCCCCCTCCCCCCTGCGGCCCCCCCTACGGCCCTCCCCTCCCCTCCCCGGCAACCCCCTCCGCCGACGGCTCCCCTCCCCTCGGCCCCCCTCCGCCGGCGGCTCCTCTCCCCTCCCTTTCGTGGCAGCTGTCTGCCGTCCACCCTCCCCTCTCTCCTCTGCGTAGGCGTCTGCCATCCGCCCTCCTCAGCGCCCTCGCAGCCGTCTGCCCTCCCCTCCCTAGCTCTCCCTCCCGTTTCCCCCCGCCGGCCTCCCCCTCCACCCTACCTTTCCCCCCTCCGGCCCCCCCTGCGGCCCTCCTCTCCCCTCCCCGACAACCCCCTCCGCCGTCCGCCCTCCCCTCTCTCCTCAGCGCCCTCGCAGCCGCAGCCATCCGCCCTCCCCTCCCTCTCCTCCGCCGTCCGCCGTCCGCCCTCTCCCTTCTCGTGGCAGCCTCCCGCCCTCCCCTCCTTCTCCTTTGCCATAGCAGCCGCAGCCCTCCCCTCCCTCTCCTTTGTGCCGGCCTTCGCAGCCCTCCGTCTTCCCTCTCCTCTGTGCCGTGTAAGCCAAACAGGATTACAAAAATTTTTGAATTTATGAAGCTGCTGCCAAACAAAAAGTGACAACTTACGTCAATTTTAAATTTTAAGTCAAAAATTATGTTGACATATTTTTTTAGATATAAATAATTTTAAAAAAAATTATTCCCAAACACCCCGTTAATTATATAACCAAATTATAGAAGGACAGGTACACGATCTCCGTTTCTTTTGTTCGCATGGGAAAGTAACTCCCCCATGAGTCCATCCTAGTCAATCGTGTCCACTCTACGGGGGTGGGTTTCCTCTCCGAGTCCGGCTCCTCTAAAAGTCATCCTCTTATCTAGCCTTAATTACTTCATCCGAGTGTGAAGAGTTTGTATGCCGTGGCGTGACGCCCCCAATCAGACCACACTACATGTGGTTCTAAAATTGGAGGCATCACAACCCAGTTCGAGATAAGTCTTAAAAAAGATTTAAACCACCAAACTATGCCAAATGATCCGTTGATAGAATTTACATTAATGCTCCATGATTATTTAGCTAATTGTCTATCCCAAAATATAAAAATATTACATAGACAATGGTTTACTATTCATATCTTCAACAACAACCTTCGAAAATAAATATCTAAAATTTGCGATGATAAGGATACTCTTCTGCCAGCCTACTCTGACTCAGTTGGACTTACACTCTCACTCCTTACCACTATTTCCTCCTGAAAATATTTACCAACAGATTTGTGAGTCTGCGAACTCAATAGTCATTTGAACCACACACATGTTTACTACTACTCAAAGATTTAAAACCAGCCATAATATAACATTGCATTCTTACCTCAGCAACCTATATTCATATATGTGAAAGGAAAGGCTGATGAAACAAAGGCTGTTAGGATGTACACAATCACATAGCTCAGTACAGATGTAGTAGGGTGCAAACATGTAGCCAGGTTTAGACCCATTAGGGTGACGAAGTTAGTGGCCACTATTGTTTAAAAAGGCGGCGTCTCATGACACTGAGACTTAAGTCTCAAGGTGATACATTAGAAAAATGTCTTGAGACATGCGCAACATGCATTTTATTTGAGGTTTACGTCTTTTTTTTGATTGATTTGCATGGTATGTCTCACTGCCTTTACCACCTCAAGACATTTACTTGAGGCTTCTATATCACTTAAAAAAATGATGCAATGAGGTGTCGAAGGGTAGATCTAAGAATTATATTTATTTTGTTCTCCTTAAAATATAGTTCTTTACTTTTTTTCTCTATAGGTACTGCTTTTTTTTTTTTAACGGGAAGGGGATAACTAAGTTCAAACTCGGGCCCTCCCCCATATGGGTAAGGGTGACGAACCACCTACGCTAGACAACTGATTCATAATTTAGTATTTTTGAAATAACATGAATTTATCATTGAGTTGATATAACATTAACACATGAAAATTAATATTATTTTTAATTTTTTTGATAATTTTAAGATTATTTTTTTAGTTTATCAAGACTTACGTCTCATTGTGTCTTAAAACTTACGTCTTATGAGGCTCACATAAAGCGTCTCATAATCGTCTCAAGACCTTTTAAACTATGGTGGACAATACCCTATAAGCTAAGAAAATCATTCACAAGTTTTTGTAAGTAAAATTCTGGGCAATTGAGACTTGAAAGGAGTCAAGTGGATGGATGACGGGTGACTTAGGAGACAACCGCTGGTCTTAGAAGGTACCAACTGATAGTGTTAGTTTTTTTTTTTTGCGTAATTCAAAATCTAACATAGTTGGCTTAGGATTTAACTTGAGCACTCGAAATGTGCTAGCAAACTAAAGATGTATAGTTCGGAATTGGAAAGTTGGAAACTACACCCCAAGTAATTTTTCACTTACCACATATCCAGATTTGAACACGCAACCTCTCAACCATATAGAAAGCAGGGTTCGCCGACTCGATGGATCGTATCGGATCGAGATCTTCCTGATCCGGTATGATATAGCCGAGTCGCATCCGACTCGGCCCTCTCTCTCCCTCTCCCCTACTCACCCCCTCCTCTCTCTCTCTCTCTCTCACACACTATGACTCTGCCCGACTCGATCAGCCGATGGCCTGGAGGTGATCCATAGGGTATCGAGTTTTGTCAGATACGATACGGCACGCCCGAGTCGTCCCGAGTCGACAAACCACGATAGAAAGATATAAAATTATTCGGCCACGGACCGTTCCCGCGCTAGATTCTTTTCACGAGGAGAATCATTTGAGTGACAATTATGTGATACATGAGTGCATGGTTAATGGCATTAGAAGAATACCAGCAGGTGGGTTGGATGGTGCATGGAAAGAGTCAGTTGGTGGATGACAACGGTTTCAAAATCCACATGATTTAATTTAAAAACTTTCAACCCACATTATTAAATATTCTCAACTATTATTAAATTACTTGTCGATTAAAAGTGACATAGTTCTAATATTTGTTTCTTATGCATCTGTTAAATACCAAATGAACGTTTTTGATAGTACACTTTTTGGTATCATGTAATATATAAATTTATATTATATTTGAATAATTTTTCATGTGAAGTTAAATTATATATATATAAACGTGCTATGCAGGTGAATTTATTTTAATTTTTAAAATTATAGTATTATATTAAATAATAAAAAGTAAAAAGTAAAACATAATTAACTATTATTACCCAAGGAGTACATTTGGAACAATTATCAGCGAGGATTAATGGGTCCTGCATCCTCGTTGTATCAGCCCAAGTGATAACCTGTCTGGAACCAGCTGATCTATCAATTCCCATTCTCACACGTTCTCACAAACGGGTGCACCCAGAAACCATCGACCGGCACCTTAAGTAAGAATGATAATACAACTGAGTACAAGAGGAGAGACATCTTGTAACTGGTTGGTTGCTGAGTGGAGAACCTTCACCAAATACTAGCGGTTCATTTCTAAAAGTGATCAGGACCTTTCGTTTTTGTGAACCCGCCAAACATGAAACTAGAAGGATGTTAAAAGCAAAGGGCCGGAAGTAAAATTAAAGGATAAATCTAATGGATTTGGATGAAGCGGGTATTTGTTAAACGAGATTTCTTGAACTTTAATAGCAGGTCCGGTCACTTCCCACAAGTTCAAGTGCTCTGGGCACAATTAATGGCTGCTGTGAGACGCACGTACATCTGATTCCTATTTTCCATTGTTGATGGTCTCATCCATGACCCAACAAATTAATTACAAAGGTTCAGTTCTGCATTATCAAACCTTCACTTAATTTCAAAAGATAGTTTAAACAGAAGATACTTGCCTCAACGGGATGCTGTCACAGGATACGAGACATCACTTGTTGTCTTCAACATAGACTGACATGCATCTTTAATTTATCATGCTGATGCTTGGCCACGGTGCAAGAATCTGTCTCAACAGCTCTTTGTTTATGAAGATCACTTCTTGTTGATCCTTTTCAAAGCTCAGTACTTCAGTTTCATGATTTTTAATTAGGTTACATGGAACTACCCAGCCTTTCACAGCTGAAAGAAGAAAGCACCATGCACCTTCGTTTTTTTAATTAAAGTCCCCATCTTCAGTATGTAATTCTGACTATCCTTGACACTTGCTCATGTTCGAACGGCCACCATAATCCTCATCCTCCAAATCATAATCAAAATCTCCGTAAATGCCCAGATCAGGTTGAGGAGCAAGATCAAGAAGTTTCTCAAAGTCTCTCTCCTTTGCGACTACTTTAGAGTAGAATCCGACAAAAGGCCAGCCTGTCTCAATGTATGCCTTCTAGGAGAAGATGCAGTGTGAGGATCCTCTTGCAGATCATCTGCTGTTCCACTGCAACCTACACACAAACAGAGACAAAAACAGAGCACGAATACAGAGCTTGCTGTGAGCAGAAATTGTGAGAAGAGAAATCTGATTTTTCTTGATGTCACCTAAAAAATCTGAAATGAGCGAGTCCTTATACAGACCTTACACGTTCTGGAGAAAGACCCACTAAACACACCTCTTTAACTCACTAATGCACTACAAAGAAACTAATTAATCTAGGTAACAGCCACCACCTGAGAACGTTGGGCTTCCTGGAAAGGTCGCTTTGCACCACTAACCAACATCCCCCCTTGATGCAAAGTCACTTACACCCAAGCATTTTCTAAAATAACAAAAATTTTCATAACACAATGCTTTGGTAAAAATGTCAGCAACTTGGTCCTCTGTCCTGCACTGCTTCATGTCCACCAGCCCTTCAGATATAGCCTCACGAATGAAGTGGTGTCTAATATCTATGTGCTTGGTGCGCCCATGGAAGATTGGATTCTTTGCAATTGAGATGGCTGACTTGTTGTCGCAGAAGATCAACGTTGCTTTATGTTGAGGCTGTTGTAGTTCTTCAAGTATTCGTCAAATCCAAATTGCTTGACAAGTGGTTGATGCTGCAGTAACATACTCCGCTTCACTTGATGACAGAGCCGTCGTGGCTTGCTTCTTTGATGCCCAGGAAACAGCTCCTGAACCCAAGCTAAACACATAGCCGGTCGTGCTTTTCCGATCATCCAAGCTACCTGCCCAATCACTATCAGTATAACCATGAAGATTAAGATTTTTCGCAGGAGAATACCACAACCCATAGGAAATGGTCCCACAAATGTATCGCACAATTCTTTTTGCAGCTCCCAGATGTTGTCTTGAAGGTTCATGCATGAATCGAGATACCAAACTCATTGCAAACATAATATCAGGTCTAGTATGAGTCAAATAAATCAGTCCACCAACTAACTTTTTGAAATGCCTTGGATCAACCTTCTCTGTACCATCCATCAACCTCAGCTTCTCATTCACATTCATTGGAGTGCTGCATATGTTACAATTCTCCATTCTGAATTTTTTAAGAAGATCATGTGCATACCTTTCTTGTGACAAGAAGATCCCATTTTCTGTTTGCTTAACTTCCAACCCAAGAAAATAACACAACAGTCCTAACTCAGTCATTTTGAACTCTTGCATCATTTTCTTTTTAAATTCTACAAGTAACAAACTGGAAGAGCCAGTGTATATTATGTCGTCTACGTAGAGATTCACAATAACAATGTCCTTACCCATCAACTTTGTGTATAGAGTTGGTTCACTTGGACTTCTCTTGAACCCCAACTTATGAAAATAAACATCAATCCTGCTATACCAAGCTCTAGGGGCTTGTTTCAACCCGTAAAGAGCCTTGTTTAACTTGTAAACTTTGTCTTCTAGACTTGCAATTACATAGCCTTGAGGTTGTTCAACAAACACCTCTTCTTCTAACGCACCATTCAAGAAAGCAGACTCTACATCAAGTTGAAAAACATGTAATTTCATTTGAGCAGCAAGAGATAAAACAATTCTAATAGTTTCTAACCTTGCAACAGGTGAGAAAGTCTCAAAAAAATCACTACCTTCTTGTTGTGAGTAACCTTTAGCCACAAGTCTTGCTTTATACTTTTGAATGCTGCCATCAACATTCTGTTTCACTTTATAGATCCACATTAAGCCAATTGTCTTCTTTCCATGTGGTAAAGCAATTGATTCCCATGTATCACTCCTTTCAATTGCTGCAATCTCATCATTCATTGCTTGTTTCCACTCCTCTTTCTTGACTGCTTCATCAAAGTTCAATGTTTCTGCAGAATATAGAGCAAAGCTACATGATTCATAAATTTCCTGCAACTCTCTTACCTTCCTTGGTGGGGAGTCTGAATCTTCAGTGGTAGGAGAGGGAGGACAGCCATTTGCTTCACCACTTGGTGACTCAATTTCCTCACTCTCTTCTGGTTGAGGATCATTCCCAGAGATTTGAAATTTCAGATCAACCTGTACATCACAATTCCAATCCCAAAAAACATTTTCTTCAAATACATCTCTACTTATGATTATCTTTTTGGTAGTGGGATTATACAATCGATATCCTTTGGTTTCACCACTATAACCAAGAAATATGCATTTAACACTTTTCTCATCAAATTTTTGTCTAATTTCAGAACAAACATGAGAGTAAGCAATTGAGCCAAAAACTTTCAAATAACTTACATTTGGCTTCCTTCCATACCAAGCTTCATACGGAGTTTGCTTTTGTACAGCTTTTGTTGGTGATCTATTTAGGAGAAAGATTGATGTCCACACTGCCTCAGCTCAGAATTCATTAGGAAGGTGCTTTGCCTTTAACATACTTCTTGCCATTTCCACAATGGTCCGATTTTTGCGTTCTGCAATGCCATTTTGTTGAGGTGTATAACTTGCTGTTAATTCCCTACGAATACCATTTGCTTCACAGAAGGAGTTAAAATTATTAGACAAAAATTCTCCTCTATCAGTCCGCAAAGTTTTTATGTAATAGCCACTTTGCTTCTCAACATATGCATTGAAAATAAAAAACTTAGAGAAAGTTTCAGATTTATTTTTCAAGAAATACACCCAACTCTTTCTACTATAGTCATCAATAAAAAGGAGAAAGTACTTACTTCCACCTAATGACAAGGTTCTCATTGGACCACAAATATCAGCATGAACAAGTTGAAGAGGTTGGTGTGCTCTCCATGAACTTTTTGCTAGGAATGATGCTCTGTGATGCTTTCCATATACACATCCTTCACAAATCTCATTTACATTCTCTATGAATGGTAAACCAATCACCATATTTTTCTGATTTAGTAATCTCAATCCACTGAAATGCAAGTGCCCATAACGCATGTGCCATAACCAAGAATCACTCTTAACAGACGCAATCAATGCACAATCATCAATATTTGAGAAGGAGAATGGAAACATCTTATTTTCTGTCATCCACACATTCATAAGTAAATTAGAATTTGAGTCCCTAACTTCACAAGCATTCTTAAGAAAGTTAACTGAATACCCTTTCTCAATTAATTGCCCAATGCTTAAGAGATTATGAGCTAAACCAGGAATGCATAAAACATCATTGATTTGTTTTTCATTTCCTGATTTAAGCATTACTGTGATAACTCCTTTTCCTTCAGCAAGAACACGCTTGCCATCTCCAAGCTGAACTTGAATTTTCACCGAGTCATCAATACTTTTGAAGATCTCCTTCAAACCTATCATGATTGTTGCAACCACTGTCTAACAACCACATATCAATCTTGTTTTCTTTAGCATTAAGGCATGCAATAAAAAGATTAGCACCTTCCTCATTTTCTTTTCCTTCAACTACATTTGCTTCCTCTTTAGCCTTATCCCAGCAATTACGCTCAATATGACCATATTTCTTGCAATATCGACATTGGATGTTAGAGTAGCGGCTACCTTTTCCATCAAGTGTCTCCTTGTGTATATTGGAATCTGATCTTCCTCTGCCTCTTCCTCTACCTCTTCCTCGACCTCAGCCGCGGAATCCTCCACGTCCTCAAGAAGAGTTCTCATTCCCACTTTGCTTGGGTACTTCTAGCATTGAAGAGAATGCATGCTCCAAGCCATGGTCAACAGACCTATTCAATCTTTCTTCGTGAGCTTGCAAAGAACCCATTGACGCGGACGGCGTCGGAGGACGGATCGACGACAGCTCCGAGACGTAAACAGGACGGGATAATTTGCTGTCTCGCATAGCTCAGCCTCACACCGGGCGATCTCTCACCGGACGACACTCGGATCTCACAAAGAGAAGGGAGGGAAGGGAAGCACAAGATGGGGCAAATGCACCAACGTGATTTCTGTCAAGCAATCTTTCATATCATACGTAACAACACCCTTAGCCTCCTTTACATAGAGGGAAGGCCATTACACTTATACCTTTCACATTTACATATTTGCTCTTATGTCCTAGCTTAATAAAGCAAAACCCAACAACCCACCCTTGACTTGTGGGTTTAATAAAAATAAAATGCATGTCTTTTGACCGACATTGCCTAGTAAAACAAAAGTAAATATACATGTAGTAATACATGTATTTTACACACGTACATACCCAATACTCAAATACGTACACACGAGTATCTACTCAAGATGCCGAGTCTTCGAGTGAGTCTCTGAGCCACAAGCTCGGTGTCGGGGCAGTGCGGCGTCAGTTCCGAGTAGTGGGTCCGGTAGTGAGCCCGGTGTCCCCACCAACCCTCTCGGGCCGGCTGGAACTCGACTCCGTTGAGTAAGGGGGAACACTGCTCTGGTAGTGCTCCAGCAGATCTGGATCGAGGCGCTGGAGATCTTCCCGGCTGATTTAGGAATCATCGGAAGGTGGACGGTCCCGCCAGCTGACAAGGTAGCGCTGGTACACCCTGCTCCGTGTAGTTGTCACCTACTAATCCAGTATCCTCTCAATGTGCTCGCGCGGTAGTCTCGAGGCTGTGGGACGCATAGGGGTGGACTCACTCTCAATGGGAGGAGAAGCCTCGAAAGGGTCACTAGGAATCGCTGTGGGTTCCTTGTAGGTCACTAGGTCTGTCACATTAAATGTAGAGCTAATCCCATATTCGGGAGGTAAGTCCACAACATAAGTGTTGGAGCCAATCTTCCGCAGGATTGGGAAGGGACCATCACTACGGGCTTGCAACTTTTTAACGGCTCCCGAGGGGAGTCGTTCGGGCCGGACACGTACCATAAACAAGTCACCTTCTTGAAATTCATGGTGACACCTATGCGAATCAGCCAAACGTTTGTAAGCCTCATTACTGAGCTTTATTTGCTTGCTAATTGACTCATGCAGACTTTTGACATGTTGTGCAAATTCCTCAGCTGACTTGGATGTTCTAGACTCGAGGGGAAGGGGAATGAGATCCACAGGTTTCCTAAGTTTGTAGCCATGCACGACCTCAAATGAACTCATACCTATGGACCTATTGACAGAGCTGTTGTATGCAAATTCGGCTCTGGGTAAAAGAAGGTCCCAAGTGCCGGGGTGATCCCCTACAAGACACCTCAATAGATTCCCTAAACTCCGATTGACGACCTCAGTTTGCCCATCAGTTTGGGGGTGATAGGCAGTGAAAATTTTCAGTTTGGTGCCAACTAGGTGTCAAAGTGTCTTCCAAAAGTAACTAGTGAACCGGAGGTTAGACACTATGGTTTGGGGGAGACCATGCAGACGCACGACTTCATCAAAGAATAGGTGGGCTACTCTAGATGCATCCGATGTTTTGGAACATGCAATGAAGTGGGCCATCTAAGAGAACCTATCAACTACCACGAAGATGGAGTCATGTTTGTGAACAGTGCGTGGTAAGCCAAGGACAAAATCCATGCTCACATCAACCCACGGTCTATCAGGAATGGGGAGAGGAGTGTAGAGACCAGTGTTTTGTTTGACCTGTTTGGCCATTGTGCATGTCCTATACTGGGCTACAATTTTGGCCACATCTTTCTTCAGGCTAGGCCAATAGAAATGCTCCTCCACAGAATGGATGGTCTTGTTTCGTCCAAAGTGACTAGCAAGACCTCCAGCATGTATTTCCTATATCAGAAAGTCCCGTACAGAAGTCTTCGGGACACAGAGTTGTTGCCCTTGAAATAAAAAATCATCCCGGAGTAGATAGTCAGCAAAGGCTGTCGAGGATCCAGCAGACAAGGCAGAGTAGGCAGGGCCAAAGTCGGGACACTCTCTATAGAGTTCCTTCATGCGATCAAATCCGGTGACCTCTACCCGAACAGTGGAAAGAAGGGAGACCCTTCGACTCAAGGTGTCGGCTACCTTATTCTCTTTTCCAGCCTTATGTTTTAGGACAAAGGTAAAGGACTGGAGGAATTCCACCCACCGACCATGCCTAGGGTTTAAGCCCTTCTGAGAGCTAAGGAATTTCAAAACCTCGTGGTCCGAGTATAAGACAAACTCTTGTGGTAAGAGATAATGTCTCAAGTGTTTGAGAGCTTGGACCACGGCATAGAATTCCTTATCATAGATAGAGTAGCGAAGCTTTGCATCTGAAAGCTTCTCACTGAAGTAAGCCATATGGTGGCTTTCCTGGCTAAGCACTCCTCCTATTCCTACGCCAGATGCGTCACAGAATATCTCGAAGACTTTGGAAAAGTCTGGCAGACGGAGGACAGGGGCTTTGGTCATGAGCTCCTTTATGGTACGAAAAGCCTGGGAGGCGACTTAAGTCCACTCAAAATTCCCTTTACAGATGCAATATATAATGGGTGCCATAATGGTGCTAAAACCCTGAATGAAGCGTCTGTAGAAAGTGGCTAGCCCTTGGAAACTGCGAACGTCATGGACGTTCTGGGGCTCGGGCCAGTCTACTAAGGCTTGGACCTTGGATTGGTCCACAGACACTCCTTGACTCGATACCACAAATCCGAGGAAAGCGACCCGGTCTGTCATGAATTCACATTTCTTGAGATTGGCATACATGGTTTCTCTCCTCAAAGTCTCACATACTTCCCTCAAATGATGGATGTGGTCCTGAGGGTTGTGGCTATAGATGAGAATGTCGTCAAAGTAGACGACAACAAATCGACCAATGAGAGGGCGGAGGACTTCCGTCATAAGTCTCATGAAAGTGCTGAGAGCATTGGATAGCCCGAACGGCATGATGAGCCACTCATGCAGACCTTCTTTTGTTTTGCAGGCTGTCTTCCACTCATCCCCTGGTCGGATTCGGACATGGTGGTAACCACTTTTCAAGTCAATCTTGGAAAAGATGGTAGCTCCACTCATCATGTCGAGCATGTCATCAAGACGGGGAATGGGAAACCTATACTTAACAGTGATCTTATTGATGGCACGGCTGTCAACACACATCCGCCAGGTGCCATCCTTATTGGGTGTGAACAAGACAGGGACAGCACATGGGCTCTTGCTCACCCTGAGGAAACCCTTTTGGATAAGGTCCTCGACAATCCTTTGGAGCTCAGCATGCTCCTTGGGGTTCAGTCGGTAATGGGGAAGGTTGGGTAGGGTGAACCCAGGGACAAGATCAATGGCGTGTTGTACATCACGCATGGGAGAGAGTTGTGAGGGTAAGTCTTAAGGGAAGATGTCCTGGAAGTCCTGCAAGATTGCCTGGATTTCAGGTGGGACAGAGACTCGGGACTCCTCGGGGGTGATGGTGACAACAACAGCCCAGATTGGGGAGCCCTCGGTAACCTCTCTATTCAGCTCACGGACACCTATGAAGTTAAGGCGCCTAACTAGGTCATGACCAACCTTAGGGGCCTTAGGAATAGGTGTGGTAGGTGCTGAAGAAGGGGGAATAGACAGTTTCCCTTCAGTGGGAGTTCGGGGACTCTCCTGAATCTTGGGGGTTCCAGTGGGGGTGGAGATGGAACTCTTTCCCGTGGTCACCTTTGGGGGTGTCGGATACAACTGTATCTTCTTCCCATTGTGTGAAAAGGAACACTGATTGGATCGACCAAATATAGTAAGGTCTACATCATAGATCCACGGTCGTCCTAGGATGATACTTCCGACCTTCATAGGCTCTACATCGCATAAGATCTGTCATTGGTAGGACAGGAATTGGATGGGAATGACACATATGTGGTAACTGGGATAGAAGTGTCGTCAACCCAAGCCACATTGTATGGCCTAGGATGGGGATGGGTAGGTAGACCTAAACGGGAGACAAAGTCTGAAGAGACTGCATTGATACAGCTCCCATTGTCAAAGATCACCTTACAGGGTTGAGATTTCACCATAATGTAGGTTTGGAAGATAGAGGCTCGACGCCAGTCGTCCTCCTGGGGGTGTGTTAAGATGCAGCGAACTACACCCAATCTTCCCTGGTTTGAACTCTCGGAAATATCTCCCACTTGCATGTACTCGACATGCACTCCATCATACCCTGCATCCATTTCCTCAAATCGGGCAATGAGGTCAGGATCGGCCTCATACCTCTCAATGGCTTCTCCTTCCGGAGGTGGAAGCTCCACAAGTTGGGGGTCGGTGATGACTAAGGCTCGGGTGGGGCAATCGGAGGCAACATGCCCTAGGTTATGGCACCTAAAGTAACGAATTCCCGAGACAGGGACTAGTTGGGAGGTGCTGGGGATGACTCCCTTTCCCTTGTCATCTCTCCTATCAGTTGGCGGAGTGTACTCTAGCCTGAGCACAGCAGCGGGTGCAGGTAAGGGGTTCCTCGTGAAGGGAACGGTAGGGACAACGGCCCGAAGTGGGGTAGCAGTAGGGACATAGGAAGTGGAGGGGCCAGGCCTCTCAGAGTAGCGGACCATGGGGTTTCGAGACTCGGGTTGGCGGTAGGTGGGGACCCGAGGTGGGACCACCCTTTGAAACCGCTCGACATCTCGAGCAATCTGATAGGCGTACTCGAGGGTGTTAACCTCTCGTAGAAACAGCTCCCGCTGTATGCTCTCGTGTAGGCCAACCCTAAACCGTGAGAGGGTGACGGAGGCATCCTTCATGACTCGACTCCGAAGGAAGAAGTCATCAAATTTGGCGATGTACTCGTCCACAGACTTTTCATCTTGGGTGAGTTTCTGCCAATGGTCTAAAAGACGCTGATGGTAGGAGGGTGGCAGATACTTCTCCCTCAGTTTCTCCTTCATTTCTTCCCACGTGCTTATGGGCTCCTCTCGTCTCCTTGCTAGGAGATTTTCGATGTTGCACCAGTAAGTCTTGGCTTGACCCAGGAGTTTCATTTTGGCAAACCTCACCCTTGTAGCAGGGGTCATGCGACGATGTTAGTCAAAATATTGATCCATCCCGGTCTCCCAATCAAGGTATGTAGCGGGGTTGAGAGACCCATCAAAACTCGGAGTGTCAATCTTGACGTTCCGTAAGATGATATCCTCATCGTCGTGGTCTCTCTCTCGAGACACACGGGCCTCTTGCTCTCTGCCTTGGGGAGCTTGATTCTGGCGAGCTTGGTCTCTCTCCTCCCTAGGATTGGCTACGGGATCGCCGCGGCCATTCATTTTTCCTTCCTCTCCCTTCAGTCGTTCCCCTAAAGCCTGGATCCTCTCATCTAGCTCCGCTCGTAATTGGCCTATAGATTCTTCAAAGTGGGTCATAAGGTTGTGCTCGAGCTGGACTATCATAGCACTCGCGCTCTTTTGATCCATGGGTAGCGTTGAAGGACGCTCTAGACGGCCTGATGAATTCCTAGACTAGCGTGGCATGCACGGGCTCGGACCTAAATGATGCAATCCTGGGACCGAAGATTAGCAAGGCTTAGACCCAATTTGTTGGCTAATAGGCAAAGGGTCAGTTTGAAGGGACCGGTCAGAAAGAGTTGTTCGCCCGTAGGCAGAGTAGTTGTGGAACTACCTCCTGACAATTAGGGTGCCCTAATGCGACAGTTCTAGGGCTTAAAGGACGGGTTCATACAAGCTCTCTCTCTCCGTCCACAGTGATGCACTCAGGAGGCTGGCTACATGGATAGGGCTCTCTCTCACTTCGCGCGGCAATTGAAAGGATACTAAATGAGCAAGTGAGGGGAGCATGTACCTAACTAGACTGAAAAGTCTAACTCCGACCGGAGATGAAGACGAGCGGGGACGTGCGTGCCCGCACGACGTCGACGAAGCTTCACGGTTATAATGAATTCACTCTACGCAGGAAAATTTTAATTTATTATAAAACCACTCAATTTTAAAAATTTTCCACGCAGGAGAACAAATCAATCTAAAATTTCTCTGCGCAGGGAGACTCAGTGGACACTCTCACCCCTAAAGTGCGGAACGTCTGTCGACGACCGGTCGACTCGGGCGCTGCTTCAGTCGTCGTTTGCGGACTTGGGTGCCACAATTGATAAATTATTCAAATGGTTTTTATAGGTATGTATTAGATATATATAAATATATATATATATAGATATATAAGATTATATATATCCCAAATATATATATTATATATATTTAACACTTTTTTTCAAACTTCTCCACTATCTGCGCAATCCACGGACGAGAGGTGGGTTCGCGGCGGTCAACGCTGGGCATGCAAGGGTGGCATGTATGCATCAAGGGCCATGCATGTCGGCTAATGCGGCCAAGGAAGCAGGGCGCGGTCAGCGCGTCGACAAGGCCAAAAGGGCTTGAGCGGTCTTCACACGTGGTCCACGCTGGGCCTGGGCGATCAAAAGAAGCTGGCGAACAGCAGCAAAGTCAGCATGAATGGCAGGGCCTCTTTGCGGGCTTCACGGCACGGGCAAACAAGACAAGGCGGACAGCTGGCAGGGCCCGCGCGAACCAAGCAGGCTGGCGGGTGCGCTTGGCTGGGGCGCGCTCGGGCGCGGGCAGGGCGACGCTGGTGCATGCGGCTGCAGGCGGCAGGGCGCGACGGCGGGTGGCTGCGGCGCTCGCGGGTGGCCGGTAGTGCAGTGGCGCTGGTCGAAGGAGAGGCCGCCGGATGAGAGGTGTGGGCACGGGGGTGCTGCGGCATGGAGGCCGTCCGGTGGTCGGAGGTGGTGCGGGTGGTGTTCGCAGGTGAGGGAGGGCGTGAATGAAAGAGAGGGAGAGAGAAGGAGACGTGGGGGTGAGGGAGAGAGAGACCATGGGAAAGAGAGAGAGAGATTAACAGAGAGAGAGAGATTAGGGGGAGTAAATTTTTTTTTCCTTTTCTCTTTCTTTCTCTCAACCAATCAGAACTCAACTATTCTTTTTTTTTCACTTCTAGCAACCGAGAGAGAGGGGGAGAGACGACGGGGACGTCGGGGTTGTCGGAGACGCCGTTGTTGGGCTCTGATACCAAATTTGACACGGACGGCATCGGAGGACAGATCGACGGCAGCTCCGGGACGCGAACAGGACGGGATAGTTTGCTGTCTCGCACAGCTCGGCCTCACACCGGGCGGTCTCTCACCGGGCGACACTCGGATCTCACAAAGAGAAGGGAGGGAAGGGAAACACAAGATGGGGCAAATGCACCAACGTGATTTCTGTCAAGCAATCTTTCATATCATACATAACAACACCCTTAGCCTCCTTTATATAGAGGGAAGGCCATTACACTTATACCTTTCACATTTACTTATTTGCTCTTATGTCTTAGCCTAATAAAGCAAAACCCAACAACTCACCCTTGACTTGTAGGTTTAATAAAACTAAAATATACATGTCTTTTGACCAACCTTGTCTAGTAAAACAAAAGTAAATATACATGTAGTAATACATGTATTTTACACACGTACATACTCAATACTCAAATACGTACACACAAGTATCTACTCAGGATGCCGAGTCTTCGAGTGAGTCTCCGAGTCACAAGCCCGATGTCGGGGCAGTGCGACGTCGGTTCCGAGTAGTGGGTCCGATAGTGGACCCGATGTCCCCACCACCCATCAGTTCAGTAAGAGAGTAATTTGATAAATTTTTAGACTCTTAAATAGCAGCCACAACATGATCAAATTTCGGTGTCAAACTTCGAAGAATCTTTTTCACAATCTTCTGATTAGAAAGAGCTTCACCAAGTGATCTGATTTGATTGACTACAACAGTGACTCTACCAAAAAAATCTTGCACTAATTCTGAATTTTTCATGCTTAAAGTTTCAAACTCTCTCCTGAGTGTTTGAAGCTTTATAGAGATTACCTTCTCAAAACCTTGGTACTCTAATTTCAAGATTGTCCATGCCTCATTTGATGTAGCTGCTGTTGAAATCCTTGGAAAGATTGAATCTGTTATAGCTTGTTGGATGATAACAAAGCTTTGGCATCCTTCTTTCTATTTTCTTTCATCTCACTCTTTTGTGGTGCTATCATCCGTGCAAGCTCAGCATCTGTAGATTCTCCATAGCCAAAATGTACCAAATCCCAAAGATCCTGTGAAACAAACAAGGTTTTCATCTTAATACACCAAAACTCGTAACCATCACCATTAAATGTAGGAATGAGAGACTGATTAGCAAGAGACATGTTAAGATTAGCCATAAAATTCAGAGTAAACTTCTCACAGACCTTATGTCGAACAGGTTATGGGCGAACATTGTTCTACCCAAAAAAACAATGTCAAACAAACACCGAACTTACAGAAAAACAGGTGCTCCCAATGCCCAACTCAAGTTCACAACCAAACAAGCTCAAAACTAATGGGTACACTGCCACCCCCTGGCTCTGATACCAAAATGTAGGAGAAGATGCAGTGTGAGGATCCTCTTCTGAGCAGATCCTCTCTGCTGTTCCACTGCAACCTGCACACAAGAGACAAAAACAGAGCACGAATACAGAGCTTGCTGTGAGCAGAAAGTGTGAGAAGAGAAATCTGATTTTTCTTGATGCCACCTAAAAAATCTGAAATGAGCAAGTCTTTATACAGACCTTACACGTTCTGGAGATAGACCCACTAAACACGCCTCCATGGTTGGCAGTATCGGCCGAAACCGATACGTTTCGGCCGAAATGTATCGGTTTCGGCCGTAACCGAAATGATACCAGACCTGCTCACTGTAGCAGGTCCGAAACTAAAAAAAATTAATTTTAATGGTTCGCCCGAAACTTACATGTTTCGGCCCGAAACCCACGTGAACTCCCCTTTTAAGGGGAGTTCACTTCGTGTTCTCCCTCTTATCTGAGGCCATGGATCGTGCCAAATTAGAGTTACAGGATTCCCTTATCAGAGAATATGCAAAGTGATGAAAAATTATTGACCATAGATGGGACAACACATTACACCACGACTTGCATGCAGTTGGTGAGTGATTAATTGTATTGATATATTATTCTTTAGGGGCGAGTTTGACTACCGGTTAGAGTAACGCGGTTAGGATAAGCGCAAGTAGGGTACCACGCACCCAGGGATAGATTGCAGTAACCGAGTAGGATGACTAGGCCATGGCAGTTTGATAAGCTGCTGGGAACCTGGGCAGGTCGACCTACCAAGGTCCCAGGGATAGGTCCCAGCAGCCCTAAGCTGCTGGGAACCTGGGCAGGTCGACCTATTCCCTGGGTAGGTCGACCTAGCCAGGTTCCCAGCAGCTTAGGGCTGCTGGGACCTATCCCTGGGACCTAGGTAGGTCGACCTACCCAGGGATTGGTCGACCTACCCAAGTTCCTAGCAGCAGGTCGACCTACCCCTGGCATCCCTCCTTCCAACCCCTCCTTTACCTTAAGCCTACATGGTCGGTAAGTCGGGAGGGGGGGTTGTATAGGTAGTGGAGATGGGATAAGGATAGGGATGGGACCCATGGGGCCTCCCACCAGGCCCACTAGCAGGGCCCATTAAGGGCATGTTTCTATCTTAAAATAACAGTTCATTTTTGGACTGATTCCCAACACGAGCCCTTTGAAGGCCCATTAACTATGGCTTACTTAGGCCCATTAGCTACTTAAGAACATTTTGATTTAATCCCCTTAAGCTTTTTCTTCTTTCCTTATAACCCTATTGTCTCTTAAACAAAAATCCCCCATTTTTCCTTAGGTCCCATGGGCATAGATCGACACCCCTGGGTAATGGGTATAGGTCGACCTCGAGTGAGCCATTCCGTCTCTTAATTTGAGCAAGTCACCCGCCCAAGGATATCTCATCCCTGTTGACTTTAACTGTTTATCAAACTCGCCCAAGATTATTTTATATCTAATATTTAGTTAACTATACACAAATGTAGGTTATTTACTCAACCCTCGATTTATGTACGATGTCAATGCACATGTTGATGGCGAGGTGCTTCAAGGCCACTTTAAAAGTCATTGGTCGTTTATCGAGGACACCAGAAAAGAGACTTCACGTCGAAGTAGAGGTTAGAGGACACCAGAATTTACTTAAGTCATTATGTTAATCTATTACTTTATCTTTGTAGATGAACTATTATAGAATGAGGACTGAGACATATTCTGACTCCCAATTGCAATAAGATGTGGGAAGAGTGAACCCAGGTATATTTTATTTTTGTGCTTTCTTAACCTCAATATGTATTAGTACATTTTACATTTATTTGTTTATGGTTGGTGGAACAGTTGACTGGTGGATAATGGTGAACAACCAAGATGTGGGCAGTAATGCATTGGCTTTCATTGCAATTAAGGTGCTCAGTCAAACAATATCGGCAAGCCAATGTGAAAGAAATTGGAGCACGTTCAGCCTTATACACTCAAAGGTTCGCAATCGGCTAAAGACTGAACGGTTAGAAAAATTGGTTTACTGCCACTACAATATAAGACTGAGAGTAAAAAACATGAAGTTAAGACAACAGCAGAGGGACAAATGCGTCGCAGAGGATGCAACTCCAGAAATTGATGTGGACGCTTTATTTGATGATGACAATCCCTTGCAGTCTTGGGTGGAGACATGAGAGCAGGTTGATGAGCCCATTTTTGATGTTGATGATAGAAGATATGCAGAGGACATACTAGATGAAGATGAGCTAAGAGATCCAGAATTCAAAAGAGCAACAAAGAGGGCCAGAGAGACTCGTGCGCACCATAGAAGGGACCCAGCTTTGTTTGTTCATGATACTGAGAAGTAGCCTGAAACTGAGCTAGCTAGACACTCAGAATCAAATAGCAGGTCAGTCACTCCTAGAATGGTCAAGCCACCTCCATCCTTAAGAAGAAGTACATCAGTGCATGGGATGTTTGAGAGGACTAGTGCTACTGCTCGAGAGGACCCGACAATTGAGCAGTTGAAACAGATTTATGTGAGGCACACGCCAAGGGAAAAAGAATTCATGTCAAAGATGACTGAAAAAATCACACTCAAACAGAAAAAAGCATCCCCAAAGGCTAAAAGGCGACTGGTTTCTTATGGTTCTGATGATGATGATGATGATGATCATCATCATCATCATCATCATCATCATCCCAGTCCAGCTGCAGGTGCTACAGGTGCTACTACTGGCGGTGGCACTGTTGGTGCTCCTTCTCTCCTTCCACGCAGACACAGGCCGAGGATACAGTCATAGTGAGCGAGGATATGATTCACAGAGCCAATATGGGCATCTATCAGGTTATAGTGGTGGCCAACAGGAAGCAGTCATTTATGGGTGGGGTCATCAACCAGAATTCCAGTTCCATCCAATTCCTCTTCTAATCCTCAAGATTCTTATGCTGATTCTGGATTCCAATCAAGCCAACAACCTTACACTCCAAGAGGGATCTAAAGAGGGATGCAGGACTTGGCTACATCATTGTTTGATTATAGTGAATATACACAATACATGCAACGTTTTTGTGGATATCAACATCAAGAGCCAGACGATGAGGGAGAAGGTTCTTCTAGTTATTATCCATATTACTACATCATCATTTAGGTAAGGATCATTTAATTTCTGTAACATTTACTGTGTCTAATTAGGTTTATTGTACTGTTTGAACTTACTTTATGCTTAGTATGTACTCAAGAATATTAGTTTAACATGTTCAATGTTTGAACTTCAATGCCTACTTCATGTTTATTACACTTAATCTAATTTCTTTACAGTCAAATGCATGTCTAATGAATTTTCTGATTTTCATATGATTATTTATATTTTTCCGATTTGTTTATGATTTTTTAGACTTATTTTGATGTTTTTTTGAACCTTTTCACTGGGTTTCGACCGAAACCGAAACCGAGTCGTTTTGGTTTCGGACTCGGCCGAAACCGAGTCCGAAACCGACACTGCCATCCCTGCACACCTCTTTAACCCACTAATGCACTACAAAGAAACTAATTAATCTAGATAACAGCCACCACCTGAGAACGTGGGCCTTCCCTCCCTAACAGCCACCACCTGAAAACGTGGGGCTTCCTAGAAAGGTGGCTTTGCACCACTAACCAACATGCCTCTTCCACACTTGCATGGTAAGTCATTACAGTGGTTGCCTGTTTATTGGACGCATGTTCAGTGTCTTGAGTAGGACTCCATCGGTCAGATGAAAGACAATTGTCTCCAGTTTTTGTGGCTCGCTCTGGATTGTATGCTAAGAACAAAGATTCATATAAGCCAGCTTGCTTTTGGACCTTTCACAAATTTCCTTTTCAACATTAACAGCACCAACAATAGCTAGCTCTACATCTGCCGTTCTGCAGATGACAAGTACATCAGCTCTCCTCAAGTAATCTTCAGTGAGGCGATATAGTTGTGCCTAACATATATATATATTTTTTCATTAAACACACGTTGTCAGTGTAATAATCAGCACATAAATTAAAGACAAATACATCATAAATGATGGCAAAAAACAATAGCTGTGGCATGCCTTAAAAGCAATAGCAACAGCTCTGGCAATAACCTGTTTGGAATCAGACCTACGATTCCCATTCTCACAATTAATCACAAACGCGTGCACCCATCAACTATCGACACAAATTATAAAGGTTCAGTTTTGCATTATCAAGCCTCCACTTAATTTCATAAGATAGTTTTGATCAGTCTTAGCATCTACAAGATGAACAAAAGATACTTGCCTCAACTGGATTTGTTCTCACAGAGATCACAATTGCACCTGGTTTTAACTAACTATGATGAACTAAACTATCTACTCCAGCAGTTGAGATCACAATATATGCTTCTCATTTAATTTCTTCTCGGTTCTTTGAGAAGGCATGAGTAATATTCATTGTTGCATGGTGCCTCTGAAAGAGGAAGAAAATTTAGACCAAAAAACTGTATGCTACTATCCAATGTCCCTGGGATCATTCCATCATACCAACATCATTTAGAATGGCCCACTAGCATTGGTCTCAAGAACCACAGAAAAAGATGGGGAAAATGAAGATAACAGTCTTTCATGCATCTTTCCTACTAAAACTTAGGCAAACATATCTGATAAACAACACTGTGAACACCATGAGGCAATTGCACTACTGTGTAAAGTGATCTTGGGATTTTCAGAGTGAAGGATGCAGGACAAGTCTAATTGAGAAAATAGAAATATATCTGCTGAACCCTCACAAAATTAAATGAATGAAATCCAGGAAGAATGCAATACAAAAATATGCATTGCCCAACAGCAAAGAAGTTTGTTAACCAACTACTTTGCTTCGTCCAATTACAACTATATTTTTTCTCAGCAAATTAAATATTAGAGCAATAATTCAATGCAGGCCTTTGAGATACAAGGAATGAACAATGGTTCTCTGCCGCTTAGAGCAAGATTTCCCATGTTGAGTGGATGGAAACCATCATCATCTTCCTCAAGACTCATGGCACCCAGAATCCTCTCCTCATCCATGTGCTGCTTGGAAAACTATTGGTCAATCATGAGTTCTAATCCATAACACTCAAATGAAAGGCACCATACTTATTTGATAATAATGGGTCATACTTTCTTTATCTTAATATTTTATTTATATCATTTCTTGTGCATCTTCCTAAGAACTTGATCCATTTGTTAAGAGGCTATAAACACAATTCAGTGAGATAAGATGGCAACAAGGTATACATGCAGAAAACACGTCAGTGCACCCACAACCTAGAGCAAGGTTTGCCGGTCCGTTCGTATCAGCCGTACCGGTCTTTCACTGGTATGGTACGGTACGGATTGGTACCGTTGCGTACCAAGACAAAAAAACACATTATATATATATGTTATAGAATAAAATCACTCAAATGATCTTCTATCTTGGTTGGTTAGTTGATATGCGGTTTAAACGGACATCCACGGTTCGAATCCCACATCTGTCAACTTTTTAAACGATTTTTTAAAAACAACTTTCTAAAAAGCAGAATAAAAAGTGCATCAAAATCATGTTTCAAACATAGGATCTCACATTCCAACGTGAGGTCCTCAACCAACTGACCTACAAAAAATATTTATTATAAAAGAAAATAATTAATATTTAAAATAACATAGGTAGTGTACCGACTGCATACCACGTACCGGTCGTACCGGTTACCGGCTGGTACAGTCCAGTATGGGCAATACGAGCCGTACCGGACCGATTTGTCAAACCTTGACCTAGACAATGAAATCTATAACTTCAGTACTCACTTCGAAGCATGTTTTTTTAAATTGTGTTTTTTTCTTACAATTTGAAAGTTATGAAATAACCCATGTAAATCTACCATCTAATCCCCCAAGAAGATAAAATGGCATATGCACACCAATCAGTAATCGATAATTAAATTTAGTACCTTCTAGAATTAATGAACTAAAAATATCTGAAAAACTCTAAATGAACTTAATGAATATTAGCAAGATCAACTCTAAATGAATTTGTTCAATATAAAGTTAATTTTTAATATAAAAAACTAAAAATATTCATACTTTGAGAGTGTCTTCTTTTCAACACACAAAAGCCTATGCGGTCCTGACAAGAGACAAAAATATGAGTCGAACACGATGATGTATATATGCCAAGCAAAAAGGAACATTAGAAAACAATAGCCGGGAAGTGCCCTCTTATCAATGCACAAAAGTGGCCAGCTTTGGATCTCCTACAACTCTATGATGTCGGCTCTGCTGATAGAGGAAATGGGGGGTAGAAGCGGAGGACGACCTACAGATAGAGGAAAAGAGGGGTTGAAGAGGAGGATGGAAGATCACCTAGTAGACAATAACAAGATAAACAAGAAATCAGTGATCAATGCATGGCAAGTTTCCATTTCTGAGGATGTCTCTTTTTTCCCCTATGTCTTATTTTGGACCATTCTGGATCTGAGCTAGAAACGTTGCCAACTGTTTTATTTGCACAATTGTTCTCATCTGTAGAACTCAGATTGTGTGTCATCAGTTGTTTTTACCAAAATGGATTTCATCAAGACATCTGTTTTTGCTCCTATTATCCCTACCTCACATGAGAGTTTTGTAGTTTTCTGGTTTTAGTTGCCTGACCATTTTTTCCTGGTACCAGAAGGTCAAATTTGTATACAAATTTAGTGTTCCTATATTGAAATTCACTGCAATTGTTGTTGTGCTTCCCCTCTTTTGTGTTTCCCTTTACATGTTTGTTGCTCTGTCATCTCAATATCTATGTTATATTCCCATTTTTCTTCTAACCTCTCCAAGAAAATATCTTCAAGAAGATAGTTAAATGATTGTGTAGGTCATATTTTTAGCATCTGTCTGTTGTTGGTGTCTGTTACATGGACAACTTATTTTATTAAACATGTTATCAGGATCCACTGTGCTAGCTTTGTGGATGACTCTGACTTTGTTTTTACTTCTTCTGCCTATTTGATGGCGTAGGGTTGAATTGTTTTAGCTGTGAATCTGCAACCATTTTATATGTTCATGTAGTAGTACTGTGCAATGGGTCTTGGTTTAGTTGGACTGGACTTCCGCGACCTTCTGCCACCACTTTTTGAAGAGAAAACAAACATCTTTATTTTCATAAAACAGTACATAATTTGCTTTCCAACTTTTGGCTATTCAATTTCTTGACTGATATTTGGGAACTTACAATGCAGTGCTTAATTTGTTGTCCAAGAATCTGGACACATCAGTAAAAAATTTCTAGGTACATAAGCCATTGAAAAGAGCCTTGAATTTCAAGCTTATGTTTTTTGTTCTTGTTTGATTCTTTGTTCTTGTTTGAAGGAAATAGAGGGCCTCCTTATAAAGCAAACATACATGGTTGATTAGTCATACCATTTCCCTCAAGGGAGTTTATGTTCTATGATCACTCCTATTTTTAGTTTTAATTGGAATGCACTAAACCAGGCTTTCTTGACAATTGATAAATTAGTCACCTATGTCAGGAAGCCTCGAGTTCACATCACTGGTTCCTCTGCCATCTGTTGGCTTTACAACACATACTGTAAATGATAAGAACCAGGATGATGTGACCCCGCCTTCCATTCTGATGGAGCATGTAGCTCTCTCGCTGTGTTTATTAATAGTAAGCAATTTCCTTTTGTTGTTGTTAAAGACAACAATTAAATTGTCTGTTCGTTTCTTTCTGCCGAGCTTCCCAGTTATTCATAGCACAGCATGAAAAGGTTACGTAGAAATGGCTTTGCTTTGCACCTCTCTCTCAGGATGGTTTACAACTGATGAACTAAAAGCAGAGGGTTACGCATAAATGTCATACTCTCATGCTATACCAGACCTCTACTCAGTGATTTTTGCACGATGTAGGACCCACTCAACTGTAATAAGAGTCTACGCAAGTGTGGAGGAAGGATCAGAGTAGGGGGAAGCAAGTTAATTAGTACCTGGTCTTGTGACCACCAGCTGAGAGATCCAGGGAGAAGTGCCCACCGTCGCCGACGAGACCCCAGATGACGATGCGACTGTCCTTGCTGCCCGAGGGAAGGAGAGCGCCATCGCTGCTGTAGCGAAGGGCCGTGAGAGATAGGAAGAGGAGAAGGGGATGGCTTACGAAGGAGGCGGAGGGGGTGACAGAGAGGGAAGGCCCAAGTTTTGCACTTTCGGGCGCCGAAATGGAGGAGAGGGGCCTGGTGCGCACACACGCCTTGGCAGAGGTTCCACAGCCAGAACTGGTCGAGAGGCGGGGGCGAGGAGGAGCTTGCCAGAGGTGTCATAACATGTTACGCCGAACGCCAATTTGCGTTCGTAGTCGTGGTAGATCTGCACCATCGATCCTGCACCCACCACCTCTTTCCCTGCACCGTGTCTGGGTGGTGGTGGTGGTGCTGCTGCTGCTCACGAGAGGCGCGGCAGGGACCGGACGATGAGAATAATAAGATGCAAATTAACCTGAATGTGAACTTGAACCTCTTCGATCACCATTCCTGCAACCACCACCACCTCTTTCTGCGATACCGGATGGATGGATGGTGGTGGTGGTGGTGGCGGTGGTGGTGCCGGGACCAGGGCCCCTTCCCAAAACTGTCTGCATCTAAACCATCCCTTTCGCTCGGAAAGCATCCAACGGCCATCCCCCTTCACACGCCACTTTTCCGGCGGAAACCGGCTCCTCCAGTCACCCAACCTTCCCCCAACTCGCCCCACCTGCAAGGCTGCAACCTGTTGATACCGATGGAGACGTGCAAGGAGAGAGAGAAAGAGAGAATTTTTTTTAATTTTTTATTATAATTTATTAATTTAATAATGATAATTAACATAAGAAAGAATTTTAATTAAGTTCCTTAAAACTTTCATTTTAAATTTCAAAGATGTACGAGTCTGTGGACTCAATCAATCACAAGTAGACACTTATCTCATATATTATTTATATTTAAATTTAATTATTTTTAAACATTAATAATTAATTATATCAAATTTATTTGAAAATTATGTTCGAAATAAGTGATTAAGACAAATAATCAAAATTTTAAAGTTAAAATCGAACTTAGGTTATGAACATTGTTACGAACGTTTCACATGTTGCTCCAAATAATCGCCTCTTATATATATATAAAGAGATATTTATCTCAATTTGCCGCAATTAACCGTTGACCTCCTTGTCTTCGGTTGTAGGTGGGTCTCACAACCGGCCTTTTCACTCTTTGGACATGTATTTTTTTCGGCCTTTTTTGGTTCTCTCTCTCTCTCTCACACACACACACAAAGTTGTGCAGCGAGAGAGAGAGAGAGAGATTTATCTCAATTAGTCAAAAACCTAATTCCGAAGGAAAGGAGGCCAACTAAGAGATAGAGAGATATTTATCTCAATTAGCCGTTGGCCTCCTTTTCTTCGGAATTAGGTGAGTCTCACAACCCACCTTTTTACTCTTTGGACATGTAATGTTCGAGGCATTTTTTGATTCTAAGATCTTCTTCTCTTCTCATTCAAGAAAACTTCCTCCAATTTAGGTTTGTCAGAGGGTGTTTATAAAGAGAGAAGGGTCATCGCGAGCAAGATTTGCAGACTCATTCATATCGATCGTATCAATTTTTTGCCAGACTTGTCTTGAGATGTTTATAAAGAGAGAAGGGTCATCGCGAGCAAAGTTTGCTGACGTGTTCGTATCAGTCTTATCAATTTTTTGTCGATACGATACGGTACGATAACATACCGTAGTGTATCGTTAGGTGTCCATAAGATTATATTACTTTATAAATATTATTATAATAAAAATGTTAAATATTTATTTATGACTTAGTTGGTTAAGACCTCTTTTAATCGAGGTGGAGGTTAGCGGTTCGGATCTCACTTTGACATCTTCTTGGAAGAGAATAAAGAGAGAAAAAAATACAAGAGTGAGCCATCTGTGAGATTCAAATCTAAAATCACCCCCAAATCAACTTACCTAATGAGATATTTTATATTTAAAATAAAATACTTAATATATAAATCACACCGGTTGCATGCGTATTAGTGACTGGTAAGGGTATTTAAACTTTCAACCTTCGACAATTAAAAATTCCATTCATACCTCTCCTTTTTAATTTATGCAACTTACACACTTCCTTTTAATTTCCAGTAATAACATACATGTTTTCATATTTCTTTTCTGAAAGTTACGTACTTTTGTTTCCCCTGTTTATATATTCTCCAATTTTTTGAATTACATTTATATCTTTTTAATCTCTCCTGCAAGATCTTTAAACTGGGTACCGATTTTGGTACGGGCAAAGTGGGGGCAAGGTGGGTACTAGCACCAATATCGGTATTAACTGGTACCGGCCGATAGTAGATGAGTTGGGACCCATTTCTGCATCCCCCCTTTCCCATGCATGGTTCCTCGTGGACCCCAACCCCATATATGGCCCTATTAGATATTTATGGGCCCGATAAGGACCCATTTACCCTGATAAAACTGGCTTCTCGGACGCGGGCGATCGACGATCGACAAATTCTTGGATGGCAATGATCGATCAACAGACGGAACGTACCTGTGGTACCGGTACACCCTCTCTAGCTTTCTATCTATTTCTCTCTCAATCTCTCCCTCCCTCCCTCCCTCCCGAGTCTGCATCCATCCCGGCCAATCTTTTTCCATTTTTTTATTTTTTATTTCTGTACCGACCGATACCCAGTTCAAATGGCAACATTCGAACCTGCCAAGGCCGGTATACAAACCGGCTTGGTAAGGATGGGGCGGTTCTAAATACCATGCTCTCATGATCACATATAGATATCATAGAGAGTAAATAAGTACGTGTGGTCAAATACATAAATTCTCATTTTTTTATTGCCCGATTGATAAAGAACGGGAAGCATATTCAGCTTTCGTATGCTACTTTTAAAGAGACATAACTAAGGCACTAAATTAAAACTACAAGAAACTAACAATGGAAACAAAAAGATTAAAAAAAGCTATTGGCTGCCCAATTGAGCAGAGAACTGACCTCCTAACTGAACATGAGAAAAAATCACCTCGTGCTTTTAACTGTACATCTTTCATTTACTGCCTATATATATATATTCATACAAAGGCCATATTCTCTGCATGCTACTCATCTGGAAGAGGTGTAGAAGACAATTGGGCTCCTCACTTCATAAACTCCGTCACTCCACGTCAGTGAAGCGGAGATGACCGACTTCTTCACCTTGTCATTCGCTAATCTAACCTTCACAACAAAGGATTGCTTTTCTTGCAGCCGTTTGAACGACAGGACTGCGGGATTGACATCTACTTCGATGTCAGGCGGAGCATTCACCGTCACTTTGTAGATCGAATTAGGTGATCCGACATTGGTCACGGTCCTGTGGAAGCTCCTTATTAAACCCGTTGACGTCATGGGGAGAGCAAAGGATGGGTAATTGAGATCCCACGCAGTTCCATTGTTGTCGGCACTGCACGCGCTGTCATCGCCGGTGATCTTCCTGAGTTGCTCGGTGGAGTAGCCATCACCACACAGCATCCTTACATAGTCTCCTTCGCCCGCATCATATATCAACCCGGGTCTCGCGGCTTTGACGGGGTTTATATGGCCAGCACCGTAGGCAAGCTCCGCATCGGGATTGGACGATGATCGCATTGGAGATGCTTCAAGAAACACATATATGGATCAGGAAGTACGTAATTAGATTTAAATACGTACGTACGCGCGCATGCATATGTCCGGAAGCCCTAATTGTACTTAATTAGTGTCAGGTATATATATACATATAGTCCAAGGCTATATATGCCACTTCGCTTATGCAACATTAATTAATCCAATATTCTTTGCATTTTTAAGAGTTAGTGATGCAGTTAATAACGTTGTGAAGAATATGGGGTCGTCTTACAAGGGAGTTCATTCCAGTGCAAATGAGAATGATAATGTAAAACAAAAATGAAGTGCCTCCAAAATCATGACAAACCCTAGCTAGATCTTAATAATAATTAATTGATCGAGTCACATGTACGTACTACTCTTACCGGTTGTCATCAGAGCAGATTTGATTGCCGCAGGCGACCATGTTGGGTGGAACGTCTTGACGTAGGCGGCGATACCAGAGACGTGGGGGCATGACATGGACGTGCCAGAGATTATATTATATGCCACTCTTCTCTTATCCATCTCACTCTCTGACATGCTTTCTAACGGTGACCACGCCGCTAATATGTCTACACCAGGAGCTGTTAGGTCGGGCTGCATGAAAATAATTAATTAATGTGAGATCAAATTAATTAGATGGATCATCCATCACCGTTTCGGTCATTATTGATATTTTCGTTGATGTGTATATATGTGATGACAAAAGTAATTTTGCTAAATTGGTACGTACGTACCTTCAAGATTTCACTGATAGTGTTAGGTCCCCGTGATGAGAATGAAGCAACAAAAGGAGCCTCTGGGTTATTCCTCATCTGCCTAGTCTTTGATATAGTTGCCGTTGGATTGCTGCATATATGTGAAGCCATATTGGATGGAAGTATATAATATTTAGTGCTTCTGAAAGACGAAGCATGCATGCATGAAGACTACTGCATGCACACGTACGTACGTACGTACTTGCTAATTATTAATTAGGAATGAGGGCAAATAATTAATTAATTAAGACGTCCGACCAACCTCGTCCTCCTTATGTAGGAATGAACGTCTGTTCCATCCCCTTGATCCAAGACCGTTCCGGGCAAGGGGTAGGAGTGGGCAGCATCAGTATACGTGTCTTTCATTATTGCTCCAACACCACCCACGCTCGAAACTTCAACGCCAAGAATGGGCGAATCACAAAGAACAATCTTGCCATTCACCAGTTCCTCGTTCAATGCGCCCATAAAACAATGCCTGCAATCAGTGAGTAGCATATTCAGCATTAATATATATATATATATATATATGTGTGTGTGTGTGTGTGTGTGTGTGTGTGTGTGTGTGTGTGTGTGTGTGTGTGTGTGTGTGTGTGTGTGCGTGCGTGCGTGTTGAATCTCCACCTTAATTAATTAGGATGTTGAGTATATTGTGTTATGGTTGGAACAATTAATATTAATATATATGCCAGGATGTCCTTGCTGATCGATCTATTAACGGGATATATATATATATACATACATATGAGCAACATGTTTAATTAATTTGTGATTTTTGGATTCTTACGTACTGTGAAAAGTATGGATCGGCTGACTTGTTTGCGGGGGCATCTCCTCCATAGATGAGAGGATACATCTTGTCTTGGAGGTCGTAGGTGTTGATGACAACGCCCTGTACATCAAAGATACGGCATTACTTTATAATGGAAAAGGAAAACATTTTCAAGAAACTTGTAAACCGTTAGCCACTACTTGACAAGCTGCTGGTTTCTTGGTGATCATAAACAAGCTAGCTAGAAGGGCATGTGGTGATCGATATACATTAATTCCTTGCAAAAGACTGGGCGCATGGCATGCCAAATTAACAAGGCCGTGGTTTTGGGATGATTAATTATTTTTGCGACGCCATAACATATATTGTCGCTAATTAAAAGTGACTGTGCAGGGAGGCCGCACGGTTTAGCTGATCAAATGGCGTCCATATATACAATTAATTCTCATCCTACAAGCATATCTTTAAATCCTTAAGGCCCAATTTATTTTTGGAACAAGAATAATTCATCTCATCCCGATCAATTTATCTTAACCAAACTCACTCCATTATCAAAGTGACCCTAAAAGATGGCGTACATGAATATAGACGTTTATGTTTCTGTTTTCACATATCTCTATTTGGACTATATAATTAATAGATCTCGCTCCTAATGGATAATGATATATATAAATAATGCATATGGGTATGCACGTAATTGGACTAGAAAAAGCAACAAATGATTAAGAGTAATATATATATAAAGCTAGCGTAATGCTACTTAATAAATTATGACTCGTGCCTCCACTATTGCTAATTGTGGGAGACGGGGTTACTGGAGGTATCTAGCTACTACGTACCTCATATGTCATCCCGTTACCTAACTTTGCATCAGCTACGAACCTCCTGTCGATGGTGTTGGCGGCCACAGTTAACGTCCAGGGAGAGATATTGGTAACTGTGCCCGCCGACGGACCATTGTTTCCGGCAGAGCTGACGGTGAGAATCCCTTTCTTCATAGCGTGGAATGACCCGATGGCTATCGAGTCGAGGAAGTATTGGACTGGAGCACCACCAAGGGAGACGGATAAGATGTCCACGCCGTCGGCGATGGCGTCGTCGAAGGCCGCCAGGATATCGGTGTCGGTGCAGCCGGCACTCCAGCAGGCCTTGTAGACGGCAATCCGAGCGGAGGGCACGCCGCCGCGGGCCGTTCCCTTCGCCAAGCCGAACAGGTCCGCGCCTGCGACATTACGGCCGGCGACCGTCGACGCCGTGTGCGTTCCATGTCCATGGGTGTCTAGTGGAGATGCGACATCTCCGGCGGAGATGCCCCCAGATGGGCCGTAGAATCGAGCCCCAATGATCTTGCTGCGGCAGCAAAAGAAACCAGATTATAGACCACTACTAATTAGTCGTACGAATTGAAATAGGATCATAGCCTTCTTTTCTTAAATCGAAGTGCAAGCAAAGTTGTTTTTTTTTCAGTCAACAGTTTTTTCTGAACACACAAAAAAGGACCCCAAAACGGTTGTACGCTCTCGTATATATGTTATGTTATATAGGACACAGCGTTTCAGAAATATTGGTTCATGATATGTAAAGTCCATGTTAGCTAGGACTCCAGCGCGGACTCCGACTCCACCGGTAGCACTACCTTAGCACATAGCTAGCGTGTGGTTATCGCGATAACAATTAATGTTTACATATCATGATAAAACAGTCCTTAATTATATCTGGGATATGTTCGCTATGTGCTAAGGTGAGAGGCTGCAGGCGGAGTCGGATTAATCTGGCGCTGGACTCTTAGCTAACATGCATGGTTCACAATGCTGCTTACTTGTTGCATTTGAAATCTGAGGAAGTTTGGCAAGTTCCCTTCCATTTACTAGGAGGGGGTCCATAGCCCGTGTCATCGAAGCTCTTCGAGTCCGGCCAGATTCCGGTGTCGATCATGCCCACAATGACGTCGCTCTCCACGGAAGGAACCCTGACAACATCTACCGGGAAGTTCATGAAATCCCAGGACCTTGTCGTGTGGAGCTTATAATTCTTGCTGGGGAAGACGGACACAACTCCATCCATGCCTGCATGCATGCAGGAGTTAGCTAGGTACGTAGTAATGATCATAGAAGATGCACACACTTGGATGCTAACTAATGAATCAGATTAGGAAAAACAAGGAAAAAACAGCGAACAGTACCAATCAAGCGATGGGAAATCTTATATGTCCCTTTACCTCTAATCACCTTTGCTTCTTTCGCGGTTAACATGGCCGAGAAGCCACTGAAACTCCTCTTATAACTGTGCAATATGTTCGTGGAAGAAGCAGTACCGCTGCAGGCGATCGCGGAAGGAAGAAAGGAAGTACACAGTCAATCGAAGCAGTACTAGTAGACTAAATACAAAGATAACTTGAACTTCTTGCGGGGCCGGGACGCACCTGCCAATGACACGATCGAGTATGTCCCTGTGGGCAGCTTCTGCATCTGCGGTCGAGATGGCTTCGGGGAGGTCTCCCATGTAAACGATATAAGCCTGCATGCATAGAGAGCTATAAAAAAAAATAGAGAGAGAGAGAGAGAGAATTGAGCAGATGAACAAAATATTAACTACGAACTCGCCTGTCTGTCGGATGCAGGAGGTCCAACGTTGCCAGCCACTAGTGCAGCAGGGGAAACAAGCGTGAGGAGGAGGAAGAAGAAGAGCGGCCATGAGGGCGAAGGGGGGAGGGGCCTCCTATGAGAAGACATCGTTGGCCGGTAAGGGAGGAGAGCGCTCGCCGGCTTCGACATTCGACGCATGATTTCCAAGCACACCACAGACATGCAGAGGAACGTGCAAACCGCGCGTCTCAATCTATCTATATATAAGCGGATCAGGTGATCTGCTTTTGTTATCGTTATCTTAATCTTCTCGTCAATAACAAACCGAGGAGAATACGCATTTGGCATCCTCTATATATAGGACTCCTTATCATGTTAGATAACTATATAGTTGAAATTAAAAAAACTTTTAACAACAAAAATTAAGTTGTTTTGTTGTTAAAAGTTCCTTTTCTTATTGTGAATTACATGTACTGTCGGCGATGGCAATGGGGGAAATAAAGATGAGGAGGAAGAAGTAGATATGAATACTAATTAATGGTCGTGGGGGCAAACCACAAGGGAGGTCCTTTAATTGAGAACACATAATTAAGGGCTGGTAGCGGGGGGAGGGGTCGAAGGACCGCAACAAATCCTTAATTATATATATAACCAAATTATAGAAGGACAGGTACACGATCTCCGTTTCTTTTGTTCGCATGGGAAATTAACTCCCCCATGACCATGAGTCCATCCTAGTCAATCGTGTCCATTCCATGGGGTGGGTTTCCTCTCCGAGTCGGACTCCTCTAAAAGTCAGTCTTTTTATTTCCTTTTATCACAGAGAACGTAACATATTGATACTCAAAGTCTATACCTAATGAGTGTGGGAGATATAGATTCAAATTTAGTTACACCTAATGTGGGAGATCTATAACTAGATTCAAATTTAATAGTGCTCAACTCATTTGTATCTCTTTTTCTTCAGACTAACAAACTTTGAACTCACATCCCTCATGTTCAAATCTAATGTCTCCTCTAAAAGTCATCTTCTAATCTTAGTTTACTTCATCCGGGTGTGAAGAGTTTGTATGCTGTGGCATGACGCCCCCAGCCAGACCACGCTGCATGTGGTTCTAAAGTTAGAGGCATCACAACCCATTTCAAACGGTTGCGAGCTGGATCAGGGGCCCATATGGTAAGTCATTAAAGAGATTTAAACAATCAAACTATGCCAAATCCGTCGATAGAATTTACAATGCTCCATGATTATTTAGTTAATTGTCTATCCCAAAAAATAAAGATATTACATAGAGTATGGTTTACTGTTTATATGTTGTTCAACGACAACCTTGCAAAATAAATATCTAAAATTTCCGAAGATAAGGATACTCTCCTGCAAACCTACTCTGACTCTTAGTTGGACCTATATATACTACTCTCACTCCTTACCACTTTTTTCTCCTAAAAATATTTGCCAACACATCTGTGTGTCCGAGAACTCCACAGTCATTTGAATAACCAAACGCATGTTTACTAGTACTTAAAACACTTAAAACCAGCCCTAATATAACAAATCCATTCTTACTTTTCAGCAATCTATATTTATATTTGTGAAACTTCAGGATAGATTTCAAGATCCAAAATTTATGACACTATGATATTTGTTCTACGTAAAAAAAAATTTAAAAAATTTACTTATATAATTCCAATCAAAGAGATCCTTAGAAATGTCTGCGTACGGCTGCCGAGCATGTTATTACAAACTGATGGATTTCACATGCGAGGGGCACTGAGATAGAGATATGAATGATGTCCAACACCTCTTCTGCGAACAAGCACGTGACCGTGAACTAATAAACCACATCTCCCCCCTAATCTTTTCGCACTACCACACGAGAGGAGGAGGAGGGTCTATGGGATGAATGGTTTCGGGCACCGGGCCAGGCATCTTCACGCTCCAGCTTCTCATCTGGAGGCTCCTGTGTGAGACGAGACGATGACCAAGTCCCCGAGGAATGTCACAGCCGTGGAATTTGCATCTGATCCATGTACGGATGCGTTTTAATAAAAGAAGAGTCAGGTGGTTTCTGACGTGGAAAGGTGCAAAGCCCTCGTCATTTCACAATCTGGCGCCGAAATTTTACTCTGAGAATTCCCGATCTAATAATGTGTGAGAAGGGGGCCCTTCCAACGTCCTCACCATCTTCTTCCTCCTCTTTCTACCCCTCCTCTTTTATTATGAGTTTCACCAGAGGAGACATATGATCCTCTTTGAGCCATGTCAGCAAGGATCATACAGGTACGGTGATCAAAGTTAAGGGGATCAAACACTTTTACTCCAACGTCGGAATCTAATAATATGACCAGATCACAGGATTGCTCTTTCAAAACAATACGAAAAGTTCGGGGAGTTCTTCCCAAAGCCAATCGTACAGCTTTCTTCCCGACCCGCATCTCAAAAGTGTGGCTGTATGTGCCGCCGCCGCGTCACAAGATAGCGTTTTTTTTAAAACCATCGCAACTTGCAAAGAGCCCCACACACACCGATAGGGGAGATACCGGGACCCACGTCGCGCTTATCTGCTGAGGATAATAAATCCCAATGATGACGAAATCCAACGAGAGGACATAATAATAATAATAATAATAATAATCACGGCATAACAGATGAGAGATAACGATGAGACGGGACGGACGGAACGTTGCGTCTGCCGAAGCGACGACGAGGTGGGTGCAGTGTGCGCGAAGGAGAAATGGCGTTTTACAGATACATCCCGATCCATAACTCTATTTTAGTTATTTCCAACATTGTCAAAAATATGCTTCAAGGCATCCAAGTAATTGTGATTATACTTCCTTCTGAAATTAATGGTAAGAGAGCCGAAGTATATGATTATAATTATTTGAACATTGTTAAGAATATCTTTTACTATTGTTAAAAGTTAAAATGTAAATATAAGAATTATAATATAAATATCTCTCTAAATATCAGTTATTCTAAATATATCTCTTATTTAAATATATTATTAAAAATATCTTATATTTAATCTTAAATATTATGATTATATCTCTACCGTAACCCTCGTTAATTTAACTTGGGTTAAATTTAAGTTAAGGAGTGAAATTACTAACCTATCTTTAAGTTACCACCCTCTCCCTCCCCGATGAAAACCCTAACAGAGAGAAGGGGAAGAGCAGCACCGCCAACTACGAGGTTGGGGGGGAGAGGAGGAGGGGGGACAATGGTGAGGGGGTGGGGGACGGAGCAACAGGGAGGACGAAGGAGAGCAGTGTCGCCGGATGTGAGGTGAGGGAGAGTGGAGGAGGGGGTGCCGATGGTGTAGGGGAGGGGGGTTGGCCGAAGGTGGTACGTAGGGTGGGCGGGGTGGAGCTGTAGGAAGAGGGGGGTGGGCTGGAGGTGAGAGGGGGGGCCTCGCTAGAGCAACACTATCGGGAGCTTCCTACGGCTTGGTGAGGGGGTGGGGTGGGGGACAGAGCAACAGGGAGATAGGGGTCACCCGACGCCACCTACTCTTCTTAGTTCTTATCCATGTCGTCATCCCCAAGCCCTAATCTGACATTCTGAGCATGTCAGTGTCCTCGCCCACGTATAGCGACAAAATCTATCGTTGCCATCCTCATACCCTCAATCTTCTCCTCCTCCTACAGGTTGACATTGTCTCCGTGCACTAACCGGCTATGTCATCATCGACGTCTTCACCCCTTTCGTCTTCCACTTCTGTAATATCCCGGACCTTCGGATCCTTTCTTCATGGGTCCCGAATCTGGTTTTCGGAGCGTCCAGCTCCGTTGTGTCCGAAATTTCGTTTCGGACATCTTTCGTGTTCGGATCGGCGCGATCCGGAGTCGTTTCGGAGGCCCGGAGGCGTTCCGCGACTTTTCCGCGTGTGTTTTCCGATTCCCGGTGTGTGTTTCGGCTTTTTCTTCGGAAGCTCGCTGCAGGCGAACCGGGCGGTTCACCCGGGCACGAGTGGTACCATTGCGATCGGTGCGTTCAGAGGATTCCGGAAATGTATTTTTCTATTTTTTGGTATTTTTCTAAAAATTCGGATTTTCTATAAAGCCCTAATTCCTTTTCTTTTTCTTTTCTCCTTTCTCTTTCTTCTTCTTCCTCTTCCTCCGTTTCTTCCCACCGTGACACCCTCCTCTCTCCCTCTCTCCCATTCGGGCGCGGCGAACCCCTCTCCGGCTACGGACGACGGCGGGGCGACGGCGCGGACGTGTGGTCGGCGGCGAGGCGAGCTCGTGGGCGTGCGGCGTGCGTGGGAAGCGTGGGGAGTTCGTGAAGTTTGAAGCGTTCTTCGTGATTCGTGATTGATTCGGCGGAGAATTTGCTCCATTGAGGTAGGGTGACGTTCCTTAGCCTCATGCCGATCTTTTCCGCGATTTATAGGCCGCGGGGAGGCCGAGAGGGGATCGTTTGAGAGTTTTTAGATTTTTCCATGATTTGGGGAGAGCTCGCCCGATCTATGGATTTGATGCATGATTTCGTGTTTTGATGGCCTAGAATCATGCTAGGGGTCCCCAGGGGTCTTCCCCCTTGATTTCCCCCTCTCCTATGGAGGCATGGGGGCGTGGTTAGAATTTTTGGACGTTTCTACCGTTTTCGGCCGCGGACTGAGAACGCGCTATACTCCAGTAGCGCGTTCTTGGAGGTTGCGCTGCCCCGACCGAGCGCGTTCATTGGAGAAGATGAACAGGAGGCGGTTCCTGTCGCTCTCTGGGGTCCTAGCGCGATCGGCCTTGTCGCGCTAGGCATCCCTAGCGCGACATGCCTTGTCGCGCTAGCCGGCCCTAGCGCGATGTCCCTTGTCGCGCTAGGAGGCCCTGGCGCATTCTTCCCTGTCGCGCTAAGTGTCCCTAGCGCGATCTGGCTGTTGTTGGGTGTTCCCCTTGGGCCGTGTGTGCGTCCCGGGCACCCCGTGGAGTTCCGTGACCGTGTCTTTGGTGTCCGGAGGTTCCGTTTGCCTTGGTCATGAGTTTGGCTGTGGGCGGTGCGTCTGTTTTTCTCCGACCGTGGCCCCGTTTGACGGAGCTAGTGCGTGGGGTGGTTCCCACACGTTGTCGGACTCGGACGTCGTTTTCCGTTGACTCGAGAGTCTACTCCTTCAGTGACCATCCACTAGTCGTAGCCCACCAGTACGAGGTGCTGGTCTCACCTGGGAGTGGTGTACGGGCACCCACCTTTCGAGACGGTTTGTGGACCGGTTACCGTAGGCTCCTCGTCTTAGCCAGAGTCCGGCTGCGGGGGAAAACCGGTCAGAGGGCCAGACCTAGGACGCGTGGTCTGTGTGTGCACACGTGGTTGGAGGCGGTTGGACCCACGTCGACGGGCGTGATCCCAGCTAGTCACTTATTTGTGGTTACTTGTACGGTGTTTGCGCCTCGGGTAGGACCTACCACGTCAGGCGGTTCACCTGCGGTGCGGTGTCAGACGTCGGGGGACGCTACCGGCTGTGCTTCTAGTGGGTGGTACTCCTGTCGAGTACGGAGTGTCAGACTGTCAGTCGTGTGTTTCCGACCTTCAGGTTTTGGCGGTTCGATCGTTGAGTTTCGGTCTTCGTACCGTGGCACGTGTGTCGGTTTGCGTGCCTTAGGGTCTAGTTCTGTAGAGTACAGGACTCTCCTTTCCGAGGTACTTTCCTACCGCTAGAGTAGTGGTTTCTCGTTTTACGAGGTAGGGTTCGAGTGATCCCTATTGAGTCTTGTTCCGAGACTCACTCCCTGCGTGTTTTCACCGTGTTTCAGGTGAGACGCCACCTTCGGGGAGCGCGTCAGGAGTGCAGCGTGGTGCGGGTGCCCAGAGGTAGTGCCAGAGGTCAGAGCCGGGGTATGTCCCGTGTAGTTGTACTTTTCTTTCTTGTCACTGTACTAGTCGTGGACTACTGTTGCTGTTGTTGTTCTTTATTGTGGACCATGAAAAATGTTAATTTATTTCATGCTTAATATTATAACTGTTTAATTTCTGTAATTATTTGTGATACTTATGTAGTTTCCACACCATCCTTTTAACCCTTCCGAGTCTTCGGACTCGTGGGTGGCGGTACGAGTCTCGGGTTATCGAACCTTCCCGGTAATCGGATTCTCGGGTCGTTACAGCTGGTATCAGAGCCAGGTTTCGATCCTGGGACCTGTGGGTTATGGGCCCACGGATTTTATGGTGGGATTGCCGAGGACCCCGAGTGGGCAGGACATTATTTGGTTGCTGGTGGATCGGCTGACGAAGGTGACGCGGTTGTTACCGGTCAAGGTCAGCTGGAGCGTGTCTAAGTTGGCTCGTCTCTATGTAGAGCGGATCGTGCCGTTGCATGGGATTCCCATTTCGATCGTGTCGGATCGGGATCCGCGCTTCACTTCTGGATTCTGGAGGGGTTTCCAGCGAGCTCTTGGCACGGAGTTGGCATTTAGCTCGGCGTATCATCCACAGTCAGATGGTCAGTCTGAGAGGACCATTCAGACTTTGGAGGACATGCTGAGATCCTGCTACCTGGAGTGGCAGGGGAGTTGGATTCATCACCTACCGTTGGTGGAGTTTGCCTATAACAACAGCTATTATTCGAGCATCGGCATGGCTCCTTATGAGGCTTTGTACGGGCGTCCTTGTCGGACTCCACTTGATTGGTTTGAGGTGGGTGAGCGTGTTTTGACGGGACCGGAATTGGTGCAGCAATGTGTGGATGTTGTGCACCTGGTTCGTCAAAACATGTTGGCGGCCCAGAGTCGGCAGAAGAGCTATGCTGACCGTAGGAGGCAGCCTCTCGAGTTCGCCGTGGGTGATCATGTGTTCTTGAGAGTTTCTCCGATGAAGGGGGTGATGCGTTTTGGACTGCGTGGGAAGCTGGGTCCCCGCTATATTGGTCCTTTCGCGATTGTGGAGCGCATCGGTGAGGTTGCTTACCGGTTGCAGTTGCCTCCTGAGTTGGCGTCGGTGCATGACGTGTTCCACGTCTCGATGTTGCGGAAGTATATGCCCGATGACTCTCATGTGCTCGAATTTTCCGTTTGGCCTGAGGTGACTCCAGATCTTTCTCTCCCAGAGTTTCCGATCTGCGTGGAGGATAGGCGAGAGCAGCGCCTACGGAACAAGGTTATTCCCTTGGTGAAGGTCGTGTGGCAGCGACACTCTGGTGGTGAGGCTTCGTGGGAACGTGAGGATGAGATGCCTCAGCAGTTCCCGTATCTGTTTGAGTGAGTCTTCCTCTTCTTTCACCTTTGGTTGTTCTAAATTTCGAGGACGAAATTCCTTAAGGGGGGAGGGCTGTAATATCCCGGACCTTCGGATCCTTTCTTCGTGGGTCCCAGATCTGGTTTTCGGAGCGTCTAGCTCCATTGTGTCCGAAATTTTGTTTCGGACATCTTTCGTGTTCGGATCGGCGCGATCTGGAGTCGTTTCGGAGGCCCAGAGGCGTTCCGCGGCTTTTCCGCGTGTGTTTTCCGATTCCCGGTGTGTGTTTCGGCTTTTTCTTCGGAAGCTCGCTGCAGGCGAACCGGGCGGTTCACCCGGGCACGAGTGGTACCGTTGCGATCGGTGCGTTCCGAGGATTCCGGAAATATATTTTTCTATTTTTCGGTATTTTTTCGAAAATTCGAATTTTCTATAAAGCCCTAATTCCTTTTCTTTTTCTTTTCTCCTTTCTCTTTCTTCTTCTTCCTCTTCCTCCGTTTCTTCCCACCGTGACACCCTCCTCTCTCCCTCTCTCCCATTCGGGCGCGGTGAACCCCTCTCCGGCTACGGACGGCGGCGGGGCGACGGCGCGGACGTGTGGGCGGCGGCGAGGCTAGCTCGTGGGCGTGCGGCGTGCGTGAGAAGCGTGGGGAGTTCGTGAAGTTTGAAGCGTTCTTCGTGATTCGTGATTGATTCGGCGGAGCATTTGCTCCATTGAGATAGGGTGACGTTCCTTAGTCTCATGCCGATCTTTTCCGCAATTTATAGGCCGCGGGGAGGCCGAGAGGGGATCGTTTGAGCGTTTTTGGGTTTTTCCATGATTTGGGGAGAGCTCGCCCGATCTATGGATTTGATGCATGATTTCGTGTTTTGATGGCCTAGAATCATGCTAGGGGTCCCCAGGGGTCTTCCCCCTTGATTTCCCCCTCTCCTATGGAGGCATGGGGGCGTGGTTAGAATTTTTGGGCGTTTCTACCGTTTTCGGCCGCGGACTGAGAACGCGCTATACTCCAGTAGCGCGTTCTTGGAGGTCGCGCTGCCCCGACCGAGCGCGTTCATCGGAGAAGATGAACAGGATGCGGTTCCTGTCGCGCTATGGGGTCCTAGCGCGATCGGCCTTGTCGCGCTAGCCGTCCCTAGCGCGACATGCCGTGTCGCGCTAGTCGTCCCTAGCGCGATGTCCCTTGTCGCGCTAGGAGGCCCTGGCGCGTTCTTCCCTGTCGCGCTAAGTGTCCCTAGCGCGATCTGGCTGTTGTTGGGTGTCCCCTTGGGTCGTGTGTGCGTCCCGGGCACCCCGTGGAGTTCCGTGACCGTGTCTTTGGTGTCCGGAGGTTCCGTTTGCCTTGGTCATGAGTTTGGCTGTGGGCGGTGCGTCCGTTTTTCTCCGACCGTGGCCCCGTTTGACGGAGCTAGTGCGTGGGGTGGTTCCCACACGTTGTCGGACTCGGACGTCATTTTCCGTTGACTCGAGAGTCTACTCCTTCAGTGACCCTTCACTAGTCGTAGCCCACCAGTACGAGGTGCTGGTCTCACCTGGGAGTGGTGTACGGGCACCCACCTTTCGAGACGGTTTGTGGATCGGTTACCGTAGGCTCCTCGTCTTAGCCAGAGTTCGGTTGCGGGGGAAAACCGGTCAGAGGGCCAGACCTAGGACGCGTGGTCTGTGTGTGCACACGTGGTTGGGGGCGGTTGGACCCACGTCGACGGGCGTGACCCTAGCTAGTCACTTGTTTGTGGTTACTTGTACGGTGTTTGCGCCTCGGGTAGGACCTATCACGTCAGGCGGTTCACCTGCGATGCGGTGTGAGACGTCGGGGGACGCTACCGGCTGTGCTTCTAGTGGGTGGTACTCCTGTCGAGTACGGAGTGTCAGACTGTCAGTCGTGTGTTTCCGACCTTCAGATTTTGGCGGTTCGATCGTTGAGTTTCGGTCTTCGTACCGTGGCACGTGTGTCGGTTTGCGTGCCGTAGGGTCTAGTTCTGTAGAGTACAGGGCTCTCCTTTCCGAGGTACTTTCCTACCGCTAGAGTAGTGGTTTCTCGTTTTACGAGGTAGGGTTCGAGTGATCCCTACTGAGTCTTGTTCCGAGACTCATTCCCTGCGTGTTTTCACCGTGTTTCAGGTGAGACGCCACCTTCGGGGAGCGCGTCAGGAGTGCAGCGTGATGCGGGTGCCCAGAGGTAGTGCCAGAGATCAGAGCCAGGGTATGCCCCGTGTAGCTGTACTTTTCTTTCTTGTCACTGTACTAGTTGTGGACTACTATTGCTGTTGTTGTTCTTTATTGTGGACCATGAAAAGTGTTAATTTATTTCCTGCTTAATATTATAACTGTTTAATTTCTGCAATTATTTGTGATACTTATGTAGTTTCCACACCATCCTTTTAACCCTTCCGAGTCTTCGGACTCGTGGGTGGCGGTACGAGTCTCGGGTTATCGGGCCTTCCCGGTAATCGGATTCTCGGGTCGTTACAACTTCGATCGACACCATCATCCTCTGCAACTCTGCGACACCATTAGGGACTTCCTGTGGCTAGGTGAGAGTTGGGGCAGGGGACGGAGCAGTAGAGAGGGGGTGTATGTCCCTGAAGGTGAGAGGGTGCCTCTTCGTGAGCACGAAGGGTTCTCTCTCTCTCTCCCTCTTAGTAAGGACATTTTGAGTATTTAACATATCTTAATGGCGATAGATGACATCTCCTTCCATTGAAGGTAATAAATCGTAGAGATGTAAGCGTAACATTTAAGACTAAATGAAAGATGTTTTGTTAATATATTCAAATGAAAAGTATACTTGATATAACTGATATTTAGAGAGATATTTATGTAAAAAATTTAAATATAAATATGATGAGATATAGAGGTATACTTGTGAAGATCTAATGCCTGAATTCGTTGGGAATCTATCGGGTTTTCACATAAATGTGGCACCTCTAACCAGAGTTTGTTGTCCCGGTGCGACCCGCCCCGACCCGCACGACCCGGCCCAGGTGGTGGGCAGGACGCCCGGTTCCTGGGTCGTGACCAAGACGCTCTATTATTTTAATATTATATTATATTATATGTATAAAGTATCTTTTTTTATTTTATTCTATTATTATATATATATATATATAATTTAATTTTATTTTAACACGAAGCGAGATAGACCGAGACGGAACGAGACGGGACCGACCCGACCCATCCCAGACCGTGATCGAGACGGACATGTCGATCGAGATGGCAAACCCTACCTCTAACTAGCAAAACCTAATACGAAAAAAATCACTGAGAATCCATCGGGTTTAAAGGTGGCTCCTCTAACTTGCAAAACCTAGTATGACTTGTCAACCTGACTTAAGTTTACTCTTAAAAAAGTGAGGTAAGATTATAACGAATGTTTCATGATTGTATCAATTTTAGGTCAAGTCACTTTTACCTGCATATCTTTTAAAATTAAATTAGTTAGAATCGTCAAATTTAATCTAACCTCTTCCCAATTTAATTTGATTCGTACATTTGTTACCCTATTTTATCTTGATTTCAGATAGAAGACGAGTTATAATACTTTAATCCAAAATCAGATCAAATAAAATTACTGCTGAGCCCTAGGGTTTAAGGTTTAGGATATTGTCACTTCTGATGACCACTTTTAGAGAGAGAGAGAGATACTTTTATAAAGAGAGAGAGTGTGTGTGTGAAAATAAATAATAATCAGTGTCCATCCGAATGTAATTGTAATTACACATTCTGGATGCGTATCAAGTAAATGATTTTTTTTTAAAAAAATTATAATGTGATGCGTAAATCACCTTATTTTGTTGTACAAGACATCCTTCATTTTGATAATTAAAAAATCAAAATTAAAATAATTTATAAATAATTAGGCTCAACACTACTGACTTGATATGATTTTTTTAAAATTTATTTGAACCATAAATTAGGATGTGTTTTTACAATAATCAAGTGTGAATTGAGATCCATATTATCTATTTTTTTTTTCAAAAAAAACATTTCCTTCATTTATCGACTTTGCAATAAAAATTACTATTTGAAAATTATTTGAGAATCCGTCGACTTTTTAGAAGAGTAAAAGCTCACCGCAAATTGAGGTGTGATGCACATCTTGGGTGCGAGTCTCTTTACCTGTTTTAATTCTTTTTGAAGTGACTCTCAAATAATTTAAATTTAAGATATAAATCACATCAACATTAAATTATCTAAAAAAAATAAAAAGTTTTAGATCAAATGAATAATGTTAGATCTATATTTTAAATTAATTATTTAATTTTTTAAATAATAATATAATTTATATCTTAAATTAAATTATTTTAAAATTTATTTTAAATAATTTTTAAAAATAAAAATTAAAAATTATCACAAAAATTAAGAAAGGTTTAACCTTTACTGGACACGGGCGCGAGAGAGAGAGAGAGAGAGAGAGAGAGAGGGCAAAGGAGGTGGGTTAGGTTGTGTGGGCGTAGTGACTACCTGCGGGTGTCTGTCGCTGTCGCTCCCGCCGCCGTTGTTCACGTGCCCCTCTCTCCCTCCCTTCTGCTTTTGTCCCCGTCCCTCCTTTCTTCTTGTTCAGTCGCTCCGGCCCCCCTTCTTCTTCGTCCCTTGCTAGTTCTCTACCACCCTGTTCGCTGGTTCATGCGGTATTGTTTCTGTTGAGGAGAGCCTGTTTGTAGTTGTGGAGCAGGGGAATGGAGGGAAAGAAGCAGTCTGGTTCCTCTTCTCCGTTGCCGCCCCCGTCGTCGTCGCTGGTGAACGACCTCTTCGGCGAGAAGAACACGCCCGGTTCCTCTTCTTCGAGTCTTTTCAACTCTGTCTTCCCGCCAGCTTCTTCCGTATGCCCTCTTCTCGCTCCTTATCTGCAAATGTTCCCTCTTCTTGTTTCTATTTCTTATCAGAGATCAGATTAGGGAGCCTTGTTGGTGGGTTGCGGTGATCGTACTGGCCTATTTGTCTTCTGGGCATTTGTTATTTTTGAATCCTTGGACATGGGTGTCGAAATATTCTGAGGTAAAAATTGTTGAGTTCCCTAGTGAAAATTTCTCACTTTTTCGACTTGTTTGGTGGGATATGGGTTTTGAGGTGTTCATACCAAGTCGATATTGTTGATTTCTATAATGAAAATTCCTCTCATCTTCCAATTGAAGGTGGGTATTGTTGCTTCCTTCTTCTCCCTCCACGCCCTAAGGTGCATTTATTTGTTTGTTTTTCTTTTCCGTGGATTAGTTCTATGAGACGTTAGCTTTTCCATGGCATTGGTATCCCATTTGCGTTGATGAGCTATCAGTGGCGTCCCCTGGACTGTTTTTACAGGTGATGGGAAGGGGTGCGTCGCAGCCAGAAATCTTTGGCCCCTTGAAGAAGTGTGAAGGTGAGAAAAACGCATTTGCAATGTCTAGAATAATTGTTTCTTTTCGCAGAGGGAGTTCATCTTGCTCTGCTAAAATCTTTGCAAAGGGTTGGTCCTTGTACCGGATCTTCCTTAGACCTTCGGTCACCGGCACGAGTGTTTTCTCCAAAAGGATTGCATCAGACGTTTGTGCCGTATGTTGCTCTGTTGTCAACAAAGCATGTGATGTGCTTGTCTTTATTTGTTTCATTTCTTGGTCACGCCTGCAAAAAAGAAAAAAAAAGAAAAAAATCATGACCTTCTCTTGCAGCTTCCATCTATGGTTAGTTCGTACTTGGTGGAGATGCGAATTGATTGATGATCTCCATTAAAATCTGGTCAGGGTAAACCAAACCTCCACTCGGTGTGTTGATAGGGTCAAACATAGAGACTGATGCGTATGAACAAGATTCATGAGTTTCATTGCCTTGTTTTGTTTGATATGAGAGGAAATCAGTCTTCTAACTTCAATTGGCTCTTGCTGAAGTTTCTTGCACTTGCGTTTGGAACGGATGGTGGGTGTGGGGATTTTTTCAAAATCCCTAGAGAGAGAGGAAGCTACCTTTAGGTAGCTTTTGGAGATTTTGAGCTCTCCTCCTCTTTCTCTCTATCTCTCTCTAATGGGGTGTTTGGTTGCTCTTTTTTACCCTTTTTTTCTCTCAATTTTAAAAAAAAGAGAAGGAGATTTTATAACCCTGTTTGGTATGTCTCTCCTAAATTTTAGGGTGATGATCTACTCCCATGTAAATCCTCCCAAAAAAAAAATTAACTCTCAACCAATTTTTTTTTTGAAACCGCAGTCTCGTCTCTCGTTCCCCCCTGCGTCCCCTCCCCTCTCCCCCACAGCCGGCATCCCCTCCCCTGGCTCATCCCCCGGCCGTTCCCCCTCCCCCGGCCGTTCCCCCTCCCTCCCCGTCAGCCCCCCCTCTCCCTCTCCCTCCCCCGCGGCGACCCCCCCTCTCCCTCTCCCTCTCCCTCTCCAGATCCCCCCCAGCCCCCCTCTCCCTCCCCCGCGGCGGATCCCCCCCCCAGCCCCCCCTCTCCCTCCCCCGCGGCGACCCCCCTCTCCCTCTCCCTCTCCCTCCGCCGCGGCGGATCCCCCCCAGCCCCCCTCTCCCTTCCCCCGCGGCGACCCCCCCTCTCCCTCTCCCTCCGCCGCGGCGGATCCCACCCCCAGCCCCCCTCTCCCTCCGCCGCGGTGATCCCCCCTCTCCCTCTCCCTCCCCCGCGGCTTCCCCCTCCCCCTGCGGCCCTCTCCGGCAGCTCCCCCCTCCCCCTCCTCCGGCGGCTCCCCCTCCCTCCCCGTCAGGCCCCCCCCTCTCCGGCAGCTCCCTCCTCCGGCGGCTCCTCCTCCTCCGGCGGCTCCCCCTCCCCCTGCAGCCCTCTCTGGCAACTCCCCCCTCCCCCCTCCTCCGGCGGCTCCCCCTCCCTCCCCGTCAGGCCCCCCCCTCTCCCTCTCCCTCCCCCGCGGCCCCCCCTCCCCCCTCCTCCGACGTCAAAACTGAGAGTTTTGCCAAACAACACAAGACTCTTTTTATTAATTTTAAAAATGAAGTAGAAAATTGATGTGTCATAATTTTTAAGATAGAAATAGTTTTTTTTAAAAGTGTTCCCAAACACCCTATAAATCTCGAAATCCGCATAAAGTAAAAGTTGACGGGATATTGGGACATTTGGAAATGCTTTAAGGGGGTGGAAATTCTAATGATTGGAATCCCTAAAATCCCTTCCCAACATCGGTTCCAAACGCTTAAGATTCTTTAACTTTTTGTGCCTCACAAGTAAAATTATTGGAAGATAGTGGGCATCGGGAAGGTTCATTCCTTCTGCCACTTTGTTATTATTCTTCTTTCCCTTAAGGGAATCTGTTTGCTATCATTTTTGCCTGGACCAGTTCGCAAGGAGGGTATTTGAATTTCATACAGTCTAAAAGCTAAATTCAAAGTTACATTTGAATAAGCAGATGGATTTCTCGGTTTTTTTGCCATTTCTTTTATTTTCTTTTCTTGAACTTTTGGTTTTGGGAGCATTTATATCCAGAATGGGTTTGGATCCCTTCTTTCGTTGACCTGTTGTTGAGATAAAGGGCTACAAAATAAGTTATCGGCATAGATTCTAGCATATTCTTCAATTTTTACCTCATATGAGCTTTATTTATCTTTTCACTCCAAGGTATTATAAGTGCTGCATTAGATTCTCAATTTCTTCATCCTTAATGGTCTGGTGTATGCAGTAGAGGCCAGCTGGTTGTCTTAAGAGTGAAACATCTTACACTGCTGTGTTCCTGGAAGTCTACATACATAATGATGAGAGATCACCTTATTCCTCGTGATGATCAATCCGATTTTCTTCTGAACTGCAGATAATTTGATGAATCACATCACATGTAAAAGAACACATTTTTAAGCATCTGAGTAAAGTCATTCTTGGCATACAATGCATGATTACAGATGTTGAGATACATTAACCACTATTAAGGAAATCCATGTATAGAAAATCTAAGATAATAACAAAATTTTGATGTTTAACTTTGTCCAATTATGAAGTAGTCACTTCAACTTCAGTAGGTCCAGATGGCAAATCCCACAGGAGCGGAGGAAGCAGAGGAGGAACCATACTTAATAACAACAAGAACACAATTTGTCAGCCTGAAAAAGAAGTTCCATGCCTTTTTGGTTCATCTGTGTACTATGGTGATCGAGATATTTGCACCAATACTTCAAGCTCTCCTGACACCAGATATAATGTGAGTAATAGATATTTAGTTGATCCATAGTCTTTAACTCTTTATTATAGCTTCAGTTAACTGTCCACAGCATAAATAGTTAATATTTTGAAGGGTACAATGCATCTTCTCTCTCTCATAGTATTGTCACAATTTTCTGATTTTCAACTTGTTCAGTACAAAAAGGATGGAGAAGATGATTCCAACAATTCAAATGCCGCTTTCAGAGGGAATTGGTGGCAAGGTATGAGCAAAATTTTGTCTAAGATCATAGACTTTGGACGGCTACTCATTCGTAACCTCCATGTCTTCCCAGGATCACTATATTATTAGGCTTTGTTCAAGTGGACTGTGCTCTTCAGATGGGAGAAGGTATTTCGCAACTTTGTTTTATGGACCTGAGAATTTTGATTTATATGTTTCTTTACTTTGTATTTTGGATCTGTTGACTTTGATTTATATGGTCTAATTTAACTCTGATCTTAGACATTCATTGCAACTTTCCTTTGCTCAAGGGCTGAACAATTTAATGAAATAGTAGATGCAACAGATTTGTTAGAAACAATTATCATAAATTTTATTCTCATCCAACTGATAAGACATGATATTTTTAATGAAAACTGAAGTAATTAGATTTGTGTCTAAATCATGAACATGAAGAATCCATATCACTTGACTGACAGTTTATGAATGTATACAAAAGAGCACATGGACATGATAAAACATGCGAGTACTCAAAGATTGCATACCTTATGCAAAGATAAGAGACTATATCAGCTGGGGGTAGTTCATGATTGTGATACTTGGAACATCTTTCAGCTGTAGATATACTATAATTAATAAGTCTATCTGAGGTTGATAATTATATAACTCTCCATGAAGATGATACTTGTTAACATCAGCTACTATTTTCTAGGATTATTTCTCATCATAGCTGATGATAAGTGAAATTCTTGAACAATCAATGTTTGGTTGTCCTTAAAGTTAAGTTCTTATCACTTACATGGCCAGACCGTTTAATTGTTATTTCAAGCCTTTAAATTCTTATATTTTCGGACATTAACCTGCAAAATCTTTCATTATGTTATGCATCAGCCTATACTTCGGCAAGCATGTGAGGGATCCAGTCAATCTTCTGCATGTAATGGATTGCAGGATTGGGATTGGACTATGCAGATTGGGATCAGCAGTGGCAGGTCCAATTCATCCCTCAAACAACCTTAATTGTAAAAAAAAACAAAAAAAAGATCAATGTGAATTGCATGAACCCAAATTAAATTGAAACCAACCAGATCAGACATGGATTGGTTGTTTCCTCTTTGAATGGGCTGATGTTGTCCAATTAGGATTTAAGAAAAAAAGGGGTAAAGTTTTATTAAAGTACCCTTGTATGTTTTTTGTGTTTTATAGATATCCTTTATTTATAAATACAATTTTTTATTTATGAAAAGTTAGGTCAGTTTGCTTTTTTTGAAGCATCTCGATCCAGTCAATCTGGATCAAGATCAGGTATTTATACCTAATCTGATTTGGAATATTTACACCTGATCTGATTTGGAATTGGTTGGTCTTCTTGCTTGTATGTTGCAAGGTGCAAGAGAGAGAAACTGTTTGACCAGAACTTTTTTCTTGTGGACATCAAAGGTATAGGTTTTGTAAGAATGAGATATCTGTGGCCTACTGGAATCTTTACTTTGTAAGCAAACTGATGCAAAAGGTTTTAAATTTATAGGCTAAGATGACTTTAAAGGATTCTTAGAATAAAACAAGAACTTTGCTATTGGAATTGAAGAATAGGATGGAATTGTGGAAGGCTCATCCTTTACTTTTGAGAGATATCCAGACTTGAGAATGATCTCTTAGGGCCACTTTGATAACGGAATAAGACCCAGGTAGGTTAGTTTATTCATCTTACCCAGGCTTATCCAACTTGGTTCCCGGGGTTGGGTGGGATGAGGTACTCGGGGTTGAGTAGGGTAAGTGAACACATAGGGCGGGTAGCTTATTTGACCAAAATGGCCGACTAAGCTACCAGGGGTCAGATAGGGTAAGATCTTGTGGATTTTAAAATTATGATATTTTAAAAGTTTATCTATTTTATTTTTTTATTCTAGGTCTGGTAAGGTAAGGTTATCAAACTCGGTTAGGTTTAACACTCGGATATCTTACCCGGGCTTACCCTAACCCGCCTTACCCTATTTTTTTATCAAAGTGACGCTTAATGTTTAAGCTACTGTCTAAGTATCCAATGCGGCAACGCCTAATGTTCACTTGAATTGGAAAAAATATTACATTCAGTGTCAGTAAATTTACATGCATGCTTCTGCAACTTTATCCCTGATTGCCAATTATTTCTCAATACCTGAACATGTGTCCATGCTTCTGGAAGTGTTATTGATACTCCATTGTACGTTTTCCTTTTTGTCATTGTTAACTGCTGTTTAATGTTCCTTTTTGGCAGTTAATCATACTCTATATATAGTACAGATTCTAAATCGTATTAGTCTCATGCCTCACTTTTGTTGCTCATTTCTGTAACCTACCTGTTCACTTTTGTGAATGTTACTGCTGAAGCTCTTGATGTACTTAAATTCTTTCAGGCTTTTCAAAATTCTGTTGTTAACACTGTTTGAGGAGGCTTTGACTGAAAAATGTGTTAGATTGTGGAGCCCGAACTCGCCATCGTGCGCCCTCGCACACTGATCAGTCTGCGCGGTCAGGTCGCGGGGGTCAAGGGGGCAGCGCCCCTTGCGGGGGTTTCCGGGGGCTGAGCCCCCGGATCGAAATTTATGTTTATAGCAGGGGCATTGTTGTCTTTTGTACTCTGCTGTGTTGGGCGCCCTAATCTCCTTGTATAAAAGGGCTGCGAACTCTATCTTTGTACTGTATCTGGGTGTGTTTTATCATAGTGGAAACCCTGTTGCGGCCGTGGATGTAGGAAGGCACGTCGCCTCCGAACCACGTACATCTTGGTGTTCTTGTGGTTTGATCTCTTCTTCCCCCTTCTTTCTTCCTCCTCTATTGTTTGTCCATCCCTATAGGTACTCCGGTTTCTAACAACTGGTATCAGAGACTTGTTCTGGTTCGGGGGAGTAGTGGGAGTGATGGCTGCAGAGGAGGGAAATGTTAGGATCGAGAGGTTCGATGAAAAGATTTTGGTTTCTGGAAGATGCAGATGGAGGACTACCTATATCAGAAGAAACTTCATCAACCTCTTGCTGGTACGATGCCGGAAGGGATGAAGAAGGAAGATTGGGATCTGATGGACAGACAAGCTCTGGGGGTCATCCGGTTGACGTTGGCCAGAAACGTTGCGTTCAACATTGTGAACGAGAAGACCACAGCAGGGCTGATGAAGGCGCTATCAAATATGTACGAAAACTCATCCGCCTCTAACAAGGTATATTTGATGCGTCGTTTATTTAATCTGAAGATGGTCGAAGGTGTTTCTGTTACAAATCATATCAATGAGTTCAGTCTGATCACGAGTCAGTTGAGTTCGGTGGACATCAACTTTGAGGACGAGGTTAGGGCATTGATTTTGCTCTCCTCTCTACCAGAAAGTTGGGGTGCGACTGTGACCACTGTGAGTAGTTCTTCAGGCTCAAATAAGTTGAAGCTGGATGAGGTCCGAGACTTGATTCTAAGTGAAGACATTCGCAGGAAAGAATCAGGTGAATCCTCAAGTTCTGTCCTGAATGTCGAAGGCAGGGGACGACCAAATCAACGTGGTCAAGATCGAGGTAGGTCTAAGTCAAATGGAAGAAGTCAGTCGAGATTTCGTGGTGATGGTTGTTGGAACTGTGGTAAGAAAGGGCACCTGAAAAGAGATTGCAGAGCACCGAAGAAGAATGACCAAAATCGAAACCAAAATCAAAATCAAAAGGAAGAGTTTGTGAATGCAACAACAGAAGAAATAGAGGATGTCTTAGTCCTGAGTGTTGACAGCCCTATAGAATCATGGATCCTGGATTCTGGAGCATCTTTCCACTCTACCTCACAAAAGGATTGCCTTGAAAATTATGTTGCTGGTAATTTTGGTAGGGTCTATCTTGCTGATGATGAACCCTTGGATATTGTGGGGAAGGGAGATGTGAAAATCATGACAGCAAATGGGACTGTATGGAAGTTGCATAATGTCAGACATGTACCTGGGCTGAAGAGAAACCTGATTTTTGTGGGGCAGCTTGATAGTGAAGGATATATCACTACCTTTGTAGGTGGCTCCTGGAAGATTACCAAAGGTGCTATGATCATAGAACGAGGCAGTAAGATGGGTACCCTGTACATGACAACAAATACGAGAGACACAATTGCAGTGGCTGATTCCCATGGTGATTCAGAAACTTGGCATTGTAGACTTGGGCATATGAGTGAAAAGGGAATGAAGGTACTGCAGGAGAAGGGAAAGTTGTCTGGTTTGAAAACTGTAGACGTCGGGTTCTGTGAAGATTGTGTATTTGGGAAGCAGAAAAGGGTTAGCTTCTCCAAAGTAAGCAGGACATCCAAGTCTGAAAAGCTGGAGCTTGTGCACACGGATGTGTGGGGGCCTTCATCGGTATCATCTCTTGGAGGCTCACAATATTATGTCACCTTCATCGACGACTCCACCAGGAAGGTATGGGTTTATTTTCTGAAAAATAAATCTGACGTGTTTGCTACTTTTAAAAGGTGGAAGTCTCTGGTTGAAAATGAAATTGGTTTGAAAATCAAGTGTCTGAGGTCAGATAATGGTGGAGAGTATGACAGCAAGGAGTTCAAAGACTTTTGCGCACTGAATGGAATTCGAATGCAGAAGACCATTCCAGGAACACCTCAGCAAAATGGTGTTGCAGAACGGATGAATAGAACACTGAATGAGCGTGCCAGAAGCATGAGAATTCATGCTGGTTTGCCCAAGACATTTTGGGCAGATGCAGTGAGTACAGCAGCATACCTGATAAATAGAGGACCGTGTGTCCCTTTAGATGGCAAGCTACCGGAGGAGGTATGGACAGGAAAGGAGGTAACTCTTTCACATCTAAAAGTCTTTGGTTGTACTTCCTATGTGCTTATTAATTCTGAAAACAGAGACAAGTTAGACTCTAAGTCTAAGACATGTTTTTTCATTGGATATGACTCTGATGATTTTGGATATCGTTTCTAGGATGATCAGAATAGAAAAATCATACGAGAAAGGAATGTGATATTCAATGAAAAGGTCTTGTACAAAGATAGATATGTTGTAGAATCTGATGATGCAGGGAAGCAAGTCAAAGATCAGGTAGAGTTGGAGGAAATCTTAGAGGAAGATGTTTTAAAGAGAACTCAAGCTAGTCCTGAGAATGTCATGACACAACCAGAATCCTATACACCGGCACCACCACCAAGGAGATTTAATAGAGTACCCAAACCCACTAAAAGGTATTCTCCTTCTTTGCATTACTTGTTATTGACTGATAATGGTGAGCCAGAATGTTTCAGTGAAGCAATGCAAATGAAGGATTCTGTCAAGTGGGAGCATGCTATGAAAGAGGAGATGAACTCTTTGCAGGAGAATGAGACTTGGGTACTGACTCCTTTACCAGAGGGTAAAAAGGCACTCCATAATAAATGGGTGTACAGGATAAAAGAAGAATGTGATGGCAACAAAAGGTACAAGACAAGGCTAGTTGTGAAAGGCTTCCAACAGAAGGCAGGTATTGATTACACTGAGATCTTTTCTCCTGTTGTCAAACTAACCACAATTAGGCTAGTGTTGAGTATTGTGGCAGTTGAAGACTTGCATCTAGAACAGTTGGATGTGAAGACAGCCTTTCTTCATGGTGATCTAGATGGGGGATATTTATATGCTACAACCGGAAGGTTTTCAGGTCCGTGAAAAAGAAACCTTGTGTGCAAGTTGAAGAAAAGTCTATATGGTTTGACACAGGCCCCCAGACAGTGGTATAAGAAATTTGATGGTTTCATGTGCAGCATTGGCTTTAGTCGATGTCAAGGTGATTATTGTTGCAAGAAACTCGATGACTGCTATATTATTTTGCTCTTGTATGTGGATGATATGCTCATTGCAAGATCAAACATACAAGAGATCAATATGCTGAAGGAACAATTGTCAAAGGTGTTTGACATGAAGGACTTGGGACCCGCAAAAAGGATACTCGGGATGGAGATTGTTCGGGATGGAGAGGCTAAAACCTTGAAGTTAACTGAGGAAGGCTACATTGAGAGGGTGTTGAACAGATTTCAAATGCAGGATGCAAAGGCAGTAAGTATACCTTTGGCGAATCACTTCAAGCTCTCGAAGGAGCAATCACCCAAGACAAAGGAGGAACATGAATACATGAACAAAGTTCCTTATGCTTCAGCTGTAGGTAGTCTAATGTATGCTATGGTTTGTACTAGACCAGATATTGCACATGCAATGGGAGCAGTGAGTCGGTACATGGCAAATCTAGGCAAGAAACATTGGGAGGCTGTCAAATGGATCCTACGGTATTTGAGAGGTACCACAGGTATGGGTTTGTGTTTCACACTGAGTGGTCTTAATTTACAGGGCTTTGTAGATGCAGATTTGGCTGGAGATGTGGATAGCAGAAGGAGCACAACATGATACATTTATACCTTGGGTGGAACCGCAGTGAGCTGGGTTTCTCAGTTACAGAAGATTGTGGCTCTCTCTACAACTGAGGCCGAATACATTGCAGTTACAGAAGCTAGCAAGGAAATGGTTTGGCTAAAGAATTTTCTTGAAGAGTTGGGCAGAAAACAAGGTAGTAATGTTCTTTTCTGTGATAGTCAGAGTGCAATCCATCTTGCAAAGAATCCAGTGTTTCATGCAAGGACAAAGCATATACAGGTGAAATATCATTTCATTAGAGAGCTACTAGATGATGGGACCTTGTCACTTGAAAAGATACGTGGGGCTGAGAATCCAGCAGATATGTTGATCAAGATGGTGACTACAGAGAAATTGAGGCTGTGCAAAGCCTCAGTTGGCCTCCATGGATGATTGATGGAGGGATGTCGCAGCAAGTATTTCCTTTGCTACATTAAGGAGGATCAACACATTGAGAGGTTTGCTTTTTTTTTGGAGTTCAGACTCCAAGTGGGAGATTGTTAGATTGTGGAGTCCGAACTCGTCATTGTGCGTCCTAGCACGCGGATCGAAATTTATGTTTATAGCAGGGGCATTGTTGTCTTTTGTACTCTGCTGTGTTGGGCGCCCTAATCTCCTTGTATAAAAGGGTTGCGAACTCTCTCTTTGTACTGTATCTGGGTGTGTTTTATCATAGTGGAAACCCTGCTGCGGCCGTGGATGTAGGAAGGCACATCGCCTCCGAACCACGTACATCTTAGTGTTCTTGTGGTTTGATCTCTTCTTCCCCCTTCTTTCTTCCTCCTCTATTGTTTGTCCATCCCTATAGGTACTCCGATTTCTAACAACTGGTATCAGAGACTTGTTCTGGTTCGGGGGAGTAGTGGGAGCGATGGCTGCAGAAGAGGGAAAGGTCAGGATCGAGAGGTTTGATGCAAAGATTTTGGTTTCTGGAAGATGCAGATGGAGGACTACCTATATCAGAAGAAACTTCATCAACCTCTTGCTGGTACGATGCCGGAAGGGATGAAGAAGGAAGATTGGGATCTGATGGACAGACAAGCTCTGGGGGTCATCCGGTTGACGTTGGCCAGAAACGTTGCGTTCAACATTGTGAACGGGAAGACCACAGCAGGGCTGATGAAGGCGCTATCAAATATGTACGAAAACTCATCCGCCTCTAACAAGGTATATTTGATGCGTCGTTTATTTAATCTGAAGATGGTCGAAGGTGTTTCTGTTACAAATCATATCAATGAGTTCAGTCTGATCACGAGTCAGTTGAGTTCGGTGGACATCAACTTTGAGGACGAGGTTAGGGCATTGATTTTGCTCTCCTCTCTACCAGAAAGTTGGGGTGCGACTGTGACCACTGTGAGTAGTTCTTCAGGCTCAAATAAGTTGAAGCTGGATGAGGTCCGAGACTTGATTCTAAGTGAAGACATTTGCAGGAAAGAATCAGGTGAATCCTCAAGTTCTGTCCTGAATGTCGAAGGCAGGGGACGACCAAATCAACGTGGTCAAGATCGAGGTAGGTCTAAGTCAAATGGAAGAAGTCAGTCGAGATTTCGTGGTGATGGTTGTTGGAACTGTGGTAAGAAAGGGCACCTGAAAAGAGATTGCAGAGCACCGAAGAAGAATTACCAAAATCGAAACCAAAATCAAAATCAAAAGGAAGAGTTTGTGAATGCAACAACAGAAGAAATAGAGGATGTCTTAGTCCTGAGTGTTGACAGCCCTATAGAATCATGGATCCTGGATTCTGGAGCATCTTTCCACTCTACCTCACAAAAGGATTGCCTTGAAAATTATGTTGCTGGTAATTTTGGTAGGGTCTATCTTGCTGATGATGAACCCTTGGATATTGTGGGGAAGGGAGATGTGAAAATCATGACAGCAAATGGGACTGTATGGAAGTTGCATAATGTCAGACATGTACCTGGGCTGAAGAGAAACCTGATTTTTGTGGGGCAGCTTGATAGTGAAGGATATATCACTACCTTTGTAGGTGGCTCCTGGAAGATTACCAAATGTGCTATGATCATAGAACGAGGCAGTAAGATGGGTACCCTGTACATGACAACAAATACAAGAGACACAATTGCAGTGGTTGATTCTCATGGTGATTCAGAAACTTGGCATTGCAGACTTGGGCATATGAGTGAAAAGGGAATGAAGGTACTGCAGGCGAAGGCAAAGTTGTCTGGTTTGAAAACTGTAGATGTCGGGTTCTGTGAAGATTGTGTATTTGGGAAGCAGAAAAGGGTTAGCTTCTCCAAAGTAAGCAGGACATCCAAGTCTGAAAAGCTGGAGCTTGTGCACACGGATGTGTGGGGGCCTTCATCGGTATCATCTCTTGGAGGCTCACAATATTATGTCACCTTCATCGACGACTCCACCAGTAAGGTATGGGTTTATTTTCTGAAAAATAAATCTGACGTGTTTGCTACTTTTAAAAGGTGGAAGTCTCTGGTTGAAAATGAAACTGGTTTGAAAATCAAGTGTCTGAGGTCAGATAATGGTGGAGAGTATGACAGCAAGGAGTTCAAAGACTTTTGCACACTGAATAGAATTCGAATGCAGAAGATCATTCCAGGAACACCTCAGCAAAATGGTGTTGCAGAACGGATGAATAGAACACTGAATGAGCGTGCCAGAAGCATGAGAATTCATGCTGGTTTGCCCAAGACATTTTGGGCAGATGCAGTGAGTACAGCAACATACTTGATAAATAGAGGACCTTGTGTCCCCTTGGATGGCAAGCTACCGGAGGAGGTATGGACAGGAAAGGAGGTAACTCTTTCACATCTAAAAGTCTTTGGTTGTACTTCCTATGTGCTTATTAATTCTGAAAACAGAGACAAGTTAGACTCTAAGTCTAAGAAGTATTTTTTCATTGGATATGGCTCCTATGTAGTCTGAGGCGTGAGGCGAGCGAGGCGACCAGGGGGGCGCCTCACGCCTCAAAGGCCTAGGCGATGGCTGAGGCGTTTGAGGCGAGAAATTAATAAACAAATAAAATTAAAATTATATGTCACAATATCACAAAAATATATATTTTTGAACAGTAAATATCATAAAACTGCATATACACTAAACAAGAAATATCATAAAACTGCATATGCACTAAACAAGAAATATCATAAAACCGCATATACAACTACAAGTGCAATATTATAATAAAACAAAAATAGTTAAACAACTAAACAAGTTAATTACATAATCCCATAACACAAAGTGTTTCAAATCTCTCTCAACTCTCAAGTCTCCTCATCATAAATCACTCATAAAAGAGGAGGAGCTATCACTTGGAAGCTCATTCTCATTCTCTGATTGTGTCCCCTCGGAATCAACATCTCTCACATTTATGGAGTGAGATGTGGCAGTGCTTTTTCCCTTTCCTAGATGACGCTTTTTGGTTCCCGCCCTTGTGCTTGGCCCTTCCTCTTCATTAACACCGGCAGCGATTTCAACATCTAGCCATGTGAGGTCCTCCTCTCCTTCATCCACAAAATCTTCATTTTCTGGCGGATTAGCTATCCACTCATTGCAATCATCAATGTCATCCAAAGAAATAGGATCATAGTCACTTTGCTGAACACGTAAATGACGAGCATGGAGACGTTGATTATATTGCACAAAAACAAGATCGTTCAGCTTCTTTTGCTCCAACTTATTCCTTTTCTTTGTGTGCACCTACAAGTATATTAGGTGCAACCAATTAAACAAAAAACACTAATCTTTTATGTACTTGAATATGAAATTAGTCAACTAACCTGTTCAAATGTACTCCAATTGCGCTCACAACTAGATGCACTACATGTCAAACTTAAGATCCGAATGACTATCTTTTGAAGGTTTGGTGTGGCGGTTCCAAAGTTCAACCACCATGTAGCTACATCACAAAGAGATTACAATTCACATTTCACAATAATTCTTACTCCGCGATTGCAATGAAAATTAGACAAGAAATTGAGAAAAGCATCCATACCAGGAACCATAGAAGTGCGTTGCCTAATGACCATTTCTCTCCCAAATAGCCATTGAGCATACTGATAAGCTGTAAGCTCCTTGAAAATTGCATCTTGGCATGAGGGTTCTGGAACTAACTTTTCAATGCAATCATATAGCCCTTGCTTAACTTCTTGATCATACTCAATTTGGGAATTAGAGAAATAAAGAGCTGGATTAAGATAAAGGCCAGCTGCATGTAAAGGACGGTGCATTTGAAAGTCCCATCGTCTATCAATGATTTCCCATATTGGACCATATTTGTCAAGCTTGTCATTTAATGCACTCTTAATACTCTCCTTTGCACGATCCATAGCCTCATAAATGTAGCCCATCGCTGGCTTTTCTCCATCAACCAACCGTAAAACCATAACAAGGGGCTTGTATATTTGCAACGAATATGTCACGCCATTCCAAAAAGAAGTCTTTAAGATTATGCCCTCTACCTTCTTCCCTTCAATTTTTTTGGCCCACCGATTATTACTAGCAAGCCAATCAGCAGATGTAAACATTCTTCTTAAGCCATCTTTGCAATCAAATAGACTCTGTAAATTTAAGTAGTTGGTGGCAAAGCGAGTGACAGCTACACGTGCAAGATTTTTGTCATCTGTATACTTTCTCATCATAGAAAGAATCCTTGTGTGCCCATAAATAAATGTAGTAACCAATTTGGCTCTACGAATGGTTTCTTTCATTGGAGACAATTTGGAAATGTCCTCCAACATCAAGTCTAAACAATGGGCAGCACATGGTGTCCAAAATAAATGAGGATGGGCTGCCATCAACATTTTCCCGGCTGCCACATAACTTGACTCATTGTCTGTCACAATTTGGATGACATGTTGAACATCAACTTCTTTAATAACCTTGTCCAATAAATCTGCCAACAATTTGACATCTTTCACATGTGCAGAAGCATCAACTGATTTCAAGAAAACAGTCCCACCTAGAGAAAGAGAGTAAGACATAATGACATTGAGAGACATGAAAAAGAAATAGAAAATATATTGAATAATCGATAGTGAGAGACAGAGAAAGAAAAATCTCACCTGGAGAGTTCACAAGAAAGTTGATCAGTGTCCGTCCCTTCCGATCTGTCCATACATCGGACATGATGTTACAACCATATCTCACCCAATTTTCTTTTTGGGCTTCCACCAACTCTTGAGTTGATTTTATCTCCTTATGTAAAAGAGTCTCACGCATCTCATGATAGCTAGCCCTTTATATCCCGGACCGTATTGTCCTACGGCTTCCAACATTGTTTGAAAGCTAGGTAGACGCACAGTATTGAATGGGATGCCAGCTTGATAAAACCATCTACCCACATATTGGGAAATCCTATCCCGATGTTCCTTTTCCCATTTTTTATCTCTTACTGACTTCACTTGTTCTGGATCAGGAGTGCAGAACTTGTCCAGAGGGCCCTTCATCCGTGGTGGCTTTGAAATAATGTCATCAAATATATTAACTTCCAGCGATTGAGATTGACATGAATCATTCAACAAATTATCTCTACCTTCCATCTCCCTCACCATTTGTAACTTCTCAGCTTTAGCTTTCTTGGCATTTTGCATTTATTCCCGGATTTCTATCTTCACATCCACGGGAACCTTATGGCAAGCTGTCACATTTGTACCTAGGCCGCCTATATGTTGCTTCAGCCGATAAATCCCTCCTTTACACACTTTTTTACAAAAATTACATGTTATCTCATCTCTATTTTGTGGATTGGCAGAGGTTCCATATTTCCACCCAATGTCCTTTGGTTTGCCCTTTTCTACATTGGGCCCTTGTGTGCTTGCATTTGACGATGCACCACCAGAAACAGACACAGAAGTAGGTGGTGTAGGCGTAGACATCTTAAAAAAAAATTAAACAACAAATTTAATTCATATTGCAATAATAAGTTAATAACTCAAAAAAAATAAATCAAACACCCAATTTAAAAAAAATACTGACTATTTATTGCCAAATGTCGATTACCCTGCACGAATGAGTGTCCACTGCCAATTGTCGATTACCCTGCACAATAATAACATATATAAGCCTATTAAGCCCACTGCCACCCATGAGAGTGAGAGATCGGAGAGACAGAAAGACAGAGAGTGAGAGATCAGAGAGACAGTGGAGAGAGTGAGAGATCGGAGAGAGTGAGAGATCAGAGACAGTGAGAGATCGGAGAGAGTGAGTGAGAGATCGGAGAGAGTGAGAGACAGTGAGAGAGTGGAGAGAGTGAGAGTGAGAGATCGGAGAGAGTTAGGGAGTGGAGAGAGTGAGAATGAGAGATCAGAGAGAGTGAGAGATCGGAGAGAGAGAGAGAGAGATCGGAGAGAGTGAGAGAGAGAGATCGGAGAGAGTGGAGAGACAGTGAGAGATCGGAGAGAGAGTGAGAGAGAGATCGGAGAGAGTGGAGAGACAGTGGGAGATCGGAGAGAGTGAGAGAGTGGACATACCGAGAGTGAGAGGGGCCGGAGGAAGCCGGAGCCGCTGCCGCAGGCCGGACTGTCGCACGCCGGATGAAGCCGGAGGAAGCTGCTGCCGCTGCCGCACGCCGGAGGTAGCTGTCGCCGCTGCCGCTCGCCGCTGCCGCTCGCCGCTGCCGCTCGCCGCTGCCGCTCGCCGGACGCCGGAGGGAGGACACTCGCAGTCGCCGCTGCCGCGGAGGTGGAAGCAGCGAAGGCAAAAAAATAAACCCACAGTCGAAACCCTCAGGGGGGGGAAGTTAACCGGACGGACTCGCATATCGGGTCGTTGAGACCCGATACGCGGATCCAGTGAGCGGCAGAGCGGGCGAGCCGCACGGGCGAGAGGGCGAGGCCCGCGGAGGCGGCCGACGCCCGCGAGGCGCTCGCCTTGGCGAGTCGGGACGGCACGAGGCGGGCGACGGGCGCCTCGCCCCGCCTCACCGCCTAGGCGACCGCCTAGGCGCGTTTTCAACTACATAGTATGGCTCTGATGATTTTGGATATCGTTTCTGGGATGATCAGAATAGAAAAATCATACGAGAAATGAATGTGATATTCAATGAAAAGGTCTTGTACAAAGATAGATCTGTTGTAGAATCTGATGATGCAGGGAAGCAAGTCAAAGATCAGGTTGAGTTGGAGGAAATCTTAGAGGAAGATGTTCCAAAGAGAACTCAAGCTAGTCCTGAGAATGTCATGACACAACCAGAACCCTATACACCGGCACCACCACCAAGGAGATCTAATAGAGTACCCAAACCCACTGAAAGGTATTCTCCTTCTTTGCATTACTTGTTATTGACTGATAATGGTGAGCCAGAATGTTTCAGTGAAGCAATGCAAATGAAGGATTCTATCAAGTGGGAGCATGCTATGAAAGAGGAGATGAACTCTTTGCAGGAGAATGAGACTTGGGTACTGACTCCTTTACCAGAGGGTAAAAAGGCACTCCATAATAAATGGGTGTACAGGATAAAAGAAGAATGTGATGGCAACAAAAGGTACAAGGCAAGGCTAGTTGTGAAAGGCTTCCAGCAGAAGGCATGTATTGATTACACTGAGATCTTTTCTCCTGTTGTCAAACTAACCACAATCAGGCTAGTGTTGAGTATTGTGGCCGCTGAAGACTTGCATCTAGAACAGTTGGATGTGAAGACAGCCTTTTTTCATGGTGATCTAGATGAGGATATTTATATGCTACAACCGGAAGGTTTTCAGGTCCGTGAAAAAGAAAACATTGTGTGCAAGTTGAAGAAAAGTCTATATGGTTTGAAACAGGCCCCCAGACAGTGGTATAAGAAATTTGATGGTTTCATGTGCAGCATTGGCTTTAGTAGATGTCAAGGTGATTATTGTTGCTATCTCAAGAAACTCGATGACTGCTATATTATTTTGCTCTTGTATGTGGATGATATGTTCATTGCAGGATCAAACATACAAGAGATCAATATGCTGAAGGAACAATTGTCAAAGGTGTTTGACATGAAGGACTTGGGACCCACAAAAAGGATACTCGGGATGGAGATTGTTCGGGATAGAGAGGCTAAAACCTTGAAGTTAACTGAGGAAGGCTACATTGAGAGGGTGTTGAACAGATTTCAAATGCAGGATGCAAAGACAGTAAGTACACCTTTGGCGAATCACTTCAAGCTCTCAAAGGAGCAATCACCCAACACAAAGGAGGAACATGAATACATGAACAAAGTTCCTTATGCTTCAGCTGTAGGTAGCCTAATGTATGCTATGGTTTGTACTAGACCAGATATTGCACATGCAGTGGGAGCAGTGAGTCGGTACATGGCAAATCCAGGCAAGAAACATTGGGAGGCTGTCAAATGGATCCTACGGTATTTGAGAGGTACCACAGTTATGGGCTTGTGTTTCACACTGAGTGGTCTTAATTTACAGGGCTTTGTGGATGCAGATTTGGCTGGAGATGTGGATATCAGAAGGAGCACAACATGATACATTTACACCTTGGGTGGAACCGCAGTGAGCTGGGTTTCTCAGTTACAGAAGATTGTGGCTCTCTCTACAACTGAGGCCGAATACATTGCAGTTACAGAAGCTAGCAAGGAAATGGTTTGGCTAAAGAATTTTCTTGAAGAGTTGGGCAGAAAATAAGGTAGTAATGTTCTTTTCTGTGATAGTCAGAGTGCAATCCATCTTGCAAAGAATCCAGTGTTTCATGCAAGGACAAAGCATATACAGGTGAAATATCATTTCATTAGAGAGCTACTAGATGATGGGACCTTGTCACTTGAAAAGATACGCGGGGCTGAGAATCCAGCAGATATGTTGACCAAGATGGTGACTACAGAGAAATTGAGACTGTGCAAAGCCTCAGTTGGCCTCCATGGATGATTGATGGAGGGATGCCACAGTAAGTATTTCCTTTGCTACATTAAGGAGGATCAACACATTGAGATGTTTGCCTTTTTTTTGGAGTTCAGACTCCAAGTGGGAGATTGTTAGATTGTGGAGTCCGAACTCGCCATCGTGCGCCCTCGCATGCGGATCGAAATTTATGTTTATAGCAGGGGCATTGTTGTCTTTTGTACTCTGCTGTGTTGGGCGCCCTAATCTCCTTGTATAAAAGGGTTGCGAACTCTCTCCCCAGAATTTATATAAGTTATTTCTAGATTATTTTATAATTTATTTGTAATTTATAAGGGCTAAATAAATTTATAAAAGGATTATTGAGTTTATTAGCCATTATAAGGCCCAATTGTGTTAATCAATTAACCTAATCTACTAAACAAATCAAAAAGGTTTAAAGACCAGGCCCATTTAATTTGGCCCATATTCTAGAAGGTTATTAAGCCTATTCACGGATTTTAAAGGATAAACACCACTTAATAGGATAACTAGATGAAAAATAAATAAAAGAGTTTTATTAAAATTAAAATTCTGAATGCGTCGAATGTAACGGTCCATCGGACGACCGCCACAGCCTTGTGACGCGTATACCCTAGACCGTCACAGCCTGCAAGTTCCGTAAGTAAGAGAATGTATAAAAAGATTAGAACTTGATGATCTATCCATAAGAGACCTAATTAGAATGACATGTAAAATCACTAGGGACTCTTAGAAGTCAGGTTTTAGCAGAATAAGGATAGATACAAATTATATAAATAATTATATAGGATAATTAGCAAAAGAGTTTGATTAATGTTGAACTCTGGGAACATTGAATGTAACGGTCTATCGTGAGACCGTCACATGCTTGTAACGCAGGGGTCTACAACCGTTACACCCTGTTAGTTCCGTGAAGGAAAGAACGAGTAGAAAGATCAGAACCTTGAGATCTTATCCACTAGGGATCGACTTGGGAGAGTTCATAACACTACTAAGGACTCTTAGGGATTAGATTCTGGCAGATTAAGGACTCTAGAATCGATCTAATCCTCAAACCCTAGCTAGAACTCTATAAATAGGACCTAGTTCTGAACTGCGCGACCCTTACTTTTACTCGCGTGGAATCAAGGTAAGGAGTCATAATCTCAGGTAAGTTCTTTAGAGGAATTTGTTTACAATACTTTAGACTAACTCCTCTCCAAATTTCACGTCTTTAGGTCAAGAGGTCGTGGAGTTAGAGCCCAAGGAAGTTGCTGAAAAGTCACAGGAAGAGGAGAACTAGGGCACATTTTTCAAACCCTAAATTGGAAGTTTAAAGCCAAGTTAAGAGGTAGGTTATCTCATGAACGGCAAAAACCTCTTGATAGGACTAAAAGCCCTCTGGTTTGATTGAATTCCATGCATGATAGATCATGAATTTCATGTTTTAATAGTTCTATGCATTCATACATCTCTTAGCCCTAAGTAGAAAATTAAAAGATGTTATCTTGTCTATTCACTGAAACCCATGCATGTAGATAGCCTATACTTTGTTATCATGCCTAGGATAGACATGGTATTTGATTTACAGACATGATGTGTGTTGATCTCTTAGGTTTCATATCAGTTTCTGTCAGCAGACGCTCTGACGCATCATGTAGGACCGTCACATACATGTAACGGCCTTACGACAGACCGTCACACACTCTGTTATGTTTCGTTTCACTGTTGTCTCTAACGCACCAGGACAGGAGCGTTACATTACTGTAACGGCCCCTCGATAGACCGTCACAGACACTGTGACGCACCCTGTTAGACCGTTAGACTCTGTGTTCTGTCAGCTCATGACAGAATAGTTACCAATTAAGTTTACTTATAATTAACCCTAGATAGCTAAGTTTTAACCTGTTATGTGACTCTTCAGTTATCTAATTGTTCATGATAGGTATTGCATGTTATTTTAAGTTATGCTAGTTTCATGTACCAAAAATTCTATAGTTTGTATTTAAATCATGATTTTCCAAAATTGTATTAATGGAGTTTTATCATGGTTTCACATCATTACACCTTCACTCTTTATCAATGGAGTCATTTCTATAAGTACATGGCACATATCCCGGTATGTTGTCCATTAGTTCACTTTGCACTATAGGAACATTATTCTTGGACTTGAGGACCTCTCTATTGGATATTCCTTCCAATGGACTAGGAAATCTTGTTTCAAGGCCTCCGTAATTCTCCGCGAGCCTGGGATTCCCACTAGGACGCCGAGTTGGTTGTACTATTAAAGCCCATTGATTAGACTACACTATCGATGTTTTCTGATTATCAGTAATGTAACGGCTCTGTGTTGGACCGTCAGGCACATGTAACGGCCCAATATAAGACCGTCACATTCATCTGAGTTTGAATTCTTGATTCGGGGTTCAGACTAATGTAACGGTCTAATCCTGGACCGTCACACAATGTAACGGCCCAATGCATGACCGTCACCTTTCTCTGAGTCCATTTTTATTGTTCTGGACTCGGATCATTGTAACGGCCCACTACTGGAGCGTTACATGATGTAACGGCCCAGTAAACGACCGTCACATTGCTTAAGTACTTAACCCAAGGTTTGACCCAAGGGTTGATATTCCAAATGTTCTAGATGAACTAATGATAGTCTAGAACTAATAATATTGATCAAGAAACTTAATATAATGATTGGAAAGAGAAATGAATGTACCGTTATACTGTCGATTTATTTCCGTGAGCATGACATTGTTTAAATCTTTTCTTGATCTCTCATACTCTAAATTGAAACATTCATTCATTGATTGTTGTTATCATGAGTTATTGACCTTATTACATTCTTGGCCATACTTTATTGTTACACTCATGGAAGTAGCTTGATTTATACGTGAAGATGCAGTTCGGGCGCTGATTGTGTCCAAGGGCTCTATGCTAGTCCCCACGGCTGATTGCCGGAAACATACTATTTTATAAATCATGGGGTATGATGCTACTGGCGTCGCATTGCGCTGGGAGTACTTTCTTTATAAATAAGTGAAATCTATGAGCACTCGTGAAAATCTAGTGAATTGCTACATGATAGACATTCTCGTGCGTAATCTTTATGGTTATGAAAGTGAAAGTGCATTCTCGATACATTCTTGTTCATGAAAGGCCAAATATCATGTTCTTGTTACATTCATCCTTGTTCATTCTTGTTCACTCTATCTTACATGATTATCGTGTTACTTTGGTTTAATCGCATGATATTCGCATTCGCATAATTTTGCCTTACTTCTTTAGAGCTAAATTGTTAATTACTTTTATAGTACTTTCATGTTGATGCGAAGATACCTACTGGGTAAGTGTGCTCATTACCTATTTCCAATCTTTTTCAGGAAATGAAAGTGAGTCTGATTCGGGTTCAGAATGTTCAAGTAGCGGATCCGAGAGTGAATAAAGATGAGCGAAGACTTAGGAAGTCTATATTGTTTAGATGGAGTCAATGTAATTTTTCTATTTCTTGAGTCTAGTAGAGTGAAAGATGGTGGAAAAAGTTATTGTATTTGAATATTTGATTGATAACGGAATGAAGTTGGAATTTTAGTAAATATTATGCAATTGTATTCATTTTGTGTGATTGTCTTGCGCTCTGATCGTTCTTGCTTACAAGAGGCTTACCATGCCAGCTGTTCGCGCTCCCCGAGTTAGTCTTCCGCTGTAATAAAGGCTCGGGGCGTGACAGTTAAGTTGGTATCAGAGCCTAAGTCTCAGGACTTATGAAGAAAGAATCATGTCATAGGATAAGTCCAAGGTTTAAGGGCCCCTACCTATGAACTAAGGAAGAAGTTTCCATACCCATGTGAGAAGTGGGTAGAGCCCGGGATAAGATAATTAATTAGCTTTAAGATTTATTTTGTTCATTCCAATTTCATGAGAAATAACAAGTTGTTATTTTCTCCCAAGTACCTTATCTTACAAATGGCTCATCGTGTAGATTGGGATGGTATGCAACAAACAGTTGCCGGCCTTACCCAGGCATTGTAAACTATAGCGCAAGGTGGCGCAGGAGCACGGGCTGGCGATCTACATCGCAATTTTCGGAGTTTAAACCCTCCGCGTTTCTACGGTTCCTCTAACCCGGATGAAGCAGAAAATTGGATCGATGAAATGAATCGTATCTTTGATGTCATTCAATGCACCGATCAGGAGAAGGTGCGTCTGGCAACGTTTCAACTTAATAAGGATATCCGTACTTGGTGAAAGTCGGTTCCAGCACCTCCAGCCAATGCACCTCATACATGGGACGATTTTCTTACCCTATTCCGTGCCAAGTACTTTTCTGAGCACGTAAAGGAACGAAAGGCTATGGAGTTCGCCGCTCTTCGGCAAGGAATGATGACGGTTGCCGTATGAATTACAATTTTCAAGGCTAGCACCTTACGCACCACATCTTATCAGCACCGACTTATTGAAGGCAAATCGGTTTATGGACGGGTTACGACTCGGTTTCATCCAGCAACTCGGGACCCAAAACATCCGTACCTATACGGAGATGGTTCAACGAGCATATTTATGTGAAAGGACCTTAGAGAAGGTCGAGAAGTTAAAAGGAAAAGGAGAAGAATCAAGCCGACGTTCCGATCGGCGTTATAAGAAAGAGAAATTTAGTATCACGGAACCCTACAAAAGCCGTGATAGTAAGAAAAGATCTAGGAGTGGGAACGGTGGAAGTTCCCACAAGCAAAAGAAAGTCAAGGAAGAGAAGGAGCAGGTCGCCACGGCTTGCACATTTTGTGAGAAATTCGGCCATTCGGCTGAGGAGTGTTGGAAGCGCCTTGGCGCTTGTTTACGTTGTGGAAGCAGGGAGCATCGCATGCCGGATTGCCCCCTTATGAAGGACCAGTCATCTGGTAATGGACGCAGGAGGCAGGCTCGCCTCAATGCCGTTCTAGATGAAGAGGAAGCGCCCAAGGACGATGGGCTTATGGAAGGTACTCTTCAAATTTGTTCTCGTCCTGCATTTGTGCTATTTGATACTGGTGCCTCTCATTCTTTTATCTCCACTACTTTTGCTAAGACATTACCAATCGCATCAGTTCCCTTACCTTCAGATCTTGCTATTTCCACACCCTTAGGATCTGGAACTAAGCTTACCAACTATTATCCTGATAGCGAAGTGATAGTAGAAGGTCACAATCTCCTCGCAAACTTAGTATGCCTTCACATGAAAGGTCATGATGTCATTTTAGGGGTAGATTGGCTTGTAAACCGCGATGCTTATATCAATTGCCGAAATAGGATCATATCTTTTCGAAAACTCAGTCTTCCAAGATTCTCTTTTCTTGGCATCAAATACAAGAAACACCCCACTATCATATCCTCACTTCACGCTTGCAAGCTCATCTCGCGAGGATGTGAAGCTTTTCTTGCTTCCGTCATTATTACAGAGTCCAAGGAGATTATCATAGCAGACATCCCTATTGTAAATGAGTTCCCAGACGTGTTTCCATCTGAACTACCTAGTTTATCTCCCGAGAGGGAAGTGAACTTCATTATTGAACTCATCCCAGGAGCAGCACCTGTTTCTATAGCCCCTTACAGGATGTCCCCCACAGAACTTAAAGAACTAAAGAAGCAGTTGCAGGAACTTCTGGATAAGGGCTTCATTAGACCTAGCACATCCCCTTGGGGTGCGCCGGTTCTATTTGTCAAAAAGAAGGATGGTTCTCTCAGACTATGCATCGATTACCGGCGACTAAATCAGCTTACAATCAAAAATAAGTATCTGTTGCCGCGTATTGATGAGCTCTTCGATCAGCTTTCGGGAGCAGAATATTTCTCTAAGATTGATCTCAGATCAGGTTATCATCAGCTGAGAATTAAAGAAGAAGACATTTATAAATCGGCTTTTCGAAGTCGTTATGGCCACTATGAATTCGTGGTAATGCCATTTGGGTTAACTAATGCCCCAGCAGCATTTATGCAACTTATGAACAGTGTCTTCCAGCCATACCTGGATCAATTCATTGTCGTCTTCATCGATGATATCCTGATATACTCCAAGACAAAAGAGGAACATGAAGAACATCTAAGGATAGCTTTGCAAACACTTAGAGAACACAAGCTTTATGTCAAACTCAATAAGTGTGAATTCTGGCTCGGGGAAGTCTCATTCCTAGGCCACATTATTTCAAAAGAAGGTATTGTTGTGGATCCTTCTAAGGTAGAAGCTGTCAAGAATTGGAGTCGGCCTACGACTGTGTCTGAAGTAAGGAGCTTTCTGGGTCTAGCTGGTTATTATAGAAGATTCATTAAGGACTTCTCAAAGATAGTAGTTCCTTTAACTAGACTCACCAGAAAAGAAAATCCTTTTGTCTGGTCAGAGGAATGTGAGAAGAATTTCCAAACTCTTAAGAATCATATTACAACAGCCCCTGTTTTGTCACTACCAATGGAGGGTGGTGGATTCGAAGTGTATACGGATGCGTCTGGCATTGGCTTATGATGCGTTCTCATGCAGAATGGAAAGGTGATTTGTTATTCTTCAAGACAACTGAAACGGCACGAGGAAAACTATCATGTGCATGATTTAGAATTGGCAGCAGTTATTTTCGCCTTGAAAATTTGGCGTCATTATCTTTATGGAGAAAAATTTACGGTCTACTCAGACCACAAGAGCTTGAAATACTTATTCTCTCAAAAAGAGCTTAACATGAGGCAGAGGAGGTGGTTAGAATACCTCAAAGACTTCGATTTTTCTATTCAGTATCATCCTGGCAAAGCTAATGCTGTAGCAGATGCACTCAGTAGAAAACCAATGGGTATGCTATCAAGTCTTATGATAAGTGTAACTAACCTTGTTCCTCAATTTGCTCAGTTGAACTTAGATATTGACATAAAGGAAGAAGATTGTTTCATAGCCAATATCCGAGCTCAACCTACATTGATAGAAGATCTGGTCAAACTGCAAAATGATGATCCTATATTATTAGAAATTAAGGATTATATTGAACAAAAGCCAGATTTTTCTATTTCCAATGACGAAAGATTATTATTTAAGGGCCGAATATGTATACCAGATCATGAGGCTACAAAGAAACTGATCCTAGATGAAGCACATAATTCCAAGTACACCATTCATCCAGGAGGTACAAAGATGTATCAAGATCTCAAAAGAAATTTCTGGTGGCTCAATATAAAGAGAGAAATAGCTGATTTCGTGTCTCGTTGTCTCACTTGTCAACAAGCAAAAGCAGAACATTTTAGACCCGCAGGTAAATTGCATCCCTTACATATTTCCGAATGGAAGTGGGAGAGTATAGGGATGGATTTCATTATGGGGTTACCTAAGATAAGAGGTGGACATGATGGCATATGGGTAATCATAGATCGATTGACTAAATCTGCACATTTTATACCAATAAAGAGTCGATGGTCTGTGGATATCCTGGCAGCATTATACATAAAAGAAATCGTCAAGTTACATGGTGTCCCTGTCACTATTGTATCAGATAGAGATCCCCGATTTACATCACAATTCTGGAAGGGCCTACAACATTCACTGGGGACTAGGTTGAATTTTAGCACAGCCTTTCATCCACGAACTGATGGTCAGACGGAAAGAACAAATCATGTAGTAGAGGATATGCTCAGGGCTTGTGCTATTGACTTTGGAGGTAGTTGGCATGATCACTTACCTCTAGTAGAGTTTGCTTATAACAATAGCTATCAGGCAAGCATACAAATGGTACCTTTTGAAGCCTTATATGGAAAAAGTTGTCGATCACCAATATGTTGGAGTGAAATGGGGGAAAGACAATTCTTAGGCCCCGATATTATCAGAGATTCTACAGAGAAAATAAAACTCATTCAGGAAAGAATGAAGATGGCGCAAGATAGGCAAAAATCTTATGCCGACAATCGAAGACGTGACTTAGAGTTTCAGGTAGGAGATCATGTATATTTGAAGGTTTCTCCAGGTCGTGGTATTCGAAGATTTGGCATTAAAGGAAAGCTAACTCCAAGATTCATTGGCCCGTTTGAAATTCTTGAAAGGGTCGGTGAAGTAGCTTACAAGCTGGCTTTACCCCCACAATTAGCAGGAGTTCATGACGTATTTCACGTCTCCATGCTAAAGAAGTATGTATATGATCCTGACCACATTATCACTTATGACAATCTGGAGATTCAGAAGGACTTGACATACGAATAAACACCGATAAAGATTCTAGAACGAGAAGTGTGTCAACTAAGAAATAAGGTTATCCCGATGGTCAAAATTCAATGGAAGAAAACATGGCCATATGAAGCAACATGGGAAACCGAAGAAGCCATGAGAAAAAGATTTTCAGAATTATTTAACTGTAAGTACACTCTACAATCCATGTATTGAATTTGGGGACCAAATTCTTCTAAGTGGGGGAGGGTGTAGTGCCCCAGAATTTATATAAGTTATTTCTAGATTATTTTATAATTTATTTGTAATTTATAAGGGCTAAATAAATTTATAAAAGGATTATTGAGTTTATTAGCCATTATAAGGCCCAACTGTGTTAATCAATTAACCTAATCTACTAAACAAATCAAAAAGGTTTAAAGACCAGACCCATTTAATTTGGCCCATATTCTAGAAGGTTATTAAGCCTATTCACGGCTTTTAAAGGATAAACACCACTTAATAGGATAACTAGATGAAAAATAAATAAAAGAGTTTTATTAAAATTAAAATTCTGAATGCGTCGAATGTAACGGTCCATCGGGCGACCGCCAAAGCCTTGTGATGCGTATACCCTAGACCGTCACAGCCTGCAAGTTCCGTAAGTAAGAGAATGTATAAAAAGATTAAAACTTGATGATCCTATCCACAAGAGACCTAATTAGAAGCACATGTAAAATCACTAGGGACTCTTAGAAGTCGGGTTTTAGCAGAATAAGGATAGATACAAATTATATAAATAATTATATAGGATAATTAGCAAAAGAGTTTGATTAATGTTGAACTCTGGGAACATTGAATGTAACGGTCTATCGTGAGACCGTCACATGCTTGTAACGCAGGGGTCTACAACCGTTACACCCTGTTAGTTCCGTGAAGGAAAGAACGAGTAGAAAGATCAGAACCTTGATATCTTATCCACTAGGGATCGACTTGGGAGAGTTCATAACACTACTAAGGACTCTTAGGGATTAGATTATGGCAGATTAAGGACTCTAGAAACGATCTAATACTAAAACCCTAGCTAGAACTCTATAAATAGGACCTAGTTCTGAACTGCGTGACCCTTACTTTTACTCGCGTGGAATCAAGGTAAGGAGTCATAATCTCAGGTAAGTTCTTTAGAGGAATTTGTTTACAATACTTTAGACTAACTCCTCTCCAAATTTCACGTCTTTAGGTCAAGAGGTCGTGGAGTTAGAGTCCAAGAAAGTTGCTGAAAAGTCACAGGAAGAGGAGAACTAGGGCACGTTTTTCAAACCCTAAATTGGAAGTTTAAAGCCAAGTTAAGAGGTAGGTTATCTCATGAACGGCAAAAACCTCTTCATAGGACTAAAAGCCCTCTGGTTTGATTGAATTCCATGCATGATCGATCATGAATTTCATGTTTTAATAGTTCTATGCATTCATACATCTCTTAGTCCTAAGTAGAAAATTAAAATATGTTATCTCGTCTATTCACTGAAACCCATGCATGTAGATAGCCTATACTTTGTTATCATGCCTAGGATAGACATGGTATTTGATTTACAGACATGATGTGTGTTGATCTCTTAGGTTTCATATCAGTTTCTGTCAGCAGACGCTCTGACGCATCATAGTAGGACCGTCACATACATGTAACGGCCTTACGATAAATCGTCACACACTCTGTTATGTTTTCGTTTCACTGTTGTCTCTAACGCACCATGACAGGAGCGTTACATTATTGTAACGGCCCCTCGATAGACCGTCACAGACACTGTGACGCACTCCTGTTAGACCGTTAGACTCTGTGTTCTGTCAGCTCATGACAGAATAGTTACCAATTAAGTTTACTTATAACTAACCCTAGATAGCTAAGTTTTAACCTGTTATGTGACTCTTCAGTTATCTAATTGTTCATGATAGGTATTGCATGTTATTTTAAGTTATGCTAGTTTCATGTACCAAAAATTCTGTAATTTGTATTTAAATCATGATTTTCCAAAATTGTATTAATGGAGTTTTATCATAGTTTCACATCATTACACCTTCACTCTTTATCAATGGAGTCATTTCTATAAGTACATGGCACATATCTCGGTATGTTGTCCATTAGTTCACTTTGCACTATAGGAACATTATTCTTGGACTTGAGGACCTCTCTATTGGATATTCCTTCCAATGGACTAGGAAATCTCGTTTCAAGGCCTCCGTAATTCTCCGCGAGCCTGGGATTCCCACTAGGACGCCGAGTTAGTTGTACCATTAAAGCTCATTGATTAGACTACACTATCGATGTTTTCTGATTATCAGTAATGTAACGGCTCTGTGTTGGACCGTCAGGCACATGTAACGGCCCAATATAAGACCATCACATTCATCTGAGTTTGAATTCTTGATTCGGGGTTCAGACTAATGTAACTGCTTAATCCTGGACCGTCACCTTTCTCTGAGTCCATTTTTATTGTTCTAGACTCGGATCATTGTAACGGCCCACTACTGGAGCGTTACATGATGTAACGGCCCAGTAAATGATCGTCACATTGCTTAAGTACTTAACCTAAGGTTTGACCCAAGGGTTGATATTCCAAAGGTTCTAGATGAACTAATGATAGTCTAGAACTAATAATATTGATCAATAAACTTAATATAATGATTGGAAAGAGAAAAGAATGTACCGTTATGCTGTCGATTTATTTCCGTGAGCATGACATTGTTTAAATCTTTTCCTGATCTCTCGTACTCTAAATTGAAGCATTCATTCATTGATTGTTGTTATCATGAGTTATTGACCTTATTACATTCTTGGCCATACTTTATTTTTACACTCATGGAAGTAGCTTGATTTATACGTGAAGATGCAGTACGGGCGCTGATTGTGTCCAAGGGTTCTATGCTAGTCCCCACGGCTGATTGCCGGAAACATATTATTTTATAAACTATGGGGTATGATGCTACTGGCGTCGCATTACGCTGGGAGTACTTTCCTTATAAATGAGTGAAATCCATGAGCACTCGTGAAAATCTAGTGAATTGCTACATGATTGACATTCTCGTGCGTAACGTTTATGGTTATGAAAGTGAAAGTGAAAATGCATTCTCGATACATTATTGTTCATGAAAGGCCAAATATCATGTTCTTGTTACATTCATCCTTGTTCATTCTTGTTCACTCTATCTTACATGATTATCGTGTTACTTTGGTTTAATCGCATGATATTCGCATTCGCATGATTTTGCCTTACTTCTTTAGAGCTAAATTGTTAATTACTTTAATAGTGCCTTCATGTTGATGCGAAGATACCTACTGGGCAAGTGTGCTCATTACCTATTTCCAATCTTTTTCAGGAAATGAAAGTGAGTCTGATTCGGGTTCAGAATGTTCAAGTAGCGGATCCGAGAGTGAATAAAGATGAGCGAAGACTTAGGAAGTCTATATTGTTTAGATGGAGTCAATGTAATTTTTCTATTTCTTGAGTCTAGTAGAGTGAAAGATGGTGGAAAAAGTTATTGTATTTGAATAATTGATTGATAACGGAATGAAGTTGGATTTTTAGTAAATATTGTGCAATTGCATTCATTTTGTGTGATTGTCTTGCGCTCTGATCGTTCTTGCTTGCAAGAGGCTTACCATGCCAGCTGTTTGCGCTCCCCGAGTTAGTCTTCCGCTGTAATAAAGGCTCGGGGCGTGACAGTATCTGGGTGTGTTTTATCATAGTGGAAACCCTACTGCGGCCGTGGACGTAGGAAGGCACATCGCTTCCGAACCACGTACATCTTGGTGTTCTTGTGGTTTGATCTCTTCTTCCCCCTTCTTTCTTCCTCCTCTATTGTTTGTCCATCCCTATAGGTACTCCGGTTTCTAACAACTGGTATCAGAGACTTGTTCTGGTTCGGGGGAGTAGTGGGAGCGATGGCTGCAGAAGAGGGAAAGGTCAGGATCGAGAGGTTCGATGCAAAGATTTTGGTTTCTGGAAGATGCAGATGGAGGACTACTTGTATCAGAAGAAACTTCGTCAACCTCTTGCTGGTACGATGCCGGAAGGGATGAAGAAGGAAGATTGGGATCTGATGGACAGACAAGCTCTGGGGGTCATCCGGTTGACGTTGGCCAGAAACGTTGCGTTCAACATTGTGAACGAGAAGACCACAGCAGGGCTGATGAAGGCGCTATCAAATATATACGAAAAATCATCCGCCTCTAATAAGGTATATTTGATGCGTCGTTTATTTAATCTGAAGATGGTCGAAGGTGCTTCTGTTACAAATCATATCAATGAGTTCAGTCTGATCACGAGTCAGTCGAGTTCGGTGGACATCAACTTTGAGGACGAGGTTAGGGCATTGATTTTGCTCTCCTCTCTACCAGAAAGTTGGGGTGCGACTGTGACCACAGTGAGTAGTTCTTCAGGCTCAAATAAGTTGAAGCTGGATGAGGTCCGAGACTTGATTCTAAGCGAAGACATTCGCATGAAAGAATCAGGTGAATCCTCAAGTTCTGCCCTGAATGTCGAAGGCATGGGACGACCAAATCAACGTGGTCAAGATCGAGGTAGGTCTAAGTCAAATGGAAGAAGTCAGTCGAGATTTCGTGGTGATGGTTGTTGGAACTGTGGTAAGAAATGGCACCTGAAAAGAGATTGCAGAGCACCGAAGAAGAATTATCAAAATTGAAACCAAAATCAAAATCAAAAGGAAGAGTCTGTGAATGCAACAACAGAAGAAATAGAGGATGTCTTAGTCCTGAGTGTTGACAGCCCTATAGAATCGTGGATCCTGGATTCTGGAGCATCTTTCCACTCTACCTCACAAAAGGATTGCCTTGAAAATTATGTTGCTGGTAATTTTGGTAGGGTCTATCTTGCTGATGATGAACCCTTGGATATTGTGGGGAAGGGAGATGTGAAAATCATGACAGCAAATGGGACTGCATGGAAGTTGCATAATGTCAGACATGTACCTGGGCTGAAGAGAAACCTGATTTTTGTGGGGCAGCTTGATAGTGAAGGATATATCACTACCTTTGTAGGTGGCTCCTGGAAGATTACCAAAGGTGCTATGATCATAGAACGAGACAATAAGATGGGTACCCTGTACATGACAACAAATACAAGAGACACAATTGCAGTGGCTGATTCTCATGGTGATTCAGAAACTTGGCATTGCAGACTTGGGCATATGAGTGAAAAGGGAATGAAGGTACTGTAGGCGAAGGGAAAGTTGTCTGGTTTGAAAACTGTAGATGTCGGGTTCTGTGAAGATTGTGTATTTGGGAAGCAGAAAAGGGTTAGCTTCTCCAAAGTAAGCAGGACATCCAAGTCTGAAAAGCTGGAGCTTGTGCACACGGATGTGTGGGGGCGTTCATCGGTATCATCTCTTGGAGGCTCACAATATTATGTCACCTTCATCGACGACTCCACCAAGAAGGTATGGGTTTATTTTCTGAAAAATAAATCTGACGTATTTGCTACTTTTAAAAGGTGGAAGTCTCTGGTTGAAAATGAAACTGGTTTGAAAATCAAGTGTCTGAGGTCAGATAATGGTGGAGAGTATGACAGCAAGGAGTTCAAAGACTTTTGCGCACTGAATGGAATTCGAATGCAGAAGATCATTCCAGGAACACCTCAGCAAAATGGTGTTGCAGAACGGATGAATAGAATACTGAATGAGCGTGCCAGAAACATGAGAATTCATGCTGGTTTACCCAAGACATTTTGGGCAGATGCAGTGAGTACAGCAGCATACTTGATAAATAGAGGACCGTGTGTCCCCTTGGATGGCAAGCTACCGGAGGAGGTATGGACAGGAAAGGAGGTAACTCTTTCACATCTAAAAGTCTTTGGTTGTACTTCCTATGTGCTTATTAATTCTGAAAATAGAGACAAGTTAGACTCTAAGTCTAAGAAATATTTTTTCATTGTATATGGCTCTGATGATTTTGGATATCGTTTCTGGGATGATCAGAATAGAAAAATCATACGAGAAATGAATGTGGTATTCAATGAAAAGGTCTTGTACAAAGATAGATCTGTTGTAGAATCTGATGATGCAGGGAAGCAAGTCAAAGATCAGGTAGAGTTGGAGGAAATCTTAGAGGAAGATGTTCCAAAGAGAACTCAAGCTAGTCCTGAGAATGTCATGAGACATCCAGGACCCTATACACCGGCACCACCATCAAGGAGATCTAATAGAGTACCCAAACCCACTAGAAGGTATTCTCCTTCTTTGCATTACTTGTTATTGATTGACAATGGTGAGCCAGAATGTTTCAGTGAAGCAATGCAAATGAAGGATTCTGTCAAGTGGGAGCATGCTATGAAAGAGGAGATGAACTCTTTGCAGGAGAATGAGACTTGGGTACTGACTCCTATACCAGAGGGTAAAAAGGCACTCCATAATAAATGGGTGTACAGGATAAAAGAAGAATGTGATGGCAACAAAAGGTACAAGGCAAGGCTAGTTGTGAAAGGCTTCCAGCAGAAGGCAGGTATTGATTACACTGAGATCTTTTCTCCTGTTGTCAAACTAACCACAATCAGGCTAGTGTTGAGTATTGTGGCAACTGAAGACTTACATCTTGAACAGTTGGATGTGAAGACAGCCTTTCTTCATGGTGATCTAGATGAGGATATTTATATGCTACAACCGGAAGGTTTTCAAGTCCGTGAAAAAGAAAACCTTGTGTGCAAGTTGAAGAAAAGTCTATATGGTTTGAAACAGGCCCCCAGACAGTGGTATAAGAAATTTGATGGTTTCATGTGCAGCAGTGGCTTTAGTAGATGTCAAGGTGATTATTGTTGCTATCTCAAGAAACTCGATGACTGTTATATTATTTTGCTCTTGTATGTGGATGATATGCTCATTGCAGAATCAAACATACAAGAGATCAATATGCTGAAGGAACAATTGTCAAAGGTATTTGACATGAAGGACTTGGGACTTGCAAAAAAGATACTCGGGATGGAGATTGTTCGGGATAGAGAGGCTAAAACCTTGAAGTTAACTCAGGAAGGCTACATTGAGAGGGTGTTGAACAGATTTCAAATGCAGGATGTAAAGGCAGTAAGTATACCTTTGGCGAATCACTTCAAGCTCTTGAAGGAGCAATCACCCAAGACAAATGAGGAACATGAATACATGAACAAAGTTCCTTATGCTTCAGCTGTAGGTAGCCTAATGTATGCTATGATTTGTACTAGACCAGATATTGCACATGCAGTGGGAGCAGTGAGTCGGTATATGGCAAATCCAGGCTAGAAACATTGGGAGGCTGTCAAATGGATCCTACGGTATTTGAGAGGTACCACAGGTATGGGTTTGTGTTTCACACTGAGTGGTCTTAATTTACAGGGCTTTGTAGATGCAGATTTGGCTGGAGATGTGGATAGCAGAAGGAGCACAACATGATACATTTACACCTTGGGTGGAACCGCAGTGAGCTGGGTTTCTCAGTTACAGAAGATTGTGGCTCTCTCTACAACTGAGGCCGAATACGTTGCAGTTACAGAAGCTAGCAAGGAAATGGTTTGGCTAAAGAATTTTCTTGAAGAGTTGGGCAGAAAATAAGGTAGTAATGTTCTTTTCTGTGATAGTCAGAGTGCAATCTATCTTGCAAAGAATCCAGTGTTTCATGCAAGGACAAAGCATATACAGGTGAAATATCATTTCATTAGAGAGCTACTAGATGATGGGACCTTGTCACTTGAAAAGATACGTGGGGCTGAGAATCCAGCAGATATGTTGACCAAGATGGTGACTACAGAGAAATTGAGGCTGTGCAAAACCTCAGTTGGCCTCCATGGATGATTGATGGAGAGATGCCGCAGCAAGTATTTCCTTTGCTACATTAAGGAGGATCAACACATTGAGATGTTTGCCTTTTTTTTGGAGTTCAGACTCCAAGTGGGAGATTGTTAGATTGTGGAGCCCGAACTCGCCATCGTGCGCCCTCGCACGCGGATCAAAATTTATGTTTATAGTAGGGGCATTGTTGTCTTTTGTACTCTGCTGTGTTGGGCGCCCTAATCTCCTTGTATAAAAGGGCTGCGAACTCTCTTTGTATTGTATCTGGGTGTGTTTTATTATAGTGGAAACCCTGCTGCGGCCGTGGATGTAGGAAGGCACATCGCCTCCGAACCACGTACATCTTGGTGTTCTTGTGGTTTGATCTCTTCTTCCACCTTCTTTCTTCCTCCTCTATTATTTGTCCATCCCTATAGGTACTCCGGTTTCTAACAAAATGTGTCCACATGAATGACACCTCTTACTTTAGGCAGCTTAGCTTCAGATTGATCGGAAAATGTCATAGTTGATTTGATTTATTGAATTGTGCTCCATTCTCCCACCAAGAGAGAGATGCTATCTCATGGGGGACGTTTGACAAGGAACTTTCTGCAGGATTATGTTAGTGCAATGGCATCAGATGGGAACTGCCACATTCCACTATACACAGAGGAGAATGTTTCCTATGAAGAAGGCTGTTTTTCAACATTAGGGATATAGAGATTGCCAAAGGGCTCACCTGAATGACATTACTGCGAGGTCTAAAGATGGTAGGACCTGTCGCAGGCTTGCAGCACATGTTGCAATTTGTAAATATAAATTAATGTCCACAATTTCTGTAGGTGGGAAGTAAGAACTTTAAAGTTTGGTTTTTGATTTAATCAAGAGCTGGCTTATTGGCTCAGGAAAGACCCCAATTTCTGTAGGAGTTCATCCAGAAGGCCTGAGTGGCCAGACATGGATTGACATCCGCTGAGTTCTCTGGAATATCTTTCTCGTGTTATCTGAAACATACAATATATATCGATGTGTTGTGCCTTGAGCAGTTAAGTTTCTGGAATTTATTTCCCGAGGATCCTGTTAATTGCTTGGATGTATGATATTTCCTATGCTGCGCTCTCCTGTAGGATCTATAGGGGTATGACAAGCGGTGTAAGTCTGTCAGTGTTATGGTGCAGAAGTCGAAAGGTCTTCCTGTTTCGAGCAGCTAATCTTAGGGAGCTACATGCACGAGGCTTCCTGCCCTGGCAGAATTGCTGGGAGCCAAGGAAGGTTAAATAAATGTAGATTTTATGTTTAAGAGCTTGTTTATTTTTCATATCTTTGGTATAAAAGTCAGACTTTTTTTTGATTGTTTTGTCTTACTTTTCCATAGATTCACTCGTAAACACATCTTGTAAGTGATAAAGGTTGAATTTTTTTCTTTATTAGCGATATCATAATTCTTTTTATTTAGTTATCGTTATATCGAGTTGGAATCATGATGATAAGGTTTTTAACGTTTCGGTCTCCTGAACTCTGATACTAAAAATCAAGTCGGCATAAAACATAGGCCTGAAGAAAAAAGCTATTACAGAGGAGCAATGATAGCTCATAACAAGGATTTTCATTTATTTAGGGCTTAAAAACACCCGTTACCCAATACACGCACTACACACAGCCCTGTCTTTCTTCTCTGGTAAGTACAGACCAGCCAGGCTGCGGAAGGGTTGCGATAGCTCACACAAAGGCAGAAACAGTGATCATCCCCAGGGTCTGAGAAGTGTCAGACCAGACTTTTCCTTCTCTCATGGCAATGTGTAATCTGGGAACAGATAAAGCAGAGTCTTAATCGAAATCTGAGGCATCAAGGCTGGCAAGAAGAATAAAAAATCACATAACTCTGTTGGCGTTTGGTTTGATGTAAACTGCCGCAAAGCACTGTATTTCATGTGTCACACAAAACACGGTACCACATGGCATTTTACAACGTTTTACATCAAAACAAGCAGTCCAGTAAACGCTAGGCCTCTTCTATTCTATATATGTAGAGGTGTACCTCCGCACTTGTAGCCCACAGGCCTGCCGGCGAGGTTGCAGCGCTTGGGGATGGTTATGGCGACCTCCGGCTTTGCGCCGACGCTCCTGGCGGTGTTGGAGAGCATGACGGCGCAGAGGCAGATCGGGCTCTGGCCCAGCCTCTTCACCACGGCACAGCACCGGCCCGAGACGGGGGAGCTCGCGTCCTGCGACGCCTGCGCGCATGGCGCCATCTGAAAGGCCATAATGTCCGCAGAAACCCGCCCACACTCGCCGGCTCCGTCTGCACCCAGCAGTGCGGGTGCCCCGGCTACCAGCAACAGCCCCAGAAGACACAGAAACTTGCTTGGGCCTTCCATTCGTTTCTCCTCCACCCTGCACGGGTTCTGAATTTCCGCCAACCTAGTGTGGGATTTATACTGAAAGCAGAGATTGAGGGGGGGCTTTGTGGAGCCATGGGAGATGGACACTTTGGAACTCCACTTTAGTCTGAATGGAGGCAGCACTAAGCAGGTACAGCTTGCTTTGATTTGAATGCGGCAGGTGCACCGTTTCTTTTCTTTGTTTTTGATTGCACCACTAACAGGAGAATGGGCAGAGCATTACATATCTGCTGTTTTCACATGCCCTGGGAGTGGGTGCATATGCTCCTCGCTCCCTGTCCAAAATGAACTCGTTCTTCCGGGACCTGATACATTTTTTTTTTAAATTTTTCACAGCACCATCAAAGTGATTGCAGTGAATAGATGTGGAAGGTTAGTGAGATGTGTGATTTAATTCTTAAGTTATGGGAATTAAAACTCCTTATTAGTGAACCACGTATGTTTAGTTAGGAACCTTTATTTCTATGGGGTCTACATTCTTACTAGAAGTCAGATTTTTTTAAAAAAGAGAGATTTTAGATATTGAATCACATCTTGGATAGATAAGAGTTTAATCCCTTCCGCGTTTAAACATCTTTTTTAAACAAACTCATGTTCACTGGACCTATGAATTAAATGCACGGACAAAACTCTCGCCTGACTCACTAAAGCAATAAACAAAATTCAAGCAAAACTCAACAAAATAAAAAAAAAGACATCCACAATTTGAAAGACGACTCGTAAACTAATTAGTTGACGCTCCATCCTTACTTTGTATGGCCTTCGTCAAGGATCCTGGAGTAGAAAGAAAATCACAACCGTTCATACCCAGCATTCATGATTGTCCAGCCATGGTAGCCCCGCATGCATCTATCCACATTATCAACAGTTGTGTGACGTATGTGTTTGCGTCCACTACATTGTTCTTACACTCGTCCACTTGCAAAGACAGTTATGTGGATCTGTTAACTATATATATATATATATATATATATATATATATATATATATATATAACACTACAGAAGATGGAACTTAAAAGTTGAAAAAGATGAAACAACACACTAATGTATGGCCCCAACGAACAGAATGGGAAAAGGCATGTACGTACTGATCCAACTAAATCAATTTTTAGGAGGACTAATACATGATGCACACTCCCACGAGGGTGCAATGATTTTTTTTTTTGGGGGGGGGGGGAGTTTCGGGAGGTGGGATCCACCTCTTTTAAATTTGTTGTACGCAAGCAACATTTCCCCATCTAAAGACTCAAAAAAATTTAAAAAATAGTGAGATATGTGAATACTAACATCCTATTTTTTTTTTTTTTTGAGTTTTTTGAGATGTAAACTATCAAGATTGATTTGCACGATGAAGAGGGAGATGAGTACCGCACGTCAACATTTCTCTTCATCCCAGGGGAGGGAGGGTACACGCAATAATCGTTTCTATCCTCCTTCACCCGTGCCTACTTCGAGATGCTGAGGAAGAGCCTCTCGTAAGCAACAGCCATCTTGGCGGCCGTGAACAGCTCCAAGGCCCTGCTCCTCGCCGCCTCGCCTCTCTTTCTCAGCTCTCCTCTCCCGGCTTCTTCCCACACCCGCCTGTGGGCATCCTTGAGCGACGCCACAGTGAGGGAGAACGTGTAGCCCACCTCTGCGTCCGCGATGAGGGACCCCGCGATGCTGGCGAACCGCGTGTCCATCACCGGCACGCCGGCGAGCATCGCCTCCAGGAACGTGTTGTCGAGCCCCTGCGCCTGCAGCGTCGGGTTCGCGAACACGTCGAGCGCGTTATAGAAGTCCGCCAGCCGCGCCCACTCCAGCGGCCCCAGGACCATTACGTTGGGACCCAGCTCGCCGTAACTGTCGCCCACGGCCCGTCGCCCGCGACGAGGACGACCACCCCACGCTGGAAACCTTCGTCCTCCTCGAACAGCTGTCTCAGGGCCTCGAACAAGATGGGGTGCCCCTTGTCCTTCCCAGCCTTCCCGCCATCCCAGTGACCAGGACGGCGTCCTTTGGCACGCCGACCTCCCTCTTCAACTCTGTGCCACGCACGGCGTCCGGCTTGAAGACTTACTCGCCGGCGCCGTTGATGATGACGTGAACTCGGCCCTCGGGGATCAAGTAGACTCGTTTGAGGACGTCCCCCACGTGGTCACTGGTGGCCACATGGTGGGCGTAGCTGGGGAAGAACCTCACCTCTTTGACTACCCTGGCGACCCTCTCCGCCAGCATGGCTTGCCGGGGCTCCTTCCGGGTGCGGAGGAGCTCCTGGACGACGTCGGAGTGAATAATGGTTTCGTAGGCGATTCCGTGCCAGGAGACGGCCAGGTTCCGTACGTATGCCGCGGGCGCGGCCGTGGAAGCTAGACGGCGACGCTCTTGGTGTAGACCACGTCGAAGGGGCTGCCGGTGGAGTTCTGGGCGTGGAACGTACTGCTCCCAGGCCAGGCTCTGGTCGAGGTTTCCAGCGGCGGTGGGGCGGCTCAGGTGGATACTCAACATTGTCCCGGTCGGGTTCGCAGCGGCTGCCGTCCGCCGAGGAGGAGGACGGGGTGGGAGACGTGGTGAAGACGTGCAGCTCCTGGCGCCGGCGGGCCAGGGCGAGGCAAAGGGTCGATCATGGCGTGCTGCTCGAGCCCCTCGGCGAGACCGCCCTGCGGCCACTTCTTGACGAAGCGGGCGATCTTGAGGCGCCTCGGAGGAGGGGAAGCAGAGAAGTGGAGGTGGCTCCAGGATGAACCGAGAGAGAGGAGGTTGACGGGGGCGGCGTGCGTACGGTGGCGGGCCGAGCCTGCAGTGAGGTGGGGCACCGAGACGGACAGATGAGCGAGAGGGACGTGAAGGCCGAGAGGGCGAAGAGGAAGTAGCAGAAACGGACGGAGGAGGACGGAGGCGACGGCCGCATGCTTCTTCGGCGTCATTTCCTCCCTGTGAACTACGATCGATGAATATAAGAGATGCATGGTTATTTGGACTCCATCGATCTTCAATAAATAGAAGCGACTACCACATCTTTTATTAACTTTTTTCCTCCTTTAATTATTTTTTTAACTTCTTCAATTAGTTTTCTTCATCTCTTTTGCTTGCTTAATTAATTTTTAACGCAGCATTGAACAGATATATATATATAACACTAATCTAGTGTTGTCTTTATCTACTCAACGTCCTATTTATATATTTAGCTTTGTGCGTATCTATGTGTGCAACGTATATACAATGTCAAATAGATAAATAAAAAATCGAATAAATAGATACAATGTTATATTTATGCACACAGGTGAAGAGATTACAAATAAAAGGAATAAAAAAAAGTGATAAGTGTGATAGTTTGGAATGAGGTCGGGACGTGCGTACAGATTATTCGGGGACCAACAAGTGGGCCACGTCTCAACGGACGAGACCCCACCATACGAAGAATTTATTAATAAAAGAACCGGATCGCCCGGGCCGGAGAAATGGATCGCTGACGCCATTCAGACGTAACGCGCATGCTCTCACAGATCATAGATCTCCGATCCCACTCGGACATGCACTCACGTCACCGTTAGTCGCAAAAACTTCGGGTCATTAATCACAAGAGAAATGTAGCACCCGTACCCTAAGATTTTCCGCTCCATTATTATCGGTGGTTATTAAAAAAACATTTTGTTAATGAGTACTCGGTGCCTTTTAACATTAAAAATCCTTGAATAGGATTGCAACTCATGACCGATCAACGGCCGCCTCCGTGCGTGGTCCCATTTCTACTTTAATTTAGGAAGGCAACAATTTAATTAGAACTTTCGAATAAAAGCCAAAAAAATACGTACGACTCCGGTGCCTCAGTTCAATGTAGGGTCGTGCTTCCCAAAAAGGACGTACGACTACAGAACCACGTACAGTTTAACGTAGAGCGGTGCAGGAGCGGTGCAGGAATTACCTGCACCGCTAGTGGTGCAGGTGGTTTTTTCTTGAATTTTTTTTCCCTTGGAGTGATATTTAAATATTTGTGTACTTGAGCTCCAAGGTAAGTTTTAAAAAAAATTGCTTCTATAAGATAAGATTCCTTTATTTAAGCTTATACTGCCACATCATTTGGTTACCATGCACCCTAAGTTAGGGAGAGTGCAAGGAGATTCACCATTCGTTAGATCCGTTTAGGCTCTTTGGGATCTGTCGACGACCACTTGAAGAATTCAGGAGAAAGAGGTTCTCTGGGGGTCCTCCGATACGGGACTATGACTCTTCTCGGGTCAGGTCAGACCCCGATTTGAGATCGGGAAACCCATCTTTGACCCGAGAAGGGTCCACCTGTGGTTAAGTTGTTCCTAGCCAGTTCGGCCCAAGTCAACACACTGTCCCAACAGGATACTCGTGTTCGTGTCTCACATCCACTCATTTGTTTTGTTGCCCATCTTAACCATTGATCGCTTAATTTTTGACTCCCATTTCTCATTGTTAAAAGAGAAAACTCTTCCCATATGACAATTTTTCAGTTTTTACGTCCACTTTGTGAATTCTACTTAATCTTCTTCATGCACATTGAAATCTTCTTCATGCATGTTGAAACGATATTAAATTTATTGTTTATGTGTATTATTAGTACAAAGAAGTTGTACAGAAAAAAATTTGAAAGTGCCTACGTTATGTAATTTTGCATTTTCGTAAAGAAATGTAACAAGAAACTTAGGTCAGGCTTATGGGGGCTTTCCAATAACTTATGTACTTTCTGATATCCTTTATAAGATGAAGGTTAGGGATGAATTCTGATATCCTTTATCGATGAAGGTTAGGGATGAATTAGACCTATCTGCAGATCTCCTTACTTATTTCTCAACTCCCATTAAGCAACTTTGAGGAAACAATTAGAACCATCTTCAGAGAACAGCAGAGTAAACAATTCCTTACCTTTTGAGTAAACATATTTTTAAACCCCCCTCCCATTAACCAACTTTACGTTTTTTTTTTTTTTGCAAATGCTTATTTTAGTCCCCTCCTCCCCTCCCTCCGCTCAAAAATCTGTGCACTCATGACATTAGCCCTCCCTTCGATAGGGAGTTATCCCTCATTTATCTCGGGGATAACTCCCATTTTATCTTTTTTTTTTACTTTAGTGGAGGAATAAGGATAATCGGGTTAGAATGAAAGATATCCCTCGTCTAATATGAATAATTTGACTCACCTAAATAAGTGAAATAATATAACCCGTTTAATCATATTACTATTTTATCATTTCTCTCTCTCACTTTATTTCTCTCTATATACTCTCTCCTTCTTTACATTTTATCTCTCACTCTCGTTCATTCATTAAAATAATAGTCATTTTATTAAAAATATTTATTATTATTATTATTTGATATCTATTTCTTTTTCTCTCTCTACTTTCACTCTCTCTACCTTCTCTCTCACTCACATTTATTTATTAAAATATTTAAAATAATAATTATGTTATTAAATTAATTAAAATAATATTTATATATTATTATTATTAAATATATATTTCTCTTTCATTACGTTCTCTCTCTCTTGCACCACAGGAAAAAAACTACATTTCCGACGGATAATTTTCGTCGAAAATAATTTTTTCGACAGAATTACGACAAAATATTGACGGAAATTATCCGTCGGATATTCATTGTCATGACTTTCCGACAGAATCGTTATCTATCAAAATTTCGTCGATATATTCCGACGAAAAATTAGTGAGGAGATTGAGACAGTGAAAGAATGTGATGTACGATCAAGCGTGGGCATTACCATTGGTTAACTACTTTAAACATTAATGCATTAACTAGTACTTCACCAACAGGAGTTCTCGTGTTAAAGAGATAGCATGTTGATATTTTAATCTGTTATTCGTGTTAATTAGTTATCTATCTAGATAATGCATTAAAATGTTAAAATTAACTAGTTCACATATTAAATATGCTAATCAGTCATGATGCTAATGCATCACTATTGGGGGGGAGCAAAACCTAATCGCGCCACCTCTATCCACCATGGGGGATGGGCTGCGCCCTCCCCCTCCCATCCCTACTCCTCCCACGGTTCCCACCCCTCTGCTGGTCCCTTCCCCTACGCAAGATGCTTCACTCCTTGTCCCTGGCGATGTTGCTTGGTATGTTCCTCCTCCCGCCGGTGCATTTCAAGGTCCTCCTCCGCCTGTTGGGAGATCTGATGGTCCTTTTGATACTCCTCCGCTTGTTGGGTGTTCTGCCGTTGATGCTGCTGTTCCTCCGGTCTCTTCTCCACCTGTTGCGCCATCCTCTTCAGCATGGAGACCAGAGGATCGATCTTCTATTGCTCACGTTGTCAGCTCGTCCATGGCCCCTCCTGCCATCCCCGTCCCTGTTCACCCTATCGCGTACACCGACATGGGTGATCCTGCTACGTTTTTCTCTTTGACAGAGATTGAAGCTTCATGCAAGTCGCTCGAGTATGCTATTGTTGCTTATTCTCCCCTTGACAGACCCTCGTTTTCAAAGATTAGATCTCAGCTCGCCCAACGTTTTCAGTTTCAAATGGATTTCGCTGTTAGTGCGCTAGATCAATCGTCATCAATTGATTCGATTCCTCTGTCATGAGGACTCCATCAAAGTTCTTTTGAAAGGTTCTATGCCCATCCATGGCCGGGTGTTCAAATTTTATCGTTGGACAATGGATTTCTCTCCGGATATAGACTCGCCTGTGGTGCCGGTGTGGCTTGAGTTCCCGGGGATCCCAGTTAATTTTTTCTTTCATACTATGGTTAGATCGATTGCTGGGAGCGTTGGGCATGTTCTCTGTGTCGATCAAGACACATCTCTGCTTGCAAGGTCCCATGCTGCTCGAGTTTGTGTGTTATTGGATGTCTCTATGAAAATCTCAGAACGTGTCTGGATTGGGGTTGGTTCTGGTGGCTTTTGGCAGCCAATTATTTACCCTTTTGTGCCTCTATTCTGTTCTTGTTGTCGCCGATTGGGTCATCTCCCTGTCAAATGCAAGAAGTTTGCAGCTCGTGGGAAGGCTCCGGCCATCAATGGAGGTGCCCCTCCGGCCTTCGGCGAGGGCTGTGCCGGACTGGCGGGTTGTTCCCAGGACTGTTCGTGTTCCATCTGGCCCTAGCTCTTTGCATCCCAACATGTCCGCTCCTGGTCATGAAGAGGTGCCTCTCCAAGGGTTGCTTGGTGTTAATGCTCTTAACTCTCCACAACCTCCTGATGTCCCTGCATCCCTTGGCGATTCACAACCTGTTATTGTGTCGGGTGCTTCAGGTTCTGTCATGGGGCCCTCCATTGCTGCGCATGACCCTGCAATTGATTCGATTACGGGCCACGGCCCTCTAGCCACCTTAGAGCCTGCAGTTGCCAACCTTCCGGTTGGTGTTGTCACGTTTGCTGCTCCCCCGATCGTCTCGCCGCCTGTTGGCCCTCCAGCCGCCCCCCGTAAGCCCATTGTGGCTCCTCCATCCACCTTTGGTGCTACTCCAACCGCCATTGCCTCTGCTGCTTCCTTGGCGCCTTCTCTGCCCACAGTGGTTGACCCCTCTTGCTGCTCTGCTGAGCCTACTGCTCCTTCGGGCGTCGAGGTTCAGCCACCACCCGCTTCTCCGCTCGCCACGGCTGATCCTGCAGTGGTCCCTGCCACCTCCCCTACGATGCGCCAGGTGGTTCCTCCCCCTACAACGTCTGCTTCGTCTGAAGTTGGTGACATTGTGGGGGGCGAGTGTGCCTCCGGCCAGCCAACAGTCCCCCCTGGCAGTGCTTCTTCGACCTTCCCGACTGATCTGATGGGCCCGACTGCCGTCGTCCTCCCTAAGGAAGCGGAGCGATTGACCCGTTTGACTGCTCTTCGCGCGATAAGGGATGAAGTCAACACTCTTCCAGCCTTTTCTCAGCCTGGGACTTCTGACCTCCTTCGGCCTTACGTTGCTGCAGCGCCATTGGCACCGTCTCCGTTGACCTTGCAGCCTCCTCACGAGGTGATCCTGACTTGGCAAGCTGAGCATCGCGATGACGTTCATCCATCACCTGCTACCTCCGTTCAGACTGTCGATGGTTCCGCCAGTGACGCCCCTAGCCAACAACCTCCCCCGACTGCCTTGCTTGATGCTCCCCGGGACTCCCCCGCGCTACCACTGCAACAGGATATCCAACCTCCGGTTCTTGATGTTGCCCCCGACGAGTTTGATAGTTCGGTTGATGAACTGGACCTAAAATTTGATACTTCTTTCCAACCCGCTCGTAAGAGCAAAAGAAAGAATCGACACAGACCCCATCACCTTGAGTTCTACAATCTAAGGCTTTAGCTGACAATCTCTTTGATTTGACTATCTTGACCTTATTTCTATTTCTTTGAGCCTTCTTTGAGTTCGTAGATTTCTCTTAGGGGCTTTGTCGGTCTATCTCCCTTATGTTGTACGTGACCCCTTTCGTCTCTATTAGTTTGGGTGTCTTTCTCTCCTCCCCCCTTCTCCCTATGCTACTTCTGCCATTTACTGCTTTACTTAATGAAAATCGCTTACCTGATGACCAAAGTGGAACGTCCACTCCCTTCCGTAATAAAGGGAGGAACGGAAACCTCGTCCCACCTTGCAAATATTGCCCATGAGTTAAAAAATAAAATGCATCACTATTAGCCGGTTGATGTATTTAGTGCCGATACATGATAGTAACCAATTAACACATTAATGTGATAGCGCATTACTTTTTGCAGATTACAGTGGCTTACTAGAAGGGAGTGGAAAATAAATCTCCATAATAAAAATTAGGGGGGCATTCGTCTGCAAAATCCTGATAAGGGATTTTAAATAAGGTCAGATATCTGACGGGGGTTAATTAATTTTCCCCAAAAACAAGCAATGTACGAAAATTTATCTGGCTTATGATATTTCTAAAGATAAATTTGAAGGTATATCTTTTATTTCAAAGATGAAGATAAAAGATAATGTCACCGTCTAACCTCACAGCCATCCGTTGACGCGCCACGAATGGAAATATGCTGAATTGACAAAATCAAGCGAAAAGGCTTCCTTGATGCCTCTGCAATGAGAATCCAAGCCTTATTTTTTCTTGACTGAACAAACAGGGGTAGAAATAATCTTCGTCCCGAGGATCTTGTCTCTGTCTTTTGGAAGGCACAGAAATGCACCGTGAGCTGAGATGAAGCACTTCTACCACCTCTCCTGCACAAATCCATTCATTTGGCTCTCTATTCTTCACACAACCCACATCATTGCATTTTGAATTCAATCCCGAAACGTCGCCGTCAATATCGTCGTACATCTTACCTTACAAATTAGTATTGACCACATCCAAGAAACGACTTACGAATTTGACAACCTTTTTACTGCCTGCCTGCCTGACATCAGCCCTCTACAATGTGATGCAAGTAATTGATAGTTATACATCACCCAATAGGTCTAGCCCCCCCCGTATCCTAAAATCCAGCAAGTGAGAAGAGGATGACGATGAACCTGAACCAATCTGACCCAACCTTTCAAATCAGGGTGGTTCACCAAGAAAGACCAGAATCAGGATAGAGAAAACATGCTACGTGAATAATGAAAGATGGCATGCTCTTCTTTATCTAAAACAAGGTATTCGAGATGAAGGCGGAATTGTAGAAACAATAAACAGTACAACAAAATATGTCCAGGGATATGATCAGCATCAGTCTGTCATCCCATAAACTCTTCCATCAGGCCCTGGTGTTGAAAGAACATATGGATATCAGCTAGGTTCAAGTGTGCACAGCAACAAGAAGCAAACAAAAATGATAACACACCTGAGAGATATATTGCTCAGCGTCAGTTCGCCTAACTGAATGCACTGAATTCTTTGTGAGAGAGAAGGAATGGTTTCCAAGAGACAAATTATCACCAATGTCATCAAGGACCCTTACTTGGATATAAGGATCCTTTGGAGGAACCATATCCTGTCACCAAATTCATGTTTTCACTAAAAGTGAAACGCAGTAAACATTTCACGTGCATCATGTTGTTTCCAGTTTCTAAATGTGCATTAGCAAGGATAGGCCTTACCACAGTCAAATCGAGATCTATTTCTGGCTCCAACATGTAATCCTTAATGGCAGCAGAGTGATTTCTGAAATATTCCTTTTCTGAATAATTGAGTTTTTCTTGAATTTCTTCAGGGAGCTTAGGCCCAATTTTCCATCTCAGGGTCTGGATAATTTCAGCTCGGTTATACCTGATCAAACAAAGCATTTCATACATGAAAGAAAAATAAAAGTTGTTGTCAAGGATTGTAGGACATGGTTACAGAAGAAATTATTTCACTGACAACTACTTGTATGCCATTTACATGTAAGCCATGAGACAACGTTTATTGCGGAGTAATGATAGATGATGTACAACTGCACCAAAGTGGTCCTCATTTCTAGTTGTTTGAATATCCAACTGTTCTTCCTCAATTTTCCTGTTTCAAAGCAGCATCAAATAGAATCAGTTGATGCCAACCTCGGATCACCAACAAATATCTAGTCTGGCAGCATTTACACAACGAAAGATCTTGGGGCTGTCAGATCCTCCTTTTTTACTGTGAAGCTTTACAATCTTAGAATTATAAGGGGACCACAGTTTAAGAGCATATGTTATGTTTCCAATTTCATAGATTACTGATATCACATAGGATAATAATTAGATAAGCTACAACCATCACACGTCTATAATTAACAAAGAAATTACCTTATTAAGGACTGAAGCATTAGATGGTGATTGTCACATTCAGTAATAACTTGATCAAATGTGTCGCTCTGCATGATCCAAGTGAAAGCTCCTGTTTAACAATTAAGCTGATGTATATATGCAAGGGCACTACTCAAACTCAGACAACCTAGGCAAACAGGAAAAGTTTTTTTTTCCTTTCTTATTTTAATTTTCCACAAAGAAGCATTGGGAGACCAAGGAAACCAGACCAGACCAAAAGCATATACATGAGGCGATTGGTACCAGTCTGTTATTACTTAAATATGTCAGAGTCTATCACCAGTGCATTAAATCATTGACAAAAGAACAATGAAGGATTTCTTTTGAATAAGTGTGCAATAGCATGCAGCTAAAGAAAAACAAGACCATTTTCTGTAAAATTTATTGACTTTCCTTCAAAGTTGTTCACAAAATTTCTACAATGATTCAAGGATCTTGGCATCCTGGATGAAAAGCAGTTCATATATTTAAGCACTATGTAACTTTACTGAAACTTTCGGAATAATAATAAGCAATCACTCCGACATGTACCATAGACTACTTCCACTACCTTAAAGATAATACAGTACGATGATTCATCTACCAAGAATTTAAAACCCTATCCAGAATTAGAAAGTGATGAATTAGTGACGGGGGTCGGGGGGTGTTGGGTAATCCCAACTGGGGAAGATTAAGGTCAGCAGAAATCAAAAAACCTATTGTTTCCATCTTCTCAAACTCTGGAGGTGAATTCAATTAGCCTCTGGCATAACAAGGAGCAGCTCAGAGATGACCTTGGTAACTTAGAATGTCAGAGGCTTGAGGGACCAGCTTAAACAGTTGGCAATCCACGATCTACTGAGTTGGCAACAGGTGGAAAGCATGTGTCTGCAGGATACGAAATGGGAGACATTTGATCGTGGCATGGTGAGTCCGCTATTATTCTTCTGATTTTGACTTCACTTTCGGAAGGACAAGGGGTTTATCCAGAGGCATTATGACTGTCTGCGATACTCAGAAATGGGAGGGAAATTTGCTTTATCTTGGAGACTATTCCGTAATCGTGGCATTAATCTCTTAGCTTGCATGCTTAATGGATGCTTTCTAATATTTATGGACCACAGTTAGATCTGGAACAGAATGAAATGTGGGAAGAACTATCCAATTGTCAGGAGAGTTCTTCACTACCCTGGTGCATACTTGGGAATTTTAATAAGATCCAATTTCTATCTGAAAGAAATAAGAACAAAAGGATTATGGCTTGTATGGCTCAATTTAATGCATGTATTACTTTTTTCGAAGGTGGATAGTACCACGTATTATAAAAGAAAAAGATAAGAGTTTACAAGGAAGGAGTGCTCCCACAAAACTCCCAAGTACAAAAAGGTAGCAGAATGCAGACTGCCCCATGCGCAAAGGGAAAAGAAAAGAGATACAAAATACGTGGCCACCAAAACAGACCCCCCATCCAAAAGCAAAATAAAGACCGCCAAGGCCACACATAAAGCCGAACAATCTACAATGCCTAGACTTGAGACCCACATACACCACAAACCTCCCCATACCAATTGTCAACACGGCAGCTGAACATGCTGGAGCTAACAAACAATACCTCGCCTCCACATCAAAGATCTTGTCCTGCTCTCCACCCTCCCAAGGTCCCAAACCATGCTACACCACAAATTCACCCTCCCTCCCCCCAAGAACAGTGAAGAGCACCCTCCTTCCCTACTTTAAGCTCAGCTCCTCTCTCCTTCTCCTAGCTCTTTGCCGGTCCGTTCATGTCCTCTTCCCTCTCCACATCCCCTCTTCTATTAATTCTTCCTGCCTTAGCCTTCCTGGCTATATTCGCTTGCCACCTTCTCTAGATTCAATAAAAAACAGACTTCACATCTTTATCAACACCTACAGTGGACACTCCAATCAGACTAGCCACATCTTTGGCATGCTCCCCCATGAAACTCTCCACTTTAGCTAAGATCCTTGCCAAGACTCCCTTCTCCTTCCCCATTCAAACACCCCTCCTCTTGAGGTGAATCCACAACAATTCCCGCCTTCGACAATAGGTCACCCACATGCTGAGCAAAAGGGAGCTGCGTCAATGGGAGATCCTCTTCCTCTAGTACAGAAGGCAGGGAAGGCAATGCCAGATAATGCTACTGGCCACCACCCCCACTAGAAGATTCCCCGATCTCTTGATGGTGTATCTCCTGCCAATCTGTTAGACCCTCTGGCAAGATCTCATCTCCCGGGGTCTCTCCATCGAGTGCCTCTACCGGGTGGCCCGACGCATCCCCCGGTTCAATCCCCATAAGAGCCTACCCAAACTTCTCATCATTCAGAAGCAGGATAGACAAAGTCCTGAGGGCTCCCTCCCCCTCCATGCCACCACCACATTGCCACTGTCAGGCTTCGCTACCTCTGACCTCTAGGGATTGCCGAAAATGTTGAGAACACCTCTACCGAAAGATGGACCACTAGTGTTGCTCGATTGGCTGAAATTGACTGTCGGAAGCCCGCCGGGTGGGGCGGCCTCCGCCATGTGCCGCTCCTATCACATCCCTGACAGAGTCTTCGACAGTCGAGACAAGCACCGACTACACTTACTCCTCGCAGGCGGCCGATGTAGGGGCCATTGTCGAGATTGACTAACAGGGCCCCTCCTCCGAGTGGGCTGTAGGGAGGATCCCAACGGGGATGGGCCCCCAAAGCAACACAAGATACAACTACCAAGCCACTGTTGAAAGGAGGCAGAGGTCGGAGACGCCCTCAACAGTACCTGGAGGAGGTCGGCAAGCGACTGGTCAGTCGACAGTGACGGCTTCCCCACCACACCAGGTGGGATTAGAAGTTGCTGCACTGCCAGAGCCACCTTGATCACGCAAGCTTGAGAATTGGCGATCTCTAAGCAATTCTGCAGATCGGTCCCCATCGTGGCCCGGGTGAGACGATTGACGCAAACCGTCGGAGCCTTTGCCATGCTGGTTGGAGCCACCAACTGCCGCCCTATTCCGAAACCCTTGGAAGGAGAGGTCGAACGCAGGCCCATCAGCACAACGGGCACTACAGGAAACTCAGACGCAAAGATCAAGCACAACTACTTCAGACGGGGGAGGGCAACCCCGACCAACATGGCTCCTCTGACGTAGAAGGGCATCCCAAGAGAGGCGCCGAGGTCAGGGTGGGGGGAAGGCTCTTATCAGGTCGACACACCAGGGTAAGCCCCCACGACCCGAATATGGGTAAGTCGTGGGCTACCGGGTCTTCATATGGTTCCTACAACAACAAACCCAATCCGATCGACCTGCAATCCCCAAACACCTCCGGCCCCAGACCTGAAGCCACAGGACTTAATCCCCTGCAAACTCAGATCCAATCGGTGCAGCCCGAGTGGGTGACCGGTTTGAATTCAAACCGCCCGCCAAAAACCCATCTTCAACCTCGGTCTTGGGCACTGGTTGCCCTAACTGAGCCTGCAGCCGCCGCTCTGCCTCCGACACCACCGGCCCGACGGTGACCCTCACAACAAACTCGACCCCTCTAACTGAGAAGATGGGGCTGAGGCAAAGACGATGGCCTCCACAGTGATCATCCTACCTCCCAAGACCACTCGCACCATGTCAGCCTCCATCTTTCCGATCGGACTGGCTAGGAATCCGATGTCAACATCGTCGCAGAGGCACAATGGCACCCCTGCAAACCTGACCCAAAAGGAAGACTTCTATAGAGTGGAGAAAGTCCCTCTCTCTAGGTTCCAAGGAAGAACACTGAGGATGGACCCTCCCGCCACCAGAACGCCGGCCTCCGTCGCTTGCTTGGCCCCATCAACACAAATCACGATGGCTAGAAGGTCATCTTGGTACACAATCCTGACGTCTCAGGGGCCGCCTGCTCCCCACCGGTTGTCCAGCAACAACCTAGCCATCTCCGCCTCCAACGCCCCTTGCAAGGGGAATAACTAAACACAACGAGCGAGCCATTCCATGCGACTGGCCATGATCTTCGGAGAAAGCCCTCCTAGGTCCACCGGCTACCCCCTCACCGGTTGGGGATTGAACAACGGTCTCTGCTTCACTACTTCCGCAAAGGATCTTCCTCCCCCCATCCTTCCCCCTTCCTGCCATAGCCCCCCCCAGCCGGAGTTCGCCGGGCACTCTGCACCCTGCCTGCCAGGCTGAAACAGTCCCTACAAAGGTGCCCAAAGACCCTGCACAGGAAACACCTCCGTGGAGGTGGCCGGTTCCCTCCGACATCCCCAAATGACAATGTCCCCCGGGGGTGGGAGAGTTGCCTCCGCATTTCATAGGCAACAACAAAAGGTATCAACTTCCACTGGTGGACAAAATTGTAAGGCAGGTACCAACACAGGGATCACATGGGTTCCAACCTCACAGACTTTGTCGGCACTATCCAAGAGACATTTGGCCTGCCCATGGCTCAGGTTACCGATGTTTCGGGCTTGATCTTGGATGGGTGGGCTACTCTTGGTATTCAAAGAGCAAAATAATAATAATAATAATAGTAATAATAATAGAAATGATATGGGTAACACTATTCTTGATTTTGCTGTGGCCTATGATCTAGTAATTACTAATACCTTCTTTAAGAAGAGGGACGAACACTTAATAACATACAAGAGTGGAACACATATAAGTCAAATTGACTATTTTCTCATTATGAAGGTCGATAGAGTCTTATGTAAAGATTGTAAAGTTATTCCTGGTGAGAGTCTAGCCCCTCAACATAGGTTGTTAGTAATGGATGTCACTATCCCTAAATTCAAAAGAAAGATCATTATAAATAATTATTCCAAGATTAAATGGTGGAATTTAAAAGGTAAAAGTTTAGAAACATTTAAAAATCATCTATTAAAGGAAAATATTTGGAATTTAGATCAAGAAACTAATGTAATGTGGAATAATGTTACAAATTGTATAACGAGGGTTGCAAAACAACTCTTAGGCGAATCTAAAGGTAAAAAGAATTTAGACAAAGAGACTTGGTGGTGGAGTGAGGAAATCCAAAATACCATTAGAATAAAAAAGGAATGCTTTAAAGTTTGGCAAACTAACAAAAATGACCAAACCCTAGAAGCCTATAAAATCGCTAAAAAGAGAGCTAAGAAAATAGTTAGCGAAGCTAAATCAAAGACATTTGAAGATTTATATAATAAATTAGGAACCCGAGAGGGTGAAAAGGACATATTTAAACTTGCTAAATTAAGAGAAAGGAAAACTAGAGATTTAGATCATGTTCGGTGCATTAAAGGTGAAGATCAAAGGATTTTAACTAAGGATCTTGAGATTAAAGGGAGGTGGCATAGCTATTTTCAGAAGTTACTTAATGGAGATTCCGTCAAGGATTTATCTCTAGAAGATACCCAAGCGTCCACAATATTTGATAAATATCAATATTTCAGGCGTATTAAGATGTCAGAAGTGGAGGATGCTTTAAGGAAAATGAAAGTGGGCAAGGCCTTAGGATTAGATGGCTTACCTATTGAAGTATGGAAAGGCCTAGGAGATATTGGTATTCAGTGGCTAACTAAATTTTTTAATAAAATTTTAAAGGAACGGAGAATGCCAGAAGTTTGGAGAAAAAGTGTTGTAGTTCCTTTCTATAAAAACAAAGGAGATATTCAAAGTTGTAATAATTATCGTGGAATTAAGCTTATGAGTCATACTATGAAACTTTGGGAAAGAGTAATTGAAAAACGCCTCCGTTGTATGACTACTGTATCGGAAAATCAGTTTGGTTTTATGCCAAATAGATCTACTACAGAAGCTATTTTCTTACTACGGCAACTAATGGAAAAGTATAGAGAGATGAGAAAAGATTTGTATATAGTTTTTCTTGATTTAGAGAAGGCGTACGATCGAGTACCGAGAGAATTGATTTGGTGGACATTAAGAAAGAAAGAAATCTCTCAAGGATATGTTGATTTGATTAAAGATATGTACGGCGGTGCTATTACTAGTGTTCGAACTATTGCTGGGGAGACTAGTGAATTTCCCGTTTCTATAGGTTTGCATCAAGGTTCTGCACTAAGTCCGTATCTCTTTGCCTTAGTTATGGATGAAGTAACTAAACAATTGCATGAGGATATCCCTTGGTGTATGCTATTTGCAGACGATATTGTTTTAATTGATGAGAGTATTGATGCTCTAAATGCTAAGTTAGAGCGTTGGAGACTTGCCTTGGAGTCTAAAGGTTTTAAAATTAGTAGGAGTAAGTCAGAGTTTATGCACTGTAATTTTAGTAATGAGAGAGTGGTTCAGGAAGACATGGTTCTAATTGATAGACATAACATTCCGAAGAGTAGTAGCTTTCGATATTTAAGGTCTATCATACAAGAGAATGGGGAGATTTATGATGACGTTACGCATAGGATTAAGGCAGGCTGGTTAAGATGGAGAAGTGCATCAGATGTCCTTTGTGATCGTCGTATGCCTGTGAAACTCAAAGGGAGGTTTTATAGAACGGCTGTGAGACCTGTTTTGTTATATGGTACCGAGTGTTGGGCAGTACGAAAGGAACACATCCACAAAATGTGTGTAGCAGAGATGAGGATGTTGAGATGGATGTGTGGCAAGACTAAGAAAGACGAGATTAGGAATGAACGCATCCGTAAGGACTTAGGGATAGCTCCAATTGATAGCAAAATGAGAGAAAATAGACTCAGGTGGTTTGGACATGTGTTCTGTCGCCCTAACTCAGCGCCGGTTAAAAGATGTGACCAAATCTTAGTGGATGCTAGTAAAAGAGCTCGAGGAAGACCTAAAATGAGATGGTGCGACGTTATTAGGAAAGACATTAGTTCCTTGAGTTTAAATATGAATATTGCACTTGATAGAAATCTTTGGCGGAACAGGATTCATGTAGTCGACCCCAATTAATTGGGATAAGGCTCTGACGATGATGATGATGAATAATAGATGGTAGAGTATGGATGGACTTCTAGGGGGCCTAAAGGTATGGCATTTAAGCTCAAGACTCCTAAATCTGTCATCAAGGCATAAGAAAAGGACTACAACTACGGAAAAACTAAAGTAATTGCAATCAGAGAAAGAGGAGAGATTTGACCTTGGAAGAACAACTATTAGACCTTCGGACATGGCTTCAAGAAGCAAAGATTAGGTGGAAGCAAAGAACATGGATGAGAGAAGGGGATTCCAATACAAGTTTTCTCTAAAAAGTTGCCAATGGGAAATGCGGGAGGAAACTAATCCCTCTTCTGAAGACCAAAGATGGCTTTTTGGAGGATGTTGAACAAATTGCAGCAGAGAGTCAATTTTTATCAGAAATTGTTCCCCAAAGAACACGTGGTATCCAACATGAAATGATCATTATCAGAGATGGAAAATGTAATGCTTATTAATCCTGTGTCTGAAGAGGAGATTAAATATGCAGTGTTTAGCTTGGGGAAAAGACAAGTCTCCAGGACCTCATGGTACTCTCTGTTCTTCTATCAATTCTTTTCAAAGGTTATTAAAAAGGATGTTATTCAGACAGTGCAACATTGCATTCATAAGGGGTAAGGGTGTGAATATCTGAATCATAATTCTCTGGTTCTATCACCTAAAGAAACAGAAGCAGTGGAATTGGAAGATTACAGGCCGATCAGTCTTTTAAATGGGTGTTTATAAAATCGTTACAAGAGTGCTTGCTGCAAATTGTCTTGTGTGTTGTCTAATTTGATTGAAGAGAATCAGTCAGCCTTTGTTGAGAGGAAATGTTTAAGGGACTCATTCTTAATAGCTCACGAGGCCCTCTTCTCACCAAAGAGTTGTAGACAGAATGGTTGGCAGGTAAGCTGGATTTTAGTAAAGCATATGACAGGGTTTCTTGGCAGTGTCAGCTCCACATGACGCAACAGCATAGTTAGCCAGATATTTGGTTGACCATAGTCAGAAATTGTGCAGGAACAGGCAAATTCTCTGTAATAATTTTCACCAGCACTTGGGGACTTCATTAAGGGGGCCCTCTTTCTCCTCTTTTATTTGTTCTGGTGACAGATGTTTTCAGTCAAATGTGCAACATTGCAGAGCAGAATGGGTGGATACACAAAGTGCAGATTTTCCGAGCACCTGTGGTCTTTCACACTTTCGATATGCTGATGATACACAGGTTCACTACAAGGTGATGGTCAGCAGTTGAAATATCTGAAGTTTCTGTTAAAATGCTTTGATGCATGTACAGGTCTAAAGATTAATTTTTGGGAAGACTTCACTCATTGAAATTAATTTGGCAGACGAATCTTTGGAAAAATGCGTATCTGTCATGGCTGCAAAATGGATAAGCTACTCTGTTATATTTAGGATTGCCATTGCTTTACAAAAAACCTAAGATCTCAGATTGGGATCCTCTCATCCAGGAAATGCATAAGAAATTAGTTGTGTGGACGGCAAGGAATTTATCTTTGGGGAGAAGGGTAGAATTACTCTTCTCAATTCAGTCCTTTCAGCCGTACCTGTACACTACACGCCTGTCTCCCTTATTCCAATGGCAGTTAAATGAAAGAATGAACAGATTCATCGGCGATTTTTGTGGGAATGCACTAATGATAAATCCAAAGGCCATTCCACTAGTTAACTGGAAGCATGTGTGTAAACCTTGTAAAAATAAGGGTTTGGGAGCTAAGGATTTGCACATTTTTAATGTCGCCATGCTGAGTAAATGGATATGGGAATTATTGCAAGATAATGATGTCCTTTGGAAGAGTGCTATACTATAAAAACATTATGCTTCTATCTTCGGATTTTATCTGAACGCTGACAATCAGAGCTGAATGTCTCCCATTTGGAGGGCCATTGTTAAGGAAGGAAATGTTACAAATGTACGAGGACGATAACTTGGGCCGACCGGAAGGACAGGTTGGCCAAAGCTGTGTGAAGAGAACTCAAGTTATGAAGCAGACTCGAATTTGGTGTTTCCCCCATCCAAGAAGCCCACAGCCCTGTATCCTGGATTCTCTGTCATGCACTGGGATCTTGGCCTGTAAGAGAGAGAACCATCAGAGGCTGGGGGATTGGAAATCCTCCGACGCCCAGGTCAGACAAGCCAAGAATGGGAAAAGTGGGAAGAGAAGTACGGAGAATGAAATAGGAATTAATGGTCCCAACCTTTTGGGGGGTGGTGCATATTTATATCATCACGGCTGTACGAATGAGCTTGGTCCAACAGATGAGATTGTTGGATGACACGTGTCATCATTGGACACTCTGCCAGGCCGATATGTGGACCCCTTCTGTGGGGTCCACCGAGAAGTGGGGCAAGCGGAATGGACCCCAGTCCAAGAAGTGGGTCCCACCTGTTGGGCCCCACCAAGGAGGCAGGTGGCCTTCCACTGGGGTGCTTTGCAAGGGCAAGCTCAGACTCACCCTTGTCTTTAAGCCAAGGACAAACACTTCTGGAATGTCAGTCGTGACTGAGAACTGACCTGCATATCCGAGAACAAAACTCCACAGTACCTGTTTCAGGATTTCTAGAAGGCATAAAGATGAAAGTGCCCTTGAAAACAAGCTGACCTCAACACAGGCAATTTCTCTCTCTCTCTCTCTCTCTCTCTCTCTCTTTCTTTTGGGAAGCCGACCTAAAGGCCACACTTCATTTGGAAAATAAAACACAATTCAAAATACAAGGTTTAAAAACAAACATTGAGGACCAGTCTACCGAAGACAGTAGAGTCCAAAACCCACCCCCTAGACTGACAGTTTGTCCACCACTATCAGCCCAATTACAGGATTAGTTTCTCTACCCACCCATTCTAATCAATAGGTTAGATTGTATAATCTTAAACCCATAGACCCTAAAATGCAATTCGTGTAAGTGGTTGATGCAGCTCTGATAACAGTAGAAGAAGGTTGTTTAAAAGCATCTCTCAAAATTCTGTTGTTTCACTCCTGCCAAATAGACCACATCATAGCTGGGAGGCACATCATCCATATGTCTTTGTCAGCTTCAAGCAGATTGCAGTTTCTCCCGTTTGTCATGATGTCTTGAAGGTTTTGTTCCATGCTCCAATGCGCTCCAATAGTCTTGAAACGTTGCTTCCAGACTGCCTATAGGATTTCACAGGTAAAAAAAGCGATGCTCCATATTTTCTTGAAATAACCACAGAATACACAGTACAGTCTGATGTCTGTTCTAAATGTGCCCAGTCTATCAGCTGTTGAAATTATCTTCTATGCTAATTTCCATAAGAAGCTCCTTCTTTTAGTAGGCAGTTTCCGGTCCCAGACCTGTCTATGCCAAGGAACTTTCCTCCCCCCATGCACAAGCATTCTGACTGTCGATCTGACGGAGAATGACCCTGAACTTACCCAACTCCATCTTTTGCAATCTTTCGTCTCTGGAACAACACTCCTAGAAGCTGAGAGGCTTGTACAAATTCATTCACTTCTTCCTCCTTAAAATTCCTTGTGAACTCCAATGTCCAATGTGGCTGTGACCCTGAATATTCCCAAATTGTACTTATCGTTATCCATATTCTGCATACAATTCTGTATAGGCTGGGAAATACTTCCATATCTGTTATCCATCCAAAGATCTTCACATAATCTTGTTCGCCACCCATTTCTGATCTGTATCCTTGTTGCACAATGGTATAAGTCATAATTACTAATGATGTTCTTCCATATTGGGGACAAGTGATTTCTATCAGTCATCTCTGCCCCCCAGCCTTCATCTCTTTGTAGGTACTTAAGAGTTTAACAATTCGGTTCCATAGCATTCCTTCCTCCTCATCAAGCCTTCAGAGTCATTTTGCCAACAAAGTTTTATTTATTACATGAAGGGGTATCAGCCCTGAGGCAGCTTTTTCTTTTAGTCTGCATACATATTTCTGGGCAATTGGATGGACACCTTTTCTTCCACCCCCTTTCCTTTCCAGAAAAATGCCAATCTCATTGCTTCTAGCTTGTTGCAGACTGTCTTAAGTATGTTAATTATTGATAGGCAGTAGATAGGTAGGCTTGCAAAAACCACCTTTGACAAAATCCGTCCACCACCCATTGATAGGAGTTTCTTTTTCCGGCTTGCAATTCTATCTCCAATCTTTTGACAATGCTATTTCAATCTGCTACTCTTATCCCGCCATCAGATAAAGGAAATCCTAGATACTCAATGGGTAAAGATCCCCAGTTAGCCCCCATGATTTTTTTCAATCTGCTCCTTCCTATTTGTGTTGTTGATTATCCCCACCATCTCACTTTTGTGAGAGTTAATTCCCAACCCGGTTACCGCATCAAGTAGTCTGAGCAAAATGCATGTCAATCAGCTTCTCATCCTCAGTTGAAGAGAACAACATTGTGTCATCTGCATATTGCAGATGTGCCACTTCTTCCTCAGACCTACCTACTTTGATCCCTTCAATCAAGGCTGCTATCTTTGCTTTCCTCCACATTCCACTAAGAACCTGGCCAACTAGCACAAACAGTAAAGGAGACAATGGATTCTATTACCTCAGACCTCTGGAACTCCAAAAGTAGCCACAGGGTATACCATTAATTAGGATTGACAATCTTGCAGTCCGTATGCAGTTCTTGACCCATTGAATCCATTTCCCCTTAAATCCCATCATGTAAAGCATGCTGCATAAACAGTCCCAGCTTACTCGGTCATAGACTTTTTCAAAATCCTCGGTCATAGGCTCTTGCAAAATCAATCTTAAAAACAAGACATTCCTTCTTCTTTATCTTCTGTTCATGTATACACTCATAAGCCGCCATGTGGTTATCCAAAATAAATTTTCCTTGTATGAAGGCTGATTGGTTGCTCTCAACTAAACTTCCAATGACTTTCTTCAATCTGCCAGCTACGATATCCGTTATGATTTTGTATGCTCCATTCAACACACTTATAAGGCCTATAATCACCCACTGTCTCAGCACATTCCTTCTTAGGTATTAATACCAAATAGGTTGAGTTAAAACTATTAACACTCCAATGTTTCTTTTGAAACTCTGCTACTGCAGCCATGATATTCTTCTTAATCAAATCCCAAAATTGTTGATAAAATTCCATAGAGAATACATCTGGCCCTGGTGATTTGTTTGGGTCCATGCTGAAAACTGCTGCTTTGATTTTTTCCCTCAGAAAATGGTTTAATTAATTGGTCAACCTCCTCCTCTGAAATTTTCTGCACTAAATCATTGCTGATCTGTGGTTTCCAAAGTTCTCCCTCCTTAAATAATGATTCATAGTAATCAAGCACAGCCTTTTCAATGTCTGCCTCCGTCTCGACCATTCTATCACCCACTCTGAGGTTTTCAATATGAATTTTTCTCTTCTTAACACTTAACATTGCATGAAAATAGGCTGTGTTTTTGTCTCCCTCTTTCAACCATGTTTCTTCAGCTCTTTGTTTCCATTTTATTTCCTCCTCTAACTGACCACTCCTCATATTGTTTCTAGACTTCTACCCAGTGTCTCCTATCATTCTCTGATAGCATCCCTTGATCATCCTTTAAGTCAAAATCTTCAATCTCTTGTAATAGCTCCTGTCTAATATATGATGCAGCTCCCCAAGTCCATCTACTCCAGTTCTCCATCTTTTTCCAGATCTGTTTGAGCTTCCTTATCAAAGAAAGGCATGCATGTGTATCACTTGGTGCTTCCATCCACCATTTGCATGCCAAATCCTTGAACTATTCATGTCTAAACTAACTTTATCATATCTGAACAACCTGCTCTGTTTCTTGCCATTCCTTGTGCATACCATACTTGGGATGTGATCAGACATAATCCTTGCTAGACCTTTAGCTATAGCGCTGCTAAATTTCTGTTGTGGAATACCTATATTTGTTGAATCGATTACAAGGTATTCAGCTAGATGTTTCTCAGCAAGATCGAATGATATGGGGAAGGAATGGTGGTATGTTTTCTGTCAAATCCTTGTACCAGATGATTGAAGGGACTAGTCCTCCATTTCCACTATTTGGTGGAATTTGGAAGGTGAAAGCCCTTTAAAGGTGAAGGCTTTCATGCGGCTGTTATCACAAAGGCACACTGTCACAAAGCTGTACAGATGGAAATGGATTAGTGGGCATCCTGATCGGTGTACCTTCTGCATGTAACAATCCAAATCTGTAGATCATTTGTTTTTTCAGTGCGTTTCTAGCAAACAGATTTGCGAGGCCTTTGGGAACCTTACAGGTTTACCAGTCAACTTCTGCCCAGTGGAAGATATGTGGGATTTCGTCCAGGGATTGAAGGTGCTGATGGGTAACAAAGAAGAGGTGAAAATCAGTCTATGCTCTCCCATGCAATATGCTGGAGCCTGTGGTAGACTCAGAATTATGCAATATTTTGGGGAAGTAAATGTTATATTGAGAATTTATGCCTTCAAGCTCTGACTCTCCTTTACAGTTGGCCTACTGCCTAGACTCATTTTGAATACAACTGTACACATTTGAAAGAGAATTATTCAATTCATGCAATTCTTTTCGTAGGTGTTGTTCTGATTGTATTACCTCTTCATCAATAAATTGTGGTATAATCCACTGTTTTTCTAAAACAAAGGATAGGGAAAAAATTCATTGCAAGTACCTATGTAAAAAAATCCCACATCCTTTTATTCTGGACAGCTTCATGTTTAGCAAACCAAGAATGCAGAATGATGCATGGAACATGCAATCTAGCAAACATTTGTGAACAATTTCACCCGAATATCATCACAAAAATAACAATGTGGACAAAGTATGTGCCCTAAAGAAGGGATGCTTTCAGAGCCAAGGAACTTACATTGAATGATTGCAATTTGTCATTTTCACCTGAAGTGAGCTCCCTCAACAACTGTGATGCAGTTCTCCCGTACATGTTTGACCAACTCAATCCTCAGAAGCCGGGCTCGGTAGAATCTCACGAATGGGAATGTAATCTCTTCTTTAGGGGCGGCTTCGCACTGGCAGCGCCCTGGGAATGCGAACCCTTCAAAACTGGAGCGCCGTAAAAGAAAAGGAAAGGAAGAATGCGGAAGATGGAGGGAAGGTGGGAGGAAGAATACAAGGGGAAGTGGATAGAGAGAGAAGAAGATGTACCAGAAGAGACTGCAGTCGGCCCGACGGCGAAACAGCAAGCCACAGACGCGACGGTGGCAATGGCAGGCGGCGGTGTGACGGTGGGAAAGCGGCGGGTCCGCCAGGGATGGGCGGAGATGGGGAGGGGGTCAGCCGGGGTGGGGGGAGAGCGTTCACCGGGATGGGACGAGATCAGGCGTCTCCTGGAGATCCGGCGAAGGGGTCCACTGCAGATCCAGCGCCGACTCCAGATCCGGGGTTCTCCGCCGGGGTCGGGGAGAGGGGGATCCAACGGGGTCGGCGATAGCGGGGTCCGCCGGCGGGATGGGGGGAGGGGGCCTTCTGGGTGGGTCCGCCGGGGGGGTGGAGAGGGGCTGCCGGAGCGGTGGTCTCTCTCTCTCTCTCACTCTCTCAGTCGAGATAATTTAGACGTGAGAATCAAGGATTATAATTAGGGATGCCAAAAATATCAGTAAATTTAATTATCCGTGTTACTCGATCCGTGATGAGTCGAGTAATATCCGAATAAATAGATATAAATTCAAGTTCGGATATGTTTAAAATACCCGTTTCATATTCGGATAGGGAATAGATTTAGTGCACCCAAATCCGTACCCGATCCGAACTCATTCTTAATAACTTATTATGCATGTTAGCCCTATGATTTTGACATGAACTCAATCCGTTGTCCGTCTTGTTAAGTTTGTGAGTTTAAACTTCTTGTTAAAATTATAAATATATTTTTATAAAATATAAAAATTACTTTAGAAAGGAAAGAATTGACCTAATTTCTTTTTTTCTAATTCTCATAAATCTCATATTTATTTGGATGTGAATGTGGACTCATACTTTATAGACGGATACGGATATTCGCGGATATATCCATACCCGTGACGGATATACCTGTATCCATACTCGCGAAAATAATAAGGTACTATCCGGGTATGGTATTAGTAAAATTTTCACGGATAGAGTATGATATTAGTCTACCCGAGTCGAACATGATCCATTGACATCCCTAACTATAACCAGACATACATGACGAGAAATTTATTTATACAAAATGTGTAGAGATAAATATAAAACATATTACATAAGAACTCAATTTAGATTAATATTTGACGATTTGATCGTATCAATCGTATAGATATTTTATTAATGTAATATAATATATTAAAATATATAATAATATAATAATACATTTATTATAATAAAATTGTAAGTTGGAGTTGATTAGAAAGTTATATATGTACATGTGAGATACACACTTCGAATCTTACAATTGAGATTTACTTTTGATTTTTTTAAAAAAATAAAAATTTAAAAAACATTATCTTGTTGTGTTTTGAACTCAAGATCAACCATTATAAATAAATGTCCCAAGTCATTTAGCTATCAAGGTCAATTTAACTTAAAATAAATATAAAATATTTAAACAGATATAAATACCGTACTAATGACATATCACATGTTGATTATATCGATCTCTAACTGATACGGTCTCATAAGTGCAATATCTAATACATCAATCTTTGATTTTGATTAGAATTAATTAATTAAATAAGAATTACTGGACCCACTTTTTGATAACCAAGATGACAGTGAGGGCTGTGACATAAGAGGACGGTCTTTTTCTAATTTTGAAAGTTTTAGGCTAAATATTGAAAAGTCACTTTGATTGTACTGACTAAGATTTGACGTCCTGACCGTCTCGGTCGTCTCGATCACGACTTGAGACGGGACGGGACGGGACGGTATTATACCGGTCCGTACCGATCCGAATAAAGATTTTAATATAAAGATTATAAGTAAAATTTCATAAATTATTATTTAAGTCACTTGGTTAAGTGGTGTTATGCGTTAATGGATGACCGGAGTTTGATTGATTTTAACGCCAACATACGTTTTTTATATTATTTTCGTTCATTAGTTTTAAAAAAGTGAAAAACAATTAAAACTTTGATGCGTCTTTTGAGATTCGAAGATAGGATGTTTCAATGAGCACGAATCGATTTAAACCAATCGACATATCGATCAAAATTTGTCATAAAATATAATCTATTATATACATCATCCCGATTGCGTTCCACAGATCGGTTGTCTCGGTCTGTGACTAAGACTATCTGAGACGGACGATTCGAGTCATCCCAAATCGTTTTGTCAAACTTTGGTACGAACTATGAAATTACGAACTTATGATTTATGAACTTATTAAATTTTTGAGTTTTTTTTTACATATATACTCATGTCAAAATTATATTTGTATAAAAATCAGTCCCACATTTACATTTATTATATATCACTACTGGGCAAAAATACTTGCACATATGGCTAAGGTTGCTCTCAAGTAGGCATTCACAAGACCCTCTATTAACGAAAGGATTTTTTTGTATATATATAAATATGTCACTCTTAAATTATTAGTAACAAAAAATCCATCCAATAAATACACTTGCTAGAATACCCTTGTTAAAAAAATATATTGTCATGTAAAGTAGCGTTGTTACTAAATTTATTTATTTTTACTTGTATATCCCCGTGAGGGACAGTCACGACAGGATTTTGCACGACAATATATTCATCTAACAGGGATGTTCAAGTAAATATAAGTATATGGTAATTTTTTTTATGTAATTAATAATTTAAGAGCGAAATGTATGCTGAAAAGCCTAATTTTTTCTTCCATACTTGATAGTTGATAATGAAAAGATAAGACGGCAGGCATCTTCCCCACACGGTCACGGTCACGGTCACGGTCACATCAACGCATTATGTTTCTCATTGTTACCCACATCTCTCTGATTACGCGAGTATGTGTATAAATGCCACTATGCTGAACAGTGTGTACTCGAGTTGTCCCATCTCCCACGGTGAAACACTGGCTATGGTGGCATCAGGGAGTTTGGAGAGCTGAGATATTCTTGCCTTCGAGGATTTGGAGAAGAAGCAAAAGAAAGGGAAGCAAGCAACGATGTACCCGGGAATGTGGTCAGGTGGGTGGGGTGGCAAAGCCGAGTCACAGTGGTATCCAATATATATATATATATATATATATATATATATATATGAATCAAATCAAACGGTTAGATTGGCTTTGGTTAGCCTTCGGAATATCAACTGTGGAGCGTGAACCGTGTCCACAGTATCAATGCGCATCTTTTGTGGGCGGAGGAGACAAATGTGCTTTGGGCATTTTCCCACTTGTCCATCCATCGTGCCCCTCAAGAGGGGGGGGGGGGGGGGACACACCAACACATGCAGGGCCATCCCGATCAATGATTCTTGTTGAAGTGTATTGGTCATAATTAGAAGGCTCTCTTTGTTAATGTCTTTGTTTGTTTTTGTGACGAGAAATCTGCCGAATAAGAAAATTCTAAAAGTCACGTATCTCTCAAGAATTAAACATGTGGTCAGGTAAAATTCTTTCGATATGAATCTAACTTGAGACCTCCTATTTTTTTGATAGGAGTCTTTTATCATACGGCCCATCCCGGGTCCTCTTATGAATGTATTTGTTGCAATGTCATCTTTACAATATTTTAAACTCCAACCAGAGTGCTGATCATGCAAAATTCTTCCACTAGCTAGCTAGCTAGCTAGCTAGGAGGGAAGTTAATCTGTGACTGACAGAGGTAGGGAAGAAATGTTGTCAAATATAAGTGAAGATTGTCCCGGCCAGTTCAAGATCTGCTTGTCATTGATCATGGCAATCGAGTAAAGAAAGCGCACATGATGGGATGGGAGGAGGGGAAATTAAATTAAGAATTCAAAAGCGAGGCGTGAAGAGGAATGCAAGGTGGGGGGTTTTACCATTCATTATCCCTGTACGTAGAAAACTTGCAGGCCACTCAAAGGCAAAGGCCCTTCCCAAAAAGAGATTAGAGCAAACATATTATCAAACGGCCGTTGTGCCCCATCAGGATCACAAGGGCCACAGAGAGAGAGAGAGAGAGAGAGAGAGAGAGAGAGAGAGAGAGAGAGAGAGAGAGAGAGAGAGAGAGAGAGAGAGAGAGAGGCCAGCAAAGTTCCCACTGCAGCCAACATTCACGGGGTGTATAGGGAGCCTAGTCTAGAGAATAATAATCCTAGACATAGCAGACATGATGCACGTGTCAGGTTTGATTAAATTATGAAGATTCGTAGTCCTTTCCATATATTGATAAATAACCTAACTTTTTTGGCCCATACAATTGCACATCTTTGTGTGTGTGTGTGTGTGTGTGTGTGTGTGAGAGAGAGAGAGAGAGAGAGAGAGAGAGAGAGAGAACTTATTTTCTAACTGTTCTTAAAAAAATCACAATTTAATATTTTGTAAGTCTTGTTAGACAATATTTTCTCATAATGCATGATAATGGACTGGAGGGATATTATTTTAAGTTTCATTTGAATTAGACACATAAGGTTGCAGGGTTATGTTAAAAATGAATAAACTATTTAGAAATCTTCTTCGTCGACTAGTTTTATTGAGTAGCATTTTAATTAGGTATTTTATCTCTATTTATTCTAGCTATTGTCATACTCGATATTTATATAGTATATAATTTATTTGGTTAAAACATAAAAAGTTTTGTTTTCAAAATCATTAATTTTAAAACTATAAAAACCAAGATCATTTTGATTTTTCAAAAGACACCAGCCTCATGAATATTCTTGGATTTCAGACTCAAAATCCATCTCGGCAAAAGATGCACAATATGGACGAGTAAGATATTAAGATTCAATAATCAATGGTACCATATCTATAAGGAAACTACTATAAAATAATTTTTGACACCGTAAATATGAAAATACTATAATTTTTTTTGCAACACAAAAAATGGCTCCTATATGTCCTATACTTTGCCAGCTGTTATTTGATGTTGAGTAAAATATATGTATTACTATATGTATATTTACTTTTACTTTATTAGACTAGTTATAGTCAAACGTTGTTGTATTTTATTTTTATTAAACCCACAAGTCAAAAGGTGGGTTGGTGGGTTTATTTTATTAGACTTGGATATAGATGCTATTAGGAAAATTTCAAGGGTATGTATGTTATGGCTCTTCCCTGTATAAGGGAGGCTAAGGGTGTTGTTCGTAGGATGTTATATGAATGAAGAAGTTTGTCATAAGGTGCTTTACCTTTGTGTTTCCTCCTTCTCTCTTTTCTCCTTTGTGAGGTTTGAGCGTCGCCCGGTGAGAGACCGCCCGGTGTGAGGTCGAGCTGTGCGAGACATCAAGTTATCCCGTTCCGTTCGCATTTTCGGAGTTGCCGTCGATCCTTTCTCCGACGCCGACTGCGTCAAAATTGATATCAGAGCCCGACAACGGCGTCTCCGTCAACTCTGACGTCCCCGTCATCTTTCCCCCTTCTTTCTTTTGTTTGTCAGGAGTGAAAAAAAATAAATATAGAGGAAATCACTCTCGGCTGAGAGAGAAGTGAAAGAACAAAAAAAAGAAAAAAATGGAAAAGAAATGAGATAGCAGAAAGCTTCGGTTGAAAAAAAAAAGAAGAAAGAAATTTCCGTTCGCGGCACGAGCATCGTTGCCCGTGCCAGATTCAAAAACGGGGCTGGCCGCAACGGCCAGCACCCGCCACCGCAGCCCCCGGCGCACACCGCCCCCCTGTGCCATGCGTCTGCGCCTGCAGGCGCAATCGCACCCTTCGCCCCACGCCGGCAGGGCCCCCGCGCCCCCTCACCGCGCCGGCTCGGCGCGCACCACGCCCGCCCGGCGCACCGCGCCCGCCACAGCTGCGCGCGCCAGCGCCCGCCCGCCTTCTTGACCATTCCGCGCGTGATTTGCGCAGCAGGTAAAGTTGGAAAAAAACAGTCAAAAAAGGAGTGTTGAGAAATTGAAGTTTGAAAAAAAAAAGTCAGAAAAGAAAGGTTTGAAAAAAAAATTTAAATTAAAAAAAGGGGAAGTGTTGAATATATATCATTAATATATATGGGATATATAATATATATATATATATATATCTATATGTATATATTTTTATATCTATATATATATATATCAATTGTTTGAATTGTTTCGTGTGACACTCGAGTCCATAATTACGGCTCGACCGACGGTCGAGTCGCCCGATCGCCAACACACAGTCCGTAATTTACGGAGTGTAAGTGGCCCTAAGTCTTCCTGCGCGGAGAAATTGAATTAATTTGTTCCCCTGCATGAGAAAATTTTAAATTAAGCGGTTTTGTAATAATTACAACCTCCCTGCGTGGAGTGAATTCTTTGTAACCGGTCAAGCTTCATCGACGCCGTGCGGACACACACGTCCCCACTCGCCCTCATCTCCGGTCGGAGTTAGACTTTTTAGTCTAGCTAGGTACGTGCTCCCCTCACTTGCTTATTTAGTATCTTCTCAATTGTCGCGCGACGAAGTGAGAGAGAGCCCGACCCATGCAGCCAGTCTCCTGAGTGCATCGCTGTGGACGGAGAGAGAGAGAGAGCTTGCTTGAGCATATCCTTTAAGCCTTAGAACTGCCGCGTTAGAGCACCCTAATTGTCAGGAGGTAGTTCCACAACTACTCCGCCTACGGGCAAGCAACTCTCCCTTACCGGTCCCTTCAAATTGACCCTTTTCCTATTAGCCAACAAATTGGGTTTAAGCCTTGCTAATTTTAGGTCCTAGGATTGCATCATTTAGGTCCGAGTCTGTGCATGCCACGCTGGTTTAGGAATTCATCAGGCCGTCTAGAGCGCCCCTCAACGCTATCCATGGATCAAAAGAGCGTGAATGCTATGCTAGTCCAGCTCGAGCACAATCTTATGGCCCACTTTAAAGAATCCATAGGCCAATTACGAGCAGAACTAGATGAGAGGATTCGAGCCTTAGAGGATCGACTAAAGGGAGAGGAAGGAAGAGTGAATGGCCGCGGCGATCCCGTAGCCAATCCTAGGGAGGAGAGAGAGTAAGCCCACCAAAACTAGGCTCCCCAAGGTAGAGAGCAAGAGGCACGTGCGCCTCGAGAGAGAGATTACGACGATGAGGATATCATCCTCCGGAACGTCAAAATTGACGCTCCGAGTTTTGATGAGTCCCTAAACCCCGCTACATACCTTGATTGGGAGACCGGGATGGATCAGTATTTTGACTGGCATCACCGCATGACCCTTGCTACAAGGGTGAGGTTTGCCAAAATGAAACTCCTAGGTCAAGCCAAAACCTACTGGTGTAACGTTGAAAATCTCCTAACAAGGAGACGAGAGGAGCCCATAAGTATGTGGGAAGAAATGAAGGAGAAATTAAGGAAAAAGTATCTGCCACCCTCCTACCATCAGCGTCTTTTAAACCAATGGCAGAAACTCACCCAAGATGGAAAGTTCGTGGACGAGTACATCGCCAAATTTGATGACTTCTTCCTTCGGAGTCGAGTCATGGAGGATGCCTCTATCATCCTCTCATGATTTAGGGCTGGCCTACATGAGAGTATACATCGGGAGTTATTCCTACGTGAGGTTAACACCATCGAGCATGCCTATCAGGTTGCTCGAGATGTCGAGCGATTTCAAAGGGTGGTCCCGCCTCGTGTCCCCACCTACCGCCAACCCGAGTCCCGAAACCCCATGGTCCGCTACTCTTAGAGGCCTGGCCCCTCCACTTCCTATGCTCCTACTGCTACCCCACTCCGGACCGTTGCCCCTACTGTTCCTTTCCCACGGAACCCCTTACCTGCACCCGCTGTTGTGCCCAGGCTGGAGTACACTCCGCCAACTGATAGGAGAGATGACAAGGGAAAGGGAGTCATCCCTAGCACCTCCCAACCAGTCCCTGTCACGGGAGTTCATTACTTTAGGTGCCATAACCTAGGGCATGTTACCTCCAACTGTCCCACCCGAGCCTTAGTCATCACCGACGCCCAGCCTGTGGAGCTTCCACCTCATGAAGGAGAAGTCATTGAGAGGTATGAGGCCGATCCTGCCCTCATCGCCCAGTTTGAGGAAATAGATGCAGGGTATGATGGAACGCATGTCGAGTACATGCAAGTGGGAGATATTATCGAGAGTTCAAATCAGGGAATATTGGGTGTAGTTCGCTGCATCCTAACACACCCCCAGGAGGATGACTGGCATCGAACCTCCATCTTCCAAACTTATATCATGGTGAAATCCCAACCCTGCAAGATGATTTTTGACAACGGGAGTTGTATCAATGCCGTCTCTTCAGATTTTGTATCCCGTCTAGGTCTACATACCCATCCCCATCCGAGGCCATACAACGTGACTTGGGTAGACGACACGTCTATCCCAGTCACCATTACATGCGTCATCCCCATCTAATTCCAATCCTACCAAGGACAGATCTTATGCGATGTAGTGCCAATGAAGGTCGATAGCCTCATCCTAGGACGACCGTAGATCTATGATGTAGACCTTACTACATTCGATCGGTCCAATCAGTGTTCCTTCTCACACAATGTGATGCGGAACGCTTGGAGAATTGGGACTCTATGTGAAGACGCGACCAAGTGGACAACTAGACCGGCAACTTTGCAATTGTTTGAACAGCGTAAACGCGGCACCTAGAGTTCCCTAGAAGAAAATTACGTCAAAATAACAAGAAACTAAGCTCACAGGCGTCCCAAGAGAGGGAAGCGCGTTTGTAAGGCCCGTGCCTTAGTGGATCCTTAGTGGTTTGGATCTAATATTTGTTCTGGAATTTCTGACTATTTTCCTGTATTTTTTGGAATTTTTCTGGTATTTTTCCAGATTTAATTGGAGTTAATTGAGGGTTATTAGAATTAATAAGATTTTAATATATATATTTTATTTTTATTTTTTTTCTCTTAACCTCTCACCCTCACTCCCTCTCTCCCCTCATCGATCTCACTCTCCCTCACGCTCTCTCTCTCCTCCGCGGCCGTCCTCTTCCCCTCTCTTGGGTTGCAGGCCATTCGACGGCGGATTGAAGCGTGGACGGCGCCGGTGGATTCCTCGCGTCGAGAGGAACGCGTGGGTACCCATTTCGGCATGGTTTGGTGATCGTGGGAGCGAGGTGGAGCGTGAAGGCTTCGTGACCCTTCCTCCTTGCATGCGGCCTTTTTGACCGTTTCGGCTTGCAAGAGGTAGGGGGATGAAATCCTGAGCTTGCTAGGATCATTTCCTGTAGCTCGTTTCCTTGATTAGGCGCTTATAGCATGCTAAATGGTAGTTTTCCATTCATGATGTTCACGCTTGATTTCTTGAGTTTAATGCTTAATGGGCATTGCATGTGATGTTTTTAGGTGTTATATTGTTGTTTGAGTTGTATGGATTGGCAGGAAAGTAGGTTTTTCGACGTTACCCGATGATTTCCATCGTCCGGGAGGGCTCCGGTTTTCAAACCGAACCCGCCCGTGTCCCAGGTGGTGTGACGGTCCTTCCAAGAACCGTCACACGCCTGGCGGTCCTTAAAGGACGCGTCGCTTCATTATGACGGCCCGTTGAGGGGGCGTTATTTCGAGAGTAACGGTGGGGCTCCCATCCGTTACTCTCTTATTGGTTTACGTTGACCCGGTCAGGCGGTTAACCCGACGGCCAGTCGGCCGGCCGTCAGGTCAACCCGACGCACCTAGGCAAGTGCGCTACTTCGCCTGCTGTGGGTTTTTGACCGCGGCACGTTGATTTTTGGCCTGGGTGGATGTAACGGCGGAACTCTAACACGTTATATGGATGTAACGCGCTGAGCCCCTACCGTTACATTCCCATTTGGGTCTCTTGAGCTGGAACTCCGATGGATGTAACGGATGGAGGCAAACACGTTATTTTTAATGTGACGCGCCAGTCCCCGACCGTTACATGCATGTAGCGCATGGGCAGCAGACCGCCACATGCCTGTTGGTTTCAAAAGGGTGCCGGCTTATTCGTTATGCGTTCCATTACGTATATATGCCATGTTTATATTGTTTTATTACATAATGGCATGTTTCTAGCCCCAATAGAGTAGCTTTTCTTTCCTTGCAATGGAGCCATTGTTGTTGCCCTAAGGTCTGTTGAGTGCCGACCCGCTTGGGGATAGCTGTAAGGCCCGTGCCTTAATGGATCCTTAGTGGTTTTGTTCTAGTATTTGTTCTGGAATTTCTGACTATTTTCCTGGATTTTTAGGAATTTTTCTGATATTTTTTTGGATTTATTTGGTGTTATTTGAGGGTTATTAGAAATTAATAAGGTTTTAATATATTTTAATTTTATTTTTTTTCTTTTAATCTCTCACCCTCACCCTCTCTCCCTCTCGTCGATCTCACTCACCCTCACGCTCTCTCTCTCTCTAGGCCGATCGCCTCTCCCCCTCTCTCTTGGAATTCGGGCGAGACGACGTCGGTTCGAAGCGTGGTTGGCGCCGTTGGATTCCTCGCGTCGAGTGGAACGCGTGGGTACCCATCTCGGCGTGCTTCGGTGATCGTGGGAGCGAGGTGGAGCTTGAAGGCCCAGTGAGCCTACCTCCTTGCATGCGGCCATTTCGTCGGTTTCGGCTCGCAAAAGGTAGGGGGATGGAATTCTGATCTCGCTAGGATCATTTCATATAGCTCGTTCTTTCGATTAGAGCCCCGTAGCATGCATAATGATTATTTTCCCTATTTGTGGGGTTTTGGTTAAATTCTTGAGTTTAATGCTTTATGGGCTTTGCATGTGATGTATCTAGGTGTTAAATTGTTGCTTGAGTTGCATGGATTGACAGGATACAGGTTTTCACGTTGTTACCCGACGATTTCTATCGTCCGGGAGGGCTCCGGTTTTCAAACCGTACTCGCTCGTGTTCCAGGTGGTGTGACGGTCCTGCCAGGAACCGTCACACGCCTGATGGTTCTTAGAGGACGCGTCGTTTCCAAACAACGGCCCGTTGAGGGTGCGTTATTTGGAGAGTAACGGTGGGGTTCCCATCCGTTACTCGGCTTGCTTTGTGCGTTGTCCAGGTGAGGCGGTGCGCCCGGCGGCCTGTCGTCCGGCCGTCGCTTCCGTCCGACGCGCCTGGGCGAGCGCGTCGTTTCGCTTGCTGTGGGTTTTTGACCGCGGCACGTTGGTTTTAGGCCTCAGGTGGATGTAACGGCGGTGATCCAACGCGTTGCATCGATGTAACACGCTGGGCCCCTACCGTTACATTCCCTTTTTGGGTCCTTTGGGCTGGAACTCTCGTGGAAGTAACGGATGGAGACAGACGCGTCATTTTTGGTGTAACGCGCCAGTCCCCGACCGTTACTTTCATGTAGCGCGTGGGCATCCGACCGCCGCTTGCCTGTTGGGTTCTAGCTATTACCAGCCTTTTCGTTATGCGTGCCATTCCATATTTATGCCATATTTATATTGTTTTGTCGTACGATGGCATGTTTCTCATACCAATAGAGTAGCTTTTCTCTCCATGCAATGGAGCCACTGTTGTTGCCCTAGGTCTGTTGAGTACCGACCCACTTGGGGATAGCGGAGGGGTGTTTCCCATACACGATTTGTAAGCTAGTTCCGTGGGCTTCAAGCCAATGGTAGGGTCCTACCAAGGGAGAAAACTAGCTAGAGGGCCTGACTCAGGCTAGAGTCAGTGTGTGCACACGTGGTCAGAGACTGTGGACTGACACCGACGGGTGCCACTCCGACTGGTCACTTGGTTTGGTACTATTTACGCGCTCAGCTTGTCGTTTACCGACTGCGAGTGCTTGAGACGCGGTGTAAGTCGTCAGTGGACGCATCTGGTTTCTGCTCCAGTTGTTGTCCTTCCTTATTGTTTGGATTAGTTAAGGCTTATTCTATTTTGGTAGATTTAGTTTTAGTCGCGTGCATTTATTCATTATTGGCATGTGTTAGCTGTTATACCTGTTTAGATAGAGTTTACAGCTTTCTTGTGATTAGTTAATCATGCCATTGCTTGTCATTTTATTTAAATGCATGCTCTAATTGCCGTTATTTATGCATGTATGCTTGTTTAGTGCGAGGTAGGGATCCGCGTGACCCCTACTGAGTCTGGCTGTGACTCACCCTTCTCTTTTCAGGTGAGCCGCGCCCGTCGTCTCCCGGTGCTTCGTGAGCTGTTTCGGAGACCGCGTCTAGTTGCCAGCTTTTGTCGAGCCGCCTTTTGAGGCTTTTGTTGTACTTTTGCCGGGGTATGCCCCGTGTAGTTGTACTCTGGTGGACTAGTACTCTTGTTTATCTGGACTAATATATATATATATATATATATCACTCTGATTATTTTGAATTGCTTCCGCACTTGTGTTAATTTTATTACTTAATTGTAATCTACGCGTTCCAAATTCCAGTTCGTTGTGCATTCCCTCGACATAACCCTACTAACCCTTCAGCGGCCTCATCAGCCTCTTGGGTGGCTTCCCCAGTTCTTGGTATCGGTGTATCGATGTTATCGGTATATCGGTATCCTGAACTCTGGGTCGTTATAATAGCGGAGGGGTGTTTCCCGTACACGGTTTGTAAGCTAGTTCCGTGGGCTCCCAGCCAATGGTAGAGTCCTACCAAGGGAGAAAACTAGTAAGAGGGCCTGGCTCAGGCTAGAGTCAGTGTGTGCACACGTGGTCGGAGACTGTGGACTGACACCGACGGGTGCCACTCCGACTGGTCACTTGGTTTGATACTGTTTATGCGCTCAGCTTGTCGTTTTACCGACTGCGAGTGCTTGAGACGCAGTGTAAGTCGTCAGTGGACGCATCTGGTTTCTGTTCCAGTGGTTGTCCTACTCCCTACTGCTTGGATTGGTTAAGGCTTATCCTATTTGGTAGATTTAATTTTAGTCGCTTGCATTTAATTATTATTGGCACGTGTTAGCTGTTATACCTGCTTAGATAGAGTTTACGGCTTTCTTGTGATTAGTTATTCATGCCAATGCATGTTATTTTATTTAAATGCATGCCCTACTGCCTTTATGTTCGCGTGTATGCTTGTTTAGTGCGAGGTAGGGATCCGCGTGACACCTACTGAGTCTGGATGTGACTCACCCTTCTCCTTTCAGGTGAGCCGCGCCCGCCGTCTCCCGGTGTTTTGTGAGGTTGCTCGGAGTCCGTGCTTAGTTGCCAGCAGTTGACGGGTCGCCTTTGTGAGGCTCTGTTGTACATTCGTCGGGGTATGCCCCACGTAGTTGTACTTTTTGGACTAGTACTCTTGTGCTTCTGGACTAGTTATATAATTATCACTCTGGTTATTTTTGAATTGCTTCCGCACTTGTGTTAATTTTATTGCTTAATTGTAATATGCGCGTTCCAATTTACAATTCGCTATGCATTCCCTCGACGAACTTCACTAACCCTTCAGGGGCCTCATCAGCCTCTTGGGTGACTTCCCCAGTTCTTAGTATCGGTGCATCGATGTTATCGGTATATCGGTATCCTGAACTCTGGGTCGTCACAGTTGGTATCAGAGCATAGTTGAGGATTTGTATAAGGAATTGGAATTTGTAACTTGTCCAGAGCTAGTCCTTTGTGTTGTCTATTACTGGCGTAGGGTTGTTTTCTGCATGATTGATGTGATTTTTGTTGCTTCATATTTTTCAATAGTGCAAGATGCTGTCTCGTCGAGGAAGACCTCCTTGAGTTCCTCGAGCTCCTCGAGATGTGCCCAGGGAAGATAGTGGTTCTGCACCTCCTCCTGCAGTTCCCGCTGTTCCTGTTGTTCCAGTCGTTCCTCCTCCAGCGCCGATCGTTGCTCCTCAGGTTGAAGTGCCTGGAAGTCGAGGCAAGGCTTTGAAAGAATTTCTTATGTTCAATCCGCCTGCTTTCGATGGACAGCCCGATCTAGAGGTTGCGAGGCAATGGTTGGATGCTATTTAACGCGTGTTCCTGTCTATGGAGAGCGCTGAAGACGAGAAGGTTATGCTTGCCACTTTTCAACTCCAGGGTACTGCCATCACCTGGTGGAAAGCTGAGTGGCAGATTGCTTTTCATTTGAGACCTCTTCGGTAGATCACTTGGGCAGAGTTCGTTGCTGCTTTCGAGCGTGTCTATACTCCTGCCTGTTTGCAGATGGCCAAAATGTATCAATTTATGGAGCTGACTCAAGGTAGTATGACTGTGCTTCAGTATCGGAATAAGTTTATGGAATTGGGTCAGTATGCGCCCCATGTGCTGGCTAGTGAAGCGTTGAAGACTCAGCAATTCTTGCGAGGTTTGAGGCCAGAGTTGAAGATGCCCTTAATTGCAAGTCGTGTTGCAGATTTAGATGGTGCGTGCCAGACAGTTGTGGCTCTTGAACTGGAGATGGCGAGACCGGGTGGGTATCCTCAGGCAGGGTCAGTTCAACCGGCAGTGCAGTCTCAGCAGGCTTACCGACCGCCAGTGTCAGGTGTTCCCTCGGTTCTGCAGAGGTTAGTAGTGCTTCCTCTCCTTTCAAGACCAAGTTTAAACGGTTTAAGAAGAAGAAAAAGTTTTTCCAGCAGCCGTCCGGTACAGATTTTGTTCAGCAACCGACATCGCCTTCTACTCAGACTTGTCAGAGTTCGGCAGTCAGTCAGCCATGGACGTGTCGGAGATGCGGTGGTCATCATAAGGGCCAGCCGTATTCTCTGCCTGTTGTTTGTTTCAGATGTGACCAGCCGGTTCATGTGGTTCGGGATTGCCCGCTGAGGCCAAAACAATTGCAAGTTCATCAGTTCTCTCAGCCTCAGCAGCCGCAATTCAGACCTCCTCCTGTACCGCAAACTCAACAACAGTTCTATTCTCAAGCGTCGGCGTCTTCTCAGCAATCCTCAGCTGGATCGAAGAAGCAGAAAGGCAAAGTTTCTCATATGACTAGAGCTGAAGCTGTTGCGTCCCATTTGGTGGAAGGTACGATTATGCTTTATGGTCTTTCAGCTCGTGTCTTATTTGATTCTGGTGCTTCTCACTCTTTTATTTCTGAGGCTTTCTTGGCATGTATTGAGGAGCCGACATCAGAGATGTCTTGTGAGATGTTTGTTGAATTGCCTTCTGGAGATTTCATGGTTACACCTTTGTGTTTGGGAGAGTCTCCTGTGATGATTGATAATCACCAGTTGCTGGTAAGATTGTATGCGTTGCAGCTGGCAGATTATGATGTTATTCTGGGAATGGATTGGTTGGAGCAGTATGGAGCTGTAGTTGACTGCAGATCGAAGAAAGTCTATTTTCAGCCCCAAGGCAAATCAGCCTTTTATTTCCAAGGTATTCGATCCCGTTCTTCTCGTATTATTATTTCTGCTATTCGAGCCTATAGGTTGCTTAGTGCAGGTTGCCAGGGATTCTTAGCTTCTGTGGTTGCTGTTGAGAAACCACGGCAGGATGTCAATGATATTCCCGTTGTCTGTGAGTTCCCTGATGTGTTTCCTGACAAGTTGCCAGGCTTGCCTCCAGAGCGAGAGATTGAAATGGTGATTGAACTGATTCCTGGTACATGCCCGTTAGCAAAGGCACCGTACCGTATGGCTCCAGCTGAACTTAAAGTACTGCGAGTACAGCTACTTGAATTGCTGGAAAAAGGCTATATTCGCCCCAATTTTTTCTCCGTGGAGTGCTCCAATGTTGTTTGTGAAAAAGAAGGATGGAAGCCTGAGGCTTTGTATTGATTACAGGCAGCTGAATCGGGTGACTATCAAGAATAAATATCCGCTCCCCAGGATTGATGATTTGTTTGACCAGTTACAGTCTGCTACTGTCTTTTCACGAATTGACCTCTGGTCTGGCTACTTTCAATTGCGGATCCGGGAACCTGATGTGGAGAAGACAGCTTTCAGCACTCGATATGGTCACTTTGAATTTCTGGTAATGCCGTTTGGATTGACTAATGCCCCAGCAGCTTTCATGGACCTGATGTAGCGCATTTTTCGTCCATTTCTGGATCAGTTCGTGGTGATCTTTGTTGATGATATTCTGATTTATTCTGGCTCTGATGAAGATCATGTTCAGCATTTGAGGATCGTTCTGCAGACTCTGAGAGATCACGAGCTCTATGCGAAGTTCAGTAAATGTGAATTCTGGCTTCGGGAAATTCATTTTCTTGGCCACGTGATTTCTCGTAACGGAGTGGCAGTGGACCCTGCAAAGATTGAAGCTGTTTTGAATTGGCAGAGACCAAGAACGATCACTGAGATTAGAAGCTTTTTAGGTTTGGCTGGGTATTATCGAAGGTTCATCCAAGACTTTGCAAAGATTGCAGCACCGATGACTAGACTGACTCGTAAAGATGTACCTTTTGTCTGGTCGGATCAGTGTGAGGCTAGCTTTGTTGAATTAAAAAGGCTCTTGACTTCTTCTCCTGTGTTGACTTTGCCTTCCGACTCGGGTGGATTTCTTGTTTGCACAGATGCTTCTCGAGTAGGTTTGGGTGCAATGCTGATGCAACATGGTAAGGTTATTGCATATGCATCTCAGCAATTGAAACATCATGAAGAAAATTATCCCATGCATGATCTGGAGCTATCTGCAGTTATTTTTGCCTTGAAGATCTGGAGACATTATCTGTATGGTGAGAAATTTCAGATTCTTACTGATCATCAGAGTTTACAGTATATATTCTCCCAGAAAGATCTGAATCTTAGGCAGAGGCAATGGATGGAATACATGAAAGATTATGACTTTACACTCTCCTATCAGCCGGGTAAAATGAATGTTGTGGCTGATGCTCTGAGCAGGAAAGTACAAGTCAATCATTTGTTGCTTCATGAATGGAAATTGTGGGAACAGCTTCCGAGTAAGGCATTCAGTGTTAAGATTCCTGCCGATCCGAGGATGGCAGTTTGTGCTAGCTTGGTTTTGGGTTCAGCTTTGTATCAGCAGATTCAAGAAGCTCAGCAAGCTGATTCTGATTTGGCCCGTGTCGTATCAAGATATGATGTGGAATTTGATGACGAGCTGATCGTCAGCTTCCAGGGCAGATGGTATGTTCCCGCTGTTGATGATTTGAGACTTGAGATTCTGAGTGAAGCCCATGGTTCCCGCTTTGCTATTCACCCAGGTGTCATCAAGATGTATCAGAATTTGAAGAAGCAGTTCTGGTGGCCAGGTATGAAGAAAGACGTGGCTATATTTGTTTCTAAGTGCTTGACTTGTCAGCAGATTAAAGCCGAACATCAAAAGCCAGGTGGATTACTTCAGCCTTTAGAGATTCTAATGTGGAAATGGGACCACGTTACTACAGACTTTGTGGTGGGTTTGCCTCGGACTTCTCAGGGTTTTGATGGTATCTGGTTGCTTGTCGACAGATTGACTAAAACTACCAGAATGTTGCCGATTAAAGTTGCTTGGAGTGTGCAGAGGTTAGCCGAGCTTTATGTGCAAAAGATCGTGCCACTGCATGGAATTCCTGTTTCACTTGTGTCAGATCGTGATCCACGTTTTACCTCCGGCTTCTGGCGTAGTTTCCAGAGAGCTTTAGGCACTGAGTTAGCGTTCAATTCAGCGTATCACCCACAGTCAGATGGACAGTCAGAGCGGACTATTCAGACTCTGGAAGATATGTTGAGATCGTGTTGCCTTGACTGGCAAGGTTCGTGGAGTCAACATTTGCCACTTGTTGAATTTACTTATAATAACAGTTTTCATTCCAGTATTGGTATGGCTCCTTATGAAGCGCTGTATGGTCGTCCTTGTCGTACTCCCTTGAACTGGTTTGATGTTGGGGACAGATTGTTGACAGGGCCGGACATGGTACAGCAGTGTTCTGATGTGGTTCGTCTGATCAGGCAGAGATTGTTGACAGCCCAGAGTCGACAGAAAAGTTATGCAGATCGGCGCAGACGTCCACTACAGTTTGAGCCAGGAGATATGGTATTTGTTAAGGTATCTCCGATGAAGGGTGTTTCCAGGTTTGGGAAGCGTGGAAAACTTAGTCCGCGATTTGTTGGCCCGTTTCCTATTTTTGAAGCTGTGGGTCCGGTAGCTTGTCGTTTGCAACTACCAGCGGCTATGCAAGCTATTCATGATGTGTTCCACGTGTCTCAGTTGAGGAAATATGTGCCAGATGCTTCTCATGTTCTCGATAATTCAGTTTGGCCCGAAGTGACTGCTGATTTGTCTACGCCAGAGTTTCCTATCAGAATTGAAGACCGTCGTGAGCAGCGGTTGAGAAATAAGGTTATCCCTCTGGTAAGAGTTGCTTGGCAGCGTCACTCTGGTAACGAGTCCACTTGGGAATGTGAAGATGAGATGCACAGCTTTTTCCTTTCTTATTCCAGTGAGGTATAAGTCTTTTCTCAGTTTCCTCCTTTTTCGTTGTTGAAAATTTCGAGGGCGAAATTTCTTTTAGGAGGGAGGGACTGTAAGACCCGTGCCTTAGTGGATCCTTAGTGGTTTGGATCTAATATTTGTTCTGGAATTTCTGACTATTTTCTTGTATTTTTTGGAATTTTTCTGGTATTTTTCCAGATTTAATTGGAGTTAATTGAGGGTTATTAGAATTAATAAGGTTTTAATATATATATTTTAATTTTATTTTTTTCTCTTAACCTCTCACCCTCACTCCCTCTCTCCCCTCATCGATCTCACTCTCCCTCACGCTCTCTCTCTCCTCCGCGGCCGTCCTCTTCCCCTCTCTTGGGTTGCAGACCATTCGACGGCGGATTGAAGCGTGGACGGCGCCGGTGGATTCCTCGCGTTGAGAGGAACGCGTGGGTACCCATTTCGGCATGGTTTGGTGATCGTGGGAGCGAGGTGGAGCGTGAAGGCTTCGTGACCCTTCCTCCTTGCATGCGGCCTTTTCGACCGTTTCGGCTTGCAAGAGGTAGGGGGATGGAATCCTGAGCTTGCTAGGATCATTTCCTGTAGCTCGTTTCCTTGATTAGGCGCTTATAGCATGCTAAATGGTAGTTTTCCATTCATGATGTTCACGCTTGATTTCTTGAGTTTAATTCTTAATAGGCATTGCATGTGATGTTTTTAGGTGTTATATTGTTGTTTGAGTTGTATGGATTGGCAGGAAAGCAGGTTTTTCGACGTTACCCGACGATTTCCATCGTCGGGGAGGGCTCCGGTTTTCAAACCGAACCCGCCCGTGTCCCAGGTGGTGTGACGGTCCTTCTAGGAACCGTCACACGCCTGGCGGTCCTTAAAGGACGCGTCACTTCATTATGACGGCCCGTTGAGGGGGCGTTATTTCGAGAGTAACGGTGGGGCTCCCATCCGTTACTCTCTCATTGGTTTACGTTGACCCGGTCAGGCGGTTAACCCGACGGCCAGTCGGCCGGCCGTCAGGTCAACCCGACGCACCTAGGCAAGCGCGCTACTTCGCCTGCTGTGGGTTTTTGACCGCGGCACGTTGATTTTTGGCCTCGGGTGGATGTAACGGCGGAACTCTAACGCGTTATATGGATGTAACGCGCCGAGCCCCTACCGTTACATTCCCATTTGGGTCTCTTGAGCTGGAACTCTGATGGATGTAACGGATGGAGGCAGACGCGTTATTTTTAATGTGACGCGCCAGTCCCCGACCGTTACATGCATGTAGCGCATGGGCAGTAGACCGCCACATGCCTGTTGGTTTCAAAAGGGTGCCGGCTTATTCGTTATGCGTTCCATTACGTATATATGCCATGTTTATATTGTTTTATTACATAATGGCATGTTTCTAGCCCCAATAGAGTAGCTTTTCTTTCCTTGCAATGGAGCCACTGTTGTTGCCCTAAGGTCTGTTGAGTGCCGACCCGCTTGGGGATAGCGGAGGGGTGTTTCCCGTACACGGTTTGTAAGCTAGTTTCGTGGGCTCCCAGCCAATGGTAGCGTCCTACCAAGGGAGAAAACTAGCTAGAGGGCCTGGCTCATGCTAGAGTCAGTGTGTGCACACGTGGTCGGAGACTGTGGACTGACACCGACGGGTGCCACTCCGACTGGTCACTTGGTTTGGTACTGTTTATGCGCTCAGCTTGTCGTTTTACCGACTGCGAGTGCTTGAGACGCAGTGTAAGTCGTCAGTGGGCGCATCTGGTTTCTGTTCCAATGGTTGTCCTACTCCCTACTGCTTGGATTGGTTAAGGCTTATCCTATTTGGTAGATTTAATTTTAGTCGCTTGCATTTAATTATTATTGGCACGTGTTAGCTGTTATACCTGCTTAGATAGAGTTTACGGCTTTCTTGTGATTAGTTATTCATGCCAATGCATGTTATTTTATTTAAATGCATGCCCTACTGCCTTTATGTTCGCGTGTATGCTTGTTTAGTGCGAGGTAGGGATCCGCGTGACCCCTACCGAGTCTGACTGTGACTCACCCTTCTCCTTTCAGGTGAGCTGCGCCCGCCGTCTCCCGGTGTTTTGTGAGGTTGCCCGGAGTCCGTGCTTAGTTGCCCGCAGTTGACGGGTCGCCTTTGTGAGGCTCTGTTGTACTTTCGCAGGGGTATGCCCCGCGTAGTTGTACTTTTTGGACTAGTACTCTTGTGCTTATGGACTAGTTATATAATTATCACTTTGGTTATTTTTGAATTGCTTCCGCACTTGTGTTAATTTTATTGCTTAATTGTAATATGCTTGTTCCAATTTGCAATTCGCTATGAATTCCCTCGACGAACTTCACTAACCCTTCAGGGGCCTCATCAGCCTCTTGGGTGGCTTCCCCAGTTCTTGGTATCGGTGCATCGATGTTATCGGTATATCGGTATCCTGAACTCTGGGTCGTCACAGCGTCGATCCGCACGGTTGAGAAACCGGCGAGTCTAGGGTGGGTAGCTCCACACTCGTGACTCGGATGAGCAACGGGACGGTCACACTCTCTTTCTGTAGCAGTGAATTATAATTTATAAACGGGCTAGGAACCTAACATACACACAAGCAGCGGCCTCAAGAGTATATACTAAAGAGCAAGCTAACCAAGAAGGAGAACGGACGCGTACCTCCACGCTCGGGGCGTGGGGAAGAAACCCGGCCAAGTCACACGATCCCTGGTACGATGCTAAACGAGTACAACCAAACACAGCCCACTCCTCGCAGGGAGGTAAAAGGCTACATAGCGGGACCCGGGGTCGTGCAACGTGGGGTGACGGGTGCCGGGTCGGTGAACCTCGTCGTACGCGAGCCGCCGTGAGTCGGTACGAACTGGGACCAGCAGCAAGAGTGGCACGTCACGGAGGCTGAGGAAGGCGCCAATGTCCCTGGTAGCACGCTGTGGGGGATGGCGAGCCTCCTGGAAGACGAGGGAAGCCGACGACGCCGACTAGAACCTCCGGAGTGGTCGCGAGCGGGGGGCAGGCTGCTAGCCGGCCTGCGCGCGCGTAGGGGAGCAGCTGGATGAAGACCCTAGCACGTGACCTTCTGCTCATCCGTTGATCACGAAACTCAATGTAGGCGCTGGTGGGGGTGTCCCAGGGACACCAGTGAAGTGGCGACTGCAACGGAGTACTGAAGGCGATGTTGCGAATTTTGCAACAGGCCCTACGCGTTCTGGTCTGTCCTCTGGCAGCAGGACCACGAGTCGAAGATTGGGCTTGAAACGGGTCTTCCGGATGGCAAATTGGGCGGGGTTTTCTCTGGTGGATAGGTGAGGGTCGTGGGACGACTGGGTAGCAGTGGTGGGGTGGCGCGTAGTGGAGGTTTTGGGCGTGGAAAGTAAAAATAGATGGGGTTCAGTTCTGCAGTCCAGTGCAGTCAGAATTGAGAGCTATGAAGGTGGATGGGATAAGTAGGGAACGGGGGCTCAGACACTTGCAATAAAATTCTAGGGGATGGTTTTGGACGTGGTGAAGCAATGCTGAAAATCTCAGGTCATTTGAAGACGTATAGAGGAACATTCCTTTGGAGGGGCTTTGGCACTGTCGCGGCAGGACTGCACAAGGGTAGTCTGTGCGACCAAAATGGGTCCAAAGGAAAGTTTTCTCCCCGATGGAGATTTAAAGTGGGATTTTCAGCAGAGGTAGGGGACATGTAGGGGAAGAGAAGTGAAGAAGGAGTCGATGTGATCAGAGGTCGAGAAGAGGGCGTCCCAACGTGATCTTCTGGGTTCTGGTTTACTACAGGTCTGCACAGAGACAGCCTGAGCAAGGAAAAGGGCTATGAAGATAACTTTCTCTAATGGATGAATTTGGCTATGGGGTTTTCAGGGGACGGGGGGACAGGGGGATGAAGAAAAGCTTAGAAGGGTTCAATGGGGTTTGGGGATGGGAAAGGAGGGTGCCAACCTGATCTTCCGGACTCATTTCCGCCGGCAGACAACCAGATCTGGGTGCAGGACAGTAAGGGCTATCTCCTCCAAGCTTGTTGCAAAACCTTGATCAATGGGACTCCCGGCTTGAGCAGAAGATGGGGAGGTCGCCTCCCACCTGTGGAGCATCCAAGAAACCTGTAATAGACCTTAGGAGTTGCTCCCAAGGGAAGAGGAAGAGAGGGAGGAGAGATAGAGGGTGTCACACCCTAGAAGGGAGGAAGAAGAAGGAAATGCTCTTGGCCAAAACTCATTTCTCATTCATTCATTCATCAAATCCCTCAAGAGGGGGAGTACATGATAATATATAGAGTTTGGACTCCACCTTCCCTCTTTAGAGTTTGAATTTGAATCCATTTGAAATTTAAATTCTATGGGCTCCATCATTGCTCCTTGGAGTTTGGATTTGGAACCCATTTGAAATTTAAATTCTATGGAGCCAAATTCTATGGGCTCCATCATTGCTCCTTGGAGTTTGGATTTGGAACCCATTTGAAATTTAAATTCTATGGGCTCCATCATTGCTCCTTGAAGTTTGTGTTTGACCCATTTGAAATTTAAATTCTATGGGCTCCATTTTCCCTCCTTGGAGTTTGAATTCGAACCCATTTAAAATTTGAAATCCCAAAATGATGTAAACCCAAATACATGCCAAAGACACACCTAAGACGTACACAATACAAAATACGACCAAGTACGTACAAAATACAAATACGACCCAAATACATACAAAATACAAATACGACCCAAATACGTATAAAAATACGTACTAAAGTGTCAAAGCTCCGGGGCGGACTCCAGACTGTCCCCCAACCACAATGAGGTCGGTGTCGACCGAGTCGTGCTACGTGTCCGGTACCGACGACTCTCTGAGTCGAGCCGTATTCTTGCTCTGGTGTCCTCACCAATTCTCCCCGGGTGGGAAGAACTCGACCCTGTCGAGTAAGGGTCTCTGTCGCTCTGGTACCGCTCTAGCAAGTCTGGATCTAACCTCTCCAGCTCTGCCCGGGAGATCCATGCATCATCGGACGTGGGCCGTCCCCTCCAACGCACCAAGTAGCAGTGATACGCGCCACTCCTGGTGGTGGTCACCTGCTCACCCAGTATAGACTCTATCCGCTCACGCTGCTGAGGTGACAGGGTTGGAAGTGGACTCTCAGGGGAGGGCTCACTCACAAAGGGTGGAGAAGGCCCAAACAACTCACTAGGGATCACTGCCGGGTCCCTATATGCGACTAAGTCCGAGACATTGAATGTGGAACTGATACCATCGTCATCCGGTAAGTCAACAACATATGCACTGGATCCAACTCGCTTCACTACTCTAAAGGGGCCAGCACCACGAGCCTGTAGTTTCTTCACTGCTCCAGAAGGAAACCGTTCCGGTCTGACCCGGATCATGACATAATCTCCCTCCCGGAACTCACGGGGGTGTCTATGAACGTCAGCCAATTCTTTATATCGCGCGTTGCTAGTCTCTATATGGCGACGAATACCATCATGTAAACCCCTAACATGCTCGGCAAACGACTCTGCAGACTGCGACACTCTTGCATGCATGGGTAAGGGAACAAGATCCACTGGCTTCCTAGGTCTATATCCTGTAACAACCTCAAAAGGACTCATTCCTGTGGACCTATTGACTGAGTCATTATATGCAAACTCGGCAAGTGGCAAAATCGAATCCCAGTCCCTCTCGCGTTCCCTAACCAAACATCTCAAGAGGTTCCCCAAACTTCTATTGACTACCTCAGTCTGCCCGTCAGTCTGGGGGTGGTAAGCTGTGGAGAATTTGAGCTGAGTGCCCATCAAATGTCAAAGGGTCTTCCAAAAGTAGCTAGTGAGCCGGACATCTCGATCGGACACAATGGACTTAGGAAGCCCAAATCGGCTCACTACACTAGAGAAAAACAATCGAGCAACCCTAGAGGCATCTGAAGTCTTTGAACAAGGAATGAAGAGGGCCATCTTCGAAAATCTATCAACCACCACAAAAATTGAATCATGCTTGCGGGCGGTCAGTGGCAACCCCAAAACAAAATCCATGCTGATATCCTGCCACGGCCTATCAGGCACAGGAAGAGGAGTATAAGGACATGAAACATGCTTCCTCATTTTGGCCACAGTGCAGGTACGACACTGGGCCACAATGCGAGCAACGTCACGCTTCAAACTAGGCCAATAAAAATGATGCTCGACTGCCTCGATGGTCTTATTCTGACCGAAGTGGCCGGCTAGACCTCTCGCATGCATCTCCCAAGTGAGGAAGTCGCGAACGGAAGTCCATGGAACACACAAGCGACTCCCACGAAAGAGATAACCATCCTGCAACATATAATCAGTGTGCTCTTGGGATGGCCCCGACTGGAGGGTGGTATAAATCGGACCAAAGTCCGGACAATCGGCATATGCCTCCTTCATCCTATCCATCCCTACCACCTCTACACTCATTATAACGACCCGAGAATCTGATTACCGGGAAGACCCGATAACCCGAGACTCGCACCGCCACCCACGAGCCCGAAGACTCGGAAGGGTTAAATGGATGATGTGGAAACTACACGAGTATCACAAATAATTGTAGAAATTAAACAGTTATAATATTAAGCAGGAAATAAATTAACATTTTACATGGTCCATAATATAAAAATAACAACAATAACAATAGTCCACGACTAGTACAGTGACAAGGAAGAAAAGTACAGCTACACGGGGCATGCCCCGGCTCTGACCTCTGGCACTACCTCTGGGCACCCGCACCACGCTGCACCCCAGACGCGCTCCCCTGGGGCGGTGCCTCACCTGCAACACGGTGAAAACACGCAGGGAATGAGTCTCGGAACAAGACTCGGTAGGGATCACTCGGACCCTACCTCGTAAAACGAGAAGCCACTACGCTAGCGGTAGGAAAGTACCTCGGAAGGGAAAGCGATGTACTCTACAAGATAAGACCCTACGGCACGTAAACCGACACACGTGCCACGGTAAGAAGACCAAAGCTCAAAGGTCGAATCGGTAAAATCTGAAGGTCGAAAACACTCGACTGACAGTTTGTCACTCCGTACTCGACAGGAGTACCACCCACTAGAAGCACAACCGGTAGCGTCCCCGGACGTCTTACACCGCACCGCAGGTGAATCGCCTGACGTGGTAGGTCCTACCCGAGGCACAGACACCGTACAAGTAACCACAAACAAGTGACTAGCTGGGGTCACGTCCATCGACGTGGGTCCAACCGCCCCCAACCACGTGTGCACACACAGACCTTGCGTCCCTGGTCTGGCCCTCTGACCAGTTTTCCCCTCAGCCGGACTCTGGCTGCAAGACGTGGGGCCTAACGGTAACTGGTCCACAAACCGTCTCTAAAGGTCAGCCCGTACACCACTCCCTGGTGCGACCAGCACACGCGTACTGGTAGGCTACGACTAGTGGAGGGTCACTGAAGGAGTAGACTCTCAAGTCACGGAAAACAACGTCGCAACCACAGGTACGAGGAACGCTCCTTGTACCCACACTAACGCATAAGGACACAGTCCGAAATCACCACCTCCCGGGACCCCACGGTGCCCCCATGTGCAGCCCCCACATGATGCCCCGCATCAGTCGGACCACGGGTTAGCACTGGGATCGAGACTAGCTCGTCCGGGATTTGAATCGGCGAGGAAAAGGAGTCGCGGTCACCGGAGGACCGACTCCCGTGGTCGCGATCGACCCAGGACCGCTACCACCTAGTCGCGGTCCTCCTGGGACGGTGACCACCCTGGTGCGCGAAACGTGAACGCGGTCGCCTGATGACCGTTTTCACCTGGTAGCGATCTCCAGGAGACCGCGACTAGACTCCAACGGTCAAAAACCGTGTCGAAGACCGTGCCGGACCCCATGGTGGAAGCGGTCGTCCCCTGACCGCCACCAGCAGTCGCGGTCAGTCGCACGACCGCGACCGCCTGCCGACAGAACGAGCCCCAACGGTCAAAATCCTGGTGAAGGCGGTCCCCACCCGACCGCTACCAATGAACGCGGCCACTGGTAGACCGCTACCATCTCGGAAAACCGAGAACGGCGGGAAACGGCCAAAAACACCATCCACGCCCCCATACCTCCACCGGAGAGGGGGAAATCAAAGGGGAAGACCCCCGGGGACCCCTAGCATGCATCTAAGCCATCCAAACGTGAAATCGCGGGCTAAAATCATAGATCGGGCGAGCTCTCCCCAAATAATGGAAAAACCCCAAGCATGCTCAAACAAGCCCCTCTCGGCCTCCCCTCGGCCTATAAATCACGGAAAAGATCGGCTAGAGGCTAAGGAACGTCACCCTACCTCAATGGAGCGAATGCTCCGCCGAATCACCCACGAATCGCGAAGAACGCTTGAAGCTTCACGAACTCCCCACGCTTCCCACACTTGCCGCACGCCCACGAGCTCGCCTCGCCGCCACCCACGCGTCCGCGCCGTCGCCCTGCCGCCGTCAACAGCCGGGGAGGGGCTCACCGCGTCTGAATGGGAGAGAGAGGGAGAGAGGAGGGCGGCCACGGTTGGGGAAGGAAGGAGGAAGAAGAAGAAAAAAGAGAAAGGAGAAAAGAAAAAAAAAGAAATGGGATTATGTAAGAAATCCGATTTTTTGGGAAAATACCGAAAAATAGAAAAAAAAATATTTTCGGAATCCTCGGAACGCACCGATCGCAACGGTACCACTCGTGCCCGGGTGAACCGCCCAGTTCGCCCGCAGCGAGCTTCCGAAGAAAAAGGCGAAACACACACCGGGAATCGGAAAACACACGCGGAAAAGTCGCGGAACGCCTCCGGGCCTCCGAAACAACTCCGGATCGCGCCGATCCGAACATGAAAGATGTCCGAAACGAAATTTCGGACACAATAGAGCCGGACGCTACGAAAACCAGATCCGAGACCCACGAAGAAGGATCCGAAAGGTCCGGGATATTACAGCCCTCCCCCCTTAAGGAATTTCATCCTCAAAATTGAGAACAATCAAAGGGGAAAGAAGAGGAAGACTCACTCAAACAGATACGGGAACTGCTGACGCATCTCGTCCTCACGTTCCCACGAAGCCTCACCACCAGAGTGTCGTTGCCACACGACCTTTACCAAGGGAATGACCTTGTTCCGCAGGCGCTGCTCTCGCCTATCCTCCACGCGGATCGGAAACTCTGGGAGAGAAAGATCTGGAGTCACCTCAGGCCAAACAGAAAACTCGAGCACATGAGAGTCATCGGGCATATACTTTCGCAACATCGAGACGTGGAACACGTCATGCACCGACGCCAACTCAGGAGGTAACTGTAACCGGTAAGCAACCTCACCGATGCGCTCCACAATCGCGAAAGGACCAATATAGCGGGGACTCAGCTTCCCACGCCGTCCAAAACGCATCACCCCCTTCATCAGAGAAACTCTCAAGAATACATGATCGCCCACGGCGAACTCGAGGGGCTATCTCCTGCGGTCAGCATAGCTCTTCTGCCGACTCTGGGCCGCCAACATGTTCTGACGAACCAGGTGCACAACATCCACACATTACTGCACCAATTCCGGTCCCGTCTAAACACGCTCACCCACCTCAAACCAATCAAGTGGAGTCCGACAAGGACGCCCATACAATGCCTCATAAGGAGCCATGCCGATGCTCGAATGATAGCTGTTGTTATAGGCAAACTCCACCAACGGTAGGTGATGAATCCAACTCCCCTGCCACTCCAGGCAGCAGGATCTCAGCATGTCCTCCAAAGTCTGAATGGTCCTCTCAGACTGACCATCCGACTGAGGATGATATGCCGAGCTAAATGCCAACTCCGTGCCAAGAGCTCGCTGGAAACTCCTCCAGAATCCAGAAGTGAAGCGCGGATCCCGATCCGACACGATCGAAATAGGAATCCCATGCAACGGAACGATCCGCTCCACATACAAACTAGCCAACTTAGACACGCTCCAGCTGACTTTGACCGGTAACAACCGAGTCACCTTCGTCAGTCGATACACCAGCAACCAAATACGGTCCTGCCCACTCGGGGTCCTCGGCAACCCCACCACGAAATCCGTGGTCACGTGGTCCCACTTCCAAGCAGGAACATCCAAGGGCTGGAGAGTATCTCCTGGTCGCTGATGCTCCGCCTTCACCTGCTGACAGATCAGGCACCTGGCCACAAACTCTGCGACATCTCTCATCATGCCAGGCCACCAGAACTGCCTCCGCAAGTTCCGATACATCTTCGTCGCACCCGGGTGTACAGTGTACCTACTCCCATGAGCCTCGCGTAACACCGCACGACGAATCTGCTCCTCCGCTGGGACGTACAGTCTGCCACGAAACCTCACAGCACCATCCTCGCCGAGCTCTACGTCAGCCATGGCCAGAATCCGTGGCAACTCCGGGTCCGCATGCTGAGCCTCTGTCACCTGACGACGGATAGCAGGAGTGACAGTCAGACTCGCAAGCACTGCCAACCCTGGCTCCTGGGGAATCTTGAGCCTGAAGGATACCTCGGGCACTTGTTCCCAGAGCCTCCACTTCCTCAACAACAAGGCACTAATCACGACCTTCCGACTCAAGGCATCGACGACGACATTCATCCTGCCCGGCTGATAAGACAGGGTGAAGTCATAGTCCTTCATGAACTCCATCCAACGCCTTTTTCTGAGGTTCAGATCTCTCTGCGAGAACACATACCTCAAACTCTGATGGTCAGTGAATACCTCAAACTTCTCGCCGTACAGATAATGCCTCCAGATCTTCAGCGCGAAGATCACTGCCGCCAACTCAAGGTCATGGGTAGGGTAGTTCTCCTCATGGGGCTTTAGCTGCCGAGATGCATAAGCCACCACTCTACCATGCTGCATCAACACAGCACCCAATCCGACCCCGGAAGCATCTGTACACACCACAAAACCTCCCGATCCAGAAGGTAAGACCAACACCGGAGCCGAGGTGAGCAATCTCTTCACTTCCCTGAAGCTCTGCTCACACTCCTCGGACCAGACGAAAGGCACTTCCTTCCGCGTGAGCCTAGTCAATGGGGTCGCAATGCGAGAAAAATACTGGATAAATCGGCGATAATAACCCGCAAGCCCCCAGAAACTCCGGATCTCCGTCACCGACCTCGGCCTCGGCCACTGCATTACTGCCTCGACCTTGGCGGGGTCCACGGAAATGCCATCACTAGAAATCACGTGCCCCAGAAAGTGCACCTTGCTGAGCTAAAACTCGCACTTGCTGAGTTTCGCATACAACTGGTGATCTCGCAACGTCTGCAGCACCACACTCAAATGGTACGCATGCTCCTTAGTAGACTGCGAATAAACAAGGATGTCATCCACGAAGATGACCATGAACTGGTCCAAATACGGATGAAACACCCTCTGCATCAAGTCCATGAAGGCTGCAGGGGCATTGGTGAGTCCAAACGGCATCACCAAAAACTCATAATGCCCGTACCTCGTACTGAATGCAGTCTTCTCTACATCGGACTCGCGAATTCTCAGCTGATAGTAACCGGACCGCAAATCAATCCGCGAGAACACTCGCGCAGACTGCAGCTGGTCGAACAAATCATAAATCCGCGGCAACAGATACTTGTTCTTAATGGTCACTTCATTCAGCTGCCGATAGTCAATGCACAACCGCAGACTACCATCCTTCTTCTTCACGAACAACACGGGCGCACCCCAAGGGGAAAAATTAGGACGAATATATCCCTTGGCCAACAGTTCCTGCAACTGCACCCTCAACTCCCTCAACTCAGCGGGGGCCATACGGTAGGGAGCCTTCGCCAAAGGTCCCGTACCAGACTCAACCTCGATCACGAAATCGATCTCCCGCTGGGTAGGTAATCCAGGCAACTCCTCGGGAAAAACGTTGGAAAACTCGCACACCACCGTAATGTCCTCGACATCCGGCTCCATCCGGTCAGACACAACCACGGACGCGAGAAAATCCTGACAACCTGAATCAAGTAATCGACGGGCTCGAATAGCAGAGATAAGGAATCGAGAAGAGGCGGAACGGATACCTTGGAAATAGAAGGTCCTCTTGCTCGGATGCTGGAAGTAGACCATCTTCATTCCACAATCCACCACCGCTCCATGAGTCTCGAGCCAATTCATGCCTAGAATCACATCGTAATCCCGAAGCTGCAACGCATACAACCTGCCTGGCATACTCCACCCATCGATCCAAATCGGAACCTGATCGAAGCAATACGGAGTGATCATAAAGTCACCCGAAGGTAACTCCACTACCAAATCACAAGACAACTGGGTCACTGGCTCCTCGACGCTCGACGTGAAATCCTCCGAAATAAACGAATGAGACGCGCCTGAATCAAACAAAACCCGAGCCGCACAACCCAAAATCAGAACGGTACCTTCCACGAGCTGCGACGCCACTGCCTCTGCCCTGGTCATGTGCGTGATCTGGCCACGAGCTCTCTGCCTGCCTCCCACACTAGCTGACCTGGGTAGCGGCGGATACTGTCCCTGCTGCTGCTGCTGCTGCCTCTGCTGCTGGGGAACCTGCTGCTGCGGCGGCCTCTGGGGACAGTCGCGCGCCATATGCCCTGGCTGGTTACACCGAAAACAGACGATCGGCGCCGTGCACTGCCTGTCTGGGTGGGTCCCACCACACCGTGGACAAGGTCCTCGCGATCCACCCACTGATCCCTGACGCTGCAAGGGGATCGGCTGCTGTACACTGCCCGATGAAGCTTGCCCCTGATCTCTGGACTTCTTCTTGCCGAACCCTTTCTTGAAGAACTTCTTGACCTTCGTGCCAAAGGACGCAGATCATGTCACCGAAGCTGCCGATGCCGGTACTCCTGAACCACCCGACGCATGCTGGAAGAAACCCTGCTGCCGGATAGCCGACTGCTGGCTGCGACCTGACAAGGACTGCCCCTGGCTAATCGGTCCTCGAGTCCTCTGCATATCCATCTCTAAAGAAACCGCAACACGAGACGCTGTCTCTAGATCAGTGGCCCCGTTCGCGATCAGATGGTGCCTCAGCTCCAGCCTCAAGCCCTGCACAAACTGCGTGGTCCTCACCCTCGCATGCTCCATGATGTGAGGTGCATACCGACCCAGCTCGATAAATCGGGCCCTGTACTGCAACACGGACATGTCACCCTGCACCAGCTCCAGAAACTCCCGCATCCGCTGCGTAGCAACAATATCTGGACAGTACGTACGCTCGAAAGCACTGACAAAGTCATCCCACTTGATCTGCTCAAGTGGACGAAGCTGAAAGGACGTCTTCCACTCGGAAGACCACCACCTCCGAGCCGTAACCTGTAACAGGTTGTAGGCCAACACAACTCTGTCCTCGGCAGCACTCCTCGCAGAACTGAACACCCGCTCCATCTCATCGAGCCAATCACGAGCCGCATCAGGGTCTGCCTGGCCGCTAAAGTAAGGTGGATGGAACTGCATGAAGTACCTCACTGCTCGGCCTGGCCCACCCCTGACTGACGAGCCTTCACCAGCTTCTCCGCCGAACTGCTGAGACATAAGCTGGTACATGCCACGGAAGAAATCCTCGGCCCCCGGAACTCTCGCAGCATCCGCGGCCTCGGTAGCCCCCTGTGACGCTCTACTATGCTCCTTCTGGTCCCTCTGGACCCCCTGCTGGATCTCCTGGCCTCCAGCCGACTGCCCCTGCTGAGAGCGAGAGCTCCGCCTCGGCGCCATACTCGCTCCTGAAGCAAAAGATAGAAAACACGAAAACGGCAGGTCAAAATAAACCCGCGGTGCCCAATGCCAGCGTCACCTGTACATCATCACTGTGGACTAGTGGACCACTACAATTACCTATGATTCTCATGTAATTCCACAACCGCGCTCTGATACCAGCTGTAACGACCCGAGAATCCGATTACCGGGAAGGCCCGATAACCCGAGACTCGCACCGCCACCCACGAGCCCGAAGACTCGGAAGGGTTAAAAGGATAGTGTGGAGACGACACAAGTATCACAAATAATTGCAGAAATTAAACAGTTATAATATTAAGCAGGAAATAAATTAACATTTTACATGGTCCACAATATAAAAATAACAACAATAACAATAGTCCATGACTAGTACTGTAATATCCCGGACCTTTCGGATCCTTCTTCGTGGGTCCCGGATCTGGTTTTCGGAGCGTCCGGCTCTGTTGTGTCCGAAATTTCGTTTCGGACATCTTTCGTGTTCGGATCGGCGCGATCCGGAGTCGTTTCGGAGGCCCGGAGGCGTTCCGCGGCTTTTCCGCGTGTGTTTTCCGATTCCCGGCGTGTGTTTCGGCTTTTCCTTCGGACGCTCGCTGCGGGTTAACTGGGCCGTTCACCCGGGCACGAGTGGTACCGTTGCGATCGGTGCGTTCCGAGGATTCCAGAAATGTATTTTTCTATTTTTCGGTATTTTTCCGAAAATTCGGATTTTCTATAAATCCTAATCCTTTTTCTTTTCTTTTTCCCTTTTCTCTTTCTTCTTCCTCCTCCTCTCTCTCGCGACCGTGAGCCCCCCTCTCTCTCCCTCTCTCCCATTCGGACGTGGCGAGCCCCTCTCCGGCTACGGACGGCGGCGGAGCGACGGCGCGGACGCGTGGGCGACGATGAGGCGATCTCGTGGGCGTGCGGCGAGCGTGGGAAGCGTGGGGAGTTCGTGAAGCTTCGAGCATTCTTCGTGATTCGTGATCAATCCGGCGGAGCATTCGCTCCATTGAGGTAGGGTGACGTTCCTTAGCCTCATGCCGTTCTTTTCCGTGATTTGTAGGCCGCGGGGAGGCCGAGAGGGGATCATTTGAGCGTTTTTGGCTTTTTCCATGATTTGGGGAGAGCTCGCCCGATCTATGGATTCAATGCATGGATTCGTGTTTTGAGGGCCTAGAATCATGCTAGGGGTCCCCAGGGGTCTTCCCCTTTGTTTTCCCCCTCTCCTATGGAGGTATGGGGGCGTGGTTAGAATTTTTGGGCGTTCTTGCCGTTTTCGGCCGCGGACTGAGAACGCGCTATACTCCAGTAGCGCGTTCTTGGAGGTCGCGCTGCCCCGACCGAGCGCGTTCATCGGAGAAGATGAACAGTTTGGCGGTTCGTGTCGCGCTATGGGGCCCTAGCGCGATCATCATTGTCGCGCTAGGAGGACCTAGCGCGATGGTCCCTGTCGCGCTAGGTATCCCTAGCGCGATGGTCCGTGTCGCGCTATGGGGCCATAGCGCGATAACCCTTGTTGCGCTAGGGGACCCTAGCGCGATTTTGTTCGTTGTTGGGTGTTCCCCTTGGGCCGTGTGTGCGTCCCGGGCACCCCGTGGAGTTCCGTGACCGTGTTTTTGGTGTCCGGAAGTCCCGTTCGCCTCGGTCAGGCGTTTGACCGTGGGCAATGCGTCTGTTTCTTTTCCGACCATGGTCGCCGTGCGACGGGGCTGGTGCGTGGGGTGATTCCCACACGTTGTCGGTTTCGGACGTTGTTTTCCGTTGACTCGAGAGTCTACTCCTTCAGTGACCCTCCACTAGTCGTAGCCCACCAGTACGAGGTGCTGGTCTCACCTGGGAGTGGTGTACGGGCACCCACCTTTCGAGACGGTTTGTGGACCGGTTACCGTAGGCCCCTCGTCGTAGCCAGAGTCCGGCTGCGGGGGAAAACCGGTCAGAGGGCCAGACCTAGGACGCGTGGTCTGTGTGTGCACACGTGGTTGGGGGCGGTTGGACCCACGTCGACGGGCGTGACCCCAGCTAGTCACTTGTTTGCGGTTACTTGTACGGTGTTTGCGCCTCGGGTAGGACCTACCACGTCAGGCGGTTCACCTGCGGTGCGTTATAAGACGTCAGGGGACGCTACCGGCTGTGCTTCTAGTGGGTGGTACTCCTGTCGAGTACGGAGTGTTAGACTGTCAGTCGTGTGTTTCCGACCTTCGGATTTTACGGTTCGACCGTTGAGTTTCGGTCTTCTCGTACCGTGGCACGTGTGTCGGTTTGCGTGCCGTAGGGTCTAGTTCTGTAGAGTACAGGGCTTTCCTTTCCGAGGTACTTTCCTACCGCTAGAGTAGTGGTTTCTCGTTTTTTGAGGTAGGGTTCGAGTGATCCCTACTGAGTCTTGTTCTGAGACTCATTCCCTGCGTGTTTTCACCGTGTTTCAGGTGAGGCGCCACCTTCGGGGAGCGCGTCAGGAGCGCAGCGTGGTGCGGGTGCCCAGAGGTAGTGCCAGAGGTCAGAGCCGGGGGATGCCCCGTGTAGCTGTACTTTTCTTTCTTGTCACTGTACTAGTCGTGGACTGCTGTTATTATTGTTCTTTTTTGGGGACCATGTAAATTGTTAATTTATTTCCTGCTTAATATTTTAACTGTTTAATTTCTGCAATTATCTGTGATGCTTATGTAGTTTCCACACCATCCTTTTAACCCTTCCGAGTCTTCGGACTCGTGGGTGGCGGTACGAGTCTCGGGTTATCGGGCCTTCCCGGTAATCGGATTCTCGGGTCGTTACAAGTACAGTGACAAGGAAGAAAAGTACAGCTACACGGGGCATGTCCCGGCTCTGACCTCTGGCACTACCTCTGGGCACCCGCACCACGCTGCACCCCAGACGCGCTCCCCTGGGGCGGTGCCTCACCTGAAACACGGTGAAAACACGCAGGGAATGAGTCTCGGAACAAGACTCAGTAGGGATCACTCGGACCCTACCTCGTAAAATAATAAACCACTACGCTAGCGGTAGGAAAGTACCTCGGAAGGAAAAGCCCTGTACTCTACAAGACAAGACCCTACGGCACGCAAACCAACACACGTGCCACGGTAAGAAGACCAAAGCTCAAAGGTCGAACCGGTAAAACCCGAAGGTCGGAAACACTCGACTGACAGTCTGTCACTCCGTACTCGACAGGAGTACCACCCATTAGAAGCACAGCCGGTAGCGTCCCCTGACGTCTTACACCGCACCGCAGGTGAATCGCCTGACGTGGTAGGTCCTACCCGAGGCGTAGACACCGTACAAGTAACCACAAACAAGTGACTAGCTGGGGTCACGCCCGTCGACGTGGGTCCAACCGCCCCCAACCACGTGTGCACACACAGACCTTGCGTCCCTGGTCTGGCCCTCTGACCTATTTTCCCCTCAGCTGGACTCTGGCTGCAAGATGTGGGGCCCAACGGTAACCGGTCCACAAACCGTCTCGAAAGGTCAGCCCGTACACCACTCCCTGGTGCGACCAGCACACGCGTACTGGTAGGCTACGACTAGTGGAGGGTCACTGAAGGAGTAGACTCTCAAGTCACGGAAAACAACGTCGCAACCACAGGTACGAGGAACGCTCCTTGTACCCACACTAACGCACGAGGACACAGTCCGAAATCACCACCTCCCGGGACCCCACGGTGCCCCCATGTGCAGCCCCCACATGATGCCCCGCATCAGTCGGACCACGGGTCAGCACTGGGATCGAGACTAGCTTGTCCGGGATTTGAATCGGTGAGGAAAAGGAGTCGCGGTCACCGGAGGACCGCCTCCCGTGGTCGCGGTCGACCCAGGACCGCTACCACCTAGTCGCGGTCCTCCTGGGACCGCGACCACCCTGGTGCGCGAAATGTGAACCCGGTCGCCTGATGACCGTTTTCACCTGGTAGCAGTCTCCAGGAGACCGCGACCAGACTCCAACGGTCAAAAACCGTGTCGAAGACCGTGCCGGAGCCCATGGTGGAAGCGGTCGCCCCCTGACCGCCACTAGCAATCGCGGTCAGTCGCACGACCGCGACCGCCTGCCGACATAACGAGCCCCAACGGTCAAAATCCTGGTGAAGGTGGTCCCCACCCGACCGCTACCAATGAACGCGGCCACTGGTAGACCGCTACCATCTCGGAAAATCGAGAACGGCGGGAAACGGCCGAAAACACCATCCACGCCCCCATACCTCCACCGGAGAGGGGGAAATCAAAGGGGAAGACCCCCGGGGACCCCTAGCATGCATCTAAGCCATCCAAACGTGAAATCGCGGGCTAAAACCATAGATCGGGCGAGCTCTCCCCAAATCATGGAAAAACCCCAAGCATGCTCAAACAAGCCCCTCTCGGCCTCCCCTCGGCCTATAAATCACGGAAAAGATCCGCTAGAGGCTAAGGAACGTCACCCTATCTCAATGGAGCGAATGCTCCGCCGAATCACCCACGAATCGCAAAGAACGCTTGAAGCTTCACGAACTCCCCACGCTTCCCACGCTTGCCGCACGCCCACGAGCTCGCCTCGCCGCCACCCACGCGTCCGCGCCGTCGCCCTGCCGCAGTCAACAGCCGGGGAGGGGCTCATCGCGTCCAAATGGGAGAGAGAGGGAGAGAGGAGGGCGGCCACGGTTGGGGAAGGAAGGAGGAAGAAGTAGAAAAAAGAGAAGGGAGAAAAGAAAAAAGAAAAGAAATGGGATTATGTAGGAAATCTGATTTTTTGGAAAAACACCGAAAAATAGAAAAATACATTTCCGGAAACCTCGGAACGCACCGATCGCAACGGTACCACTCGTGCCCGGGTGAACCGCCCGGTTCGCCCGTAGCGAGCTTCCGAAGAAAAAGTCGAAACACACACCGGGAATCGGAAAACACATGCGGAAAAGTCGCGGAACGCCTCCGGGACTCCGAAACAACTCCGGATCGCGCCGATCCGAACACGAAAGATGTCCGAAACGAAATTTCAGACACAACAGAGCTGGACGCTCCGAAAACCAGATCCGGGACCCACGAAGAAGGATCCAAAAGGTCCGGGATATTACACTCATGGTGGTCAAAAGATAAGCGCGACGGCTCAGAGCGTCGGCCACCCGGTTCTCCGCACCGGCCTTGTGCTTCAGCACAAAGGTATAATCCTGAAGGAACTCCACCCAGCGACTGTGACGAGAATTGAGCTTTTTCTGGGCATGGAGATACTTGAGTGCCTCATGATCAGAAAAGAGGACAAACTCCTGGTGCAACAAGTAATGTCTCCAATGCCGAAGGGCCTGCACAACTGCATAAAACTCTTTATCATACGTAGAATAACGCAGTTTAGCATCGCTCAATTTCTCACTGAAGTATGCAATGGGGTGGGTCTCCTGACTCAGAACACCACCAATACCAACCCCGGAGGCATCGCAAGAGACCTCAAACACCTTCGTGAAATCAGGAAGTCTAAGAATAGGTGCTTGGGTCATGCGCTCCTTGAGGAGCCCAAATGCGACTGAGGCGGCCTTCGTCCACTCAAACGTCCCCTTTCGGATGTAATCTGTAATTGGGGCCGTGATAGAGCTAAAGCCTTGAATAAAGCGGCGATAGAAGGTAGCCAGTCCGTGAAAGCTGCGGACATCATGAAGAGTATGAGGTTCGGGCCACTCCACTATGGTTCTGACCTTCTCCGGGTCAGCGGAGACTCCCTCGCTAGACACGATAAACCCAAGAATGTGACCTGACTAGTCATGAAAGCGCATTTCTTAGGGTTGACATAAAGACTCTCTCTCCTCAGAATAAGACAGACATGCCGTAGATGGTCTAAGTGGGCCTCCCGAGTGTGGCTATAGATAAGGATATCATCAAAATATACCACCACAAAGACCCCAATCAAAGGTCGAAGGACCTGAGTCATCAGCCGCATAAAAGTGCTGGGAGCATTGGTCATCCCAAAGGGCATGACCAGCCACTCATAAAGACCATCTTTGGTCTTAAAGGCCGTCTTCCACTCATCACCGGGCCTGATCCTCACCTGGTGATAGCCACTCTTCAGATCAATCTTGGAAAACATAGTGGCTCCCGCCATCATATCGAGCATATCATCTAAGCGGGGAATGGGAAATCTATACTTTACCGTGATCTTATTGATTGCACGGCTGTCGACGCACATCCTCCAAGTACCGTCCTTCTTAGGGGCAAGCAAGGCAGGGACGGCACATGGACTCATGCTCTCACGGAGAGATCCCCTCGTCATCAACTCCTCAACCTGACGCTGAAGCTCAGCGTGATCAGCGGGGCTCATCCTATAATGTGGCAAATTGGGCAATGAGGACCCCGGAATCAGGTCAATAGCATGCTGAATGTCCCGCATAGGTGGAAGACCCTTGGGTAAATCATCATGCAGTAAACTCCCGAAGGACATCAACAACATCAGATGGGAGATCACTCTCCGTCTCTCCACCCACCTCTCGGACTATAATGGCAAAAATAGGGTCCCCTCTAACAAAGTCACGCTCCAACTCCCGGGAGCTGACTAGCATCAACCTCCTAGTCGGAGGAACACTCAGGGCGGGGACATCCGGAGGCAAGGTCGTAGCCTGAGCTGGCAATGGGGTACTGGGCCCTGGAATAGCAGGAGTCGGGGTACTAGCCCCAGTGGGACCCCGGATGGATGGACTCCTCGACTGGGATGGGTGAAGGGTAATCCGTTGGCCATTATGGTCGAATGTGCATGTGTTTGACCGGCCATGGAGGGTAGCATCCCGATCAAATAACCAGGGCCTTCCCAGGATAATACTGCCTACCTCCATAGGCAACACATCACACCAGATCCCATCCTGGTAGGCATGGAACTGTAATGGCATCAGACATCGCAGCCTTACTGGGATAGAGGTGGAATCTACCCATGACACGCGATAAGGGGAAGGGTGGTCCATGTGGGTCAACCCTAAACATGTCACAGTACCCGTGGAGATAGCGTTAATACAACTCCCACTGTCTATGATCACCTTGCAGGCTTTCCCACCCGCCTACAAAAGGTATGAAAAATGGTGGTGCGACGCCAGTCATCACTCACCAACGGCTGGGTCAAGATACACCTGACAACACCCAGCTGAACGTCATCCTGGCACTGTGTGCCCTGGACATCTAGTTGCTCGCCCTCAAGCAGCTCATCAAAGAATTCATCCGCGAGCTCCTGGTCAGCCTCATAACTGACGGATACGACACCATGTGCGAGCTCACCAGTCGAAGAATCTCCGATGACCAAAGAGGATCGGGTAGGACAACTAACAACATAATGACCAACCCCTCCGCACCTATAACACTCATGATGGGACCCAGTGCCCTGAGGTGCTCCACCAGTCATCAACCCCTTTCCCTTGTCATCACGACGGGCCGGGGGTGGTGGAAGCTGGGGTCGGGTAGGAATGGTGGGCTGTTGTGGCCGAGGGGCCGGGGCTGGAGCCTGGGGTCGAGGGGGATAGTCCCTCGGAGGGGGAGGACGAGGTCTAAGGGCAGTGAAGTGCTGACGAGCGGGTTCCTATGGACGGGCCACAGGTCCCCGAGGGTAAGGTCCAATCATAGCACGAGGGTCCGACCCACGAGGATATGTGGGTCCCAGGCGCTGGACCGGAGCAAGCTCGGACTCAAACTGCTCTAACTCGAGTGCGACCTGATAAGCCTCCTCCAGGGTCGTGGCATGGCGGCGAAATAACTCATACTGGTAGTGCGACCGCAGACCCCGACGGAAGCGAGAGATGGTCATGGCACTCTCCTCCGTGACCCCACATCGCAAGTAGTACTAATCAAAATCAGCGATGTAGTCGGTCACAGTCCGATCCCCTTGGCTGAGACTCTGCCACCTATCAATAAGCCTTTGACGATATGTGGAAGGAAGGTATTTTTTCCTGAGCTTTACCTTCATATCATCCCATGTCTCAATCTGGGGTTGATGTCGCTGCATCAACAGGCTCTCCACGTTTCTCCAATAAGTCTGTGCCTGCCCTAGCAATTTCATTTTGGCAAATCGGACTCTCCGGTGGTCCGTCATCTCATACCACTCAAAGTAGCGGTCCATACCCGCTTCCCAATCAACATAGACCTTAGGGTCCAAGGACCCATCAAAGGTGGGAGGATCCGCGCGCACGGACCTAAGGAGACGGTCATCCTCGTCGTCCCTATGGGGCCTATAGCCACGTTGAGCACGGCCATAACCCTCAACCTCATTATCGGACTGTGGACACCCAAAAAAAAGAAGAAGAAGAAAAAAAGAAAGAAAAAAAAAAGAGAAGAAAAAAAGAAGGAGAAGAAAAAAAAGAAGAAAAAGAAGAAGAATAATAAAAGAAGAAAAAGATAATAAATAATAAATATATATATATATATTAATGAAATGATAATAATAATAAAATATAAGTAATAATAAAATATATATAATAAAAAAAAGAGAGACTGGCCCACTAATTTTCTCTCTCTCTCTCCCCGGCACACCACTGTGCCGGACAACACCCCTTGCCGGATAATCCCCCCTACTATCTCACCCGGTGCACTCGGCAGGCCCCTCCACGGCCCACTCCCCCTCCACCGGCACACCACTGTGCCGGAGGGAATACACTGCACCGGATAACCACTTCCCCCCCCCACCGGGCCGGACACCCCAAGAACTGCACCTATCACACCCGAACACCCCCCCCCCCCCACAGTTTAAACCCCGCTATCAGTTCTCTCCATCGCTTCTTCCCCGTCTGTCTCTTTGGTAAGTTCTCCAAGTACAGAGAGTGAAGCAGGGGCAAGACTCTCAAAGGGAGCAACTGCGGGAATTCTTCTAGCTACAAGTAGTGGTCCTGAGCTTGATTATCTGTTTACCTATTGAAAGGTATACAGCAAAGAGAACAAAGGAGGAGGCTGCGCTTTGACCACCAACTCAAGCCCATGCACATGAGCACATGAACAGGGTATCGTAAGTGCCTCAGACAAATTGGATTTCTCTTATGAAGAATTTGCAAAGGCTCCCAATGATGTTAGCGTGGCTAATAAGATTCGTTAAGGTGGATTCGGGGCTGTTTACTATGCAAAGCTAAGGAAAGATGGACACGCAAGCAACAAGAGAGTTCCTTGCTGAGCTGAGAGTCCTAGCTCACGGTCACCACTTGAATCTGGCACATCTGACAGATTACTGTACCCAAGGTTCATTATTCCTGGTTTACAAGTCGTGGAGAATGATAATCTGAGCCAACACCTCTGCAGTTTCTTGGCAGGGAGCCACTCGCTTGGTCCATCAGAGTTCAGATTGCCCTTGATTCAACAGGAGGTCTTAAAAAATACTCACGAGTACACTGTCCCAGTGTATATTCAGCATGACATTAAATCAGCAAATATTTTGAAAGACAAGGACTTCTATGCAAAGGTTGTAGATTTTGGACTTACAAAACTTGCTCAGGCTGGAGATTCTGCAACTCTGGGAGAACAACTTCACCGGCACGCTCCCCAGCCGTCTCACCCGGCACACCCGCGAGCGCCTTCACCGGCACACCCGCGAGCAGCTCCGCTCCGGCACGCCCACGCCCACGAGCGCCTTCACCGGCACACCCGCGAGCACCTTCACCGGCACGCCACCGCGCCGACTCCACGGCACACACCCACTGTGCCGGGTAACACCCGCGAGCGTCCGTGCCCGGCACACCCGCTGCCTCCTCCAGCAGTACACTTGAATGGCCCCTCCATGGCACACTCCCCTTCCACCGGCCCACCACCGTGCCGGAGGGTATAAACCGCACCGGATAACCGCTCCCCGTCTCACCGGTTCGTCGCCTTCACACCCGGCACACTGCTGCACCGGGTGGCCATGCACCTCACCGGGTGGCCCCCGCATCGGACCACGCCAACCACTGCCGATGCTCCCTCCGCTAGCTACCCCTGCCTGTGATGGGACACCGACCAAATACGGCACTCTGTTTTTGGTTGAGGCCGATCGCAGGTCCCCTTCCCATGCTCCGGCTGCTGAGGGCCGGGATGAGCGTGGCGCGCTTCAACTTCTCACACGGGTCGCATGACTATCATCAGGAGACCCTCAACAACCTCCGCCGCGCCATGGACAGCACCGGCATCCTCTGTGCCGTCATGCTCGACACAAAGGGTCCAAAGATTAGAGCTGGATTCTTGAAGGATGGGAAACCCATCCATCTCAAGAAGGGCCAGGAGATTACTGTATCCACAGATTACAGCATAAAGGGTGGCGAGAACTTGATATCCATGAGCTACAAGAGCTGGCACAGGATTTGAAGGCTGGCAGTGTCATACTGTGTGTCGATGGGACAATTACGCTCACTGTTCTCTCATGCGATAAGGGGCAAGGACTGGTACGATGCCGTCGTGAGAACTCTGCAATGCTAGGTGAAAGGAAAAATGTTAATCTTCCGGTAGTGATCGTGGACCTTCCTACATTGACAGAGAAAGACAAGGAATTCATCTTGGTTTGGGGTTTCCCTAACAAGATTGATATGATTGCTCTTTCTTTTGTCTGCAAAGGTTCTGATCTCATGGAGGTCAGGCAGCTACTGGGAGAGCACTCAAAGAAAACCCTCCTCATGTCTAAGATAGAAAACCAAGAGGGAGTGGCCAACTTTGATGATGTCATTGCACACTCTGATGCATTCATGGTAGCACGAGGAGATTTGGGGATGGAAATCCCGATCGAGAAAATCTTATTCGCACAGAAGGTGATGATATTCAAGTGTAATATGCAGGGAAAGCCGGTCGTCACCGCGACTCAGATGCTTGAATCCATGACCAAACCCCCCCCCCCCCCCAACCGGCAGAAGCGCTCCACCCGGCACGCCTGCTGCCTGCTCCATCCGGCACGCTTGCTGCTGGCCTCCACCGGCACACTTGCCGTTCACTTCACCCGGCACGCCTCAAGTGGTCTTCACCCGGTAAGGCTGGCAGCCCTCCACCCGGCACAGTTTATCTTCTTCTTCACCGGGGTGCAGTCCAAACACCCTCAAGTGCCCCAGCGGCACACCCTCTTTAGCCTTCCACGGCACCTATCTCGTGCCCTTCAACGGCACGCTTCTTCAGCCCCCCAGCGGCACACTATTTATGCCCTTCAGCGGCACACCTTTAAGTGCCATCCACGGCCGTCTCCTGCCGGCCTTCAACGGCACGCCTTTTGCCCTCTTCAGCGGTACGCTTGGACAACCTCCAGCGGCACGCCCTTTTGGCCCTCCTACGGCACACCTTTTGAGCCTGCCAACGGTACAGCGTTAAGGCATGTCAACGGGCCGAACGACGTGGTGCCCATGCCCTATGGATCTTCGGCGCGCAGTGGCTGTCCGAGGTGTCGGCCAGGGGTTGGGCCACGCAGGCTACCATCTAGCCACCCAGGACGGGAAAGGTCAAAAGCCATCATGATGAAGCTGCTTCCCGCCTCCGACTACCGTGCTCGTAGGCTCCCGCGGCTGGGAGTATAAATCCCCTCCCATTCTGGCAGAAGAGGAGGAGGATGACAGAGAGACGGAAGACACACCCACGGAGACGACCAGAGCCTACCACGGAGAGAAGAGAGAAGAGGAAGAAGAAGCTACTCCGGCGTTGGAGGCTTCCCGGAGGCCAGAGAAAAGAGAGAGAGTAAGAGAAAGAGAGAGAGAGGAAGGATCGATGTAGCAGGGGGAGTGGGGAAGAGCAGGGAGCCGTCGCCTCTGCTTGACCCCAGCTCCCCTCCTATTTCCTCCCCATATTCTTCCTTTTCTTCTTCTCCCCTCTTCTGTGGCTTCGGCCTTGATGTATACCGCAATGTGTATGGCCGGTCACGGTCATTTTTCTTTATGAATGAAAGTCTCCACCACTACTTTTGGGTCTCTTCTGGCCTCCCTCGATCTACCCCACTTCGGGTGGTGTGTTGTGCATTTCCTCTGTTGTTTTCTCGGTGTTCTTAGATTCTATGCGACGATGTTCTTCCCCTATGAGGGTCCGAAATCCACATTGAGTCTTTGGCCCAAATGGGAAGCTTGTTCTTTCCTCTTCTTGAGCCCCACGAGCCTAACATCTTTCCTTTGATCCCCTTGTCGCCCTCCTCCCTTGGTAGCTGAACCCCCCTTGGCTAGACTTAGAGATATCTCCCATTCGTTGGTTCTTCCGGACTATCTCTCATTCGTTGGTTCTTCCGGACTTTTCGAAGTTTTATCAAAGGTGTTGCCGCTCTCGGGCGCCCACCTCCGGCTGTCGGGTTCCGCCACTCCATGTGGGCGCGTTCCCTTTATTCTCCTTCCATCCCGGGTCCGGGGGAGATGCTGCCAAAATTTTGTCATGATTGAAACTAATAAAAGAAATAAAAACGCAACATAATGTTAACATCTAAGACAATGGTAAATAAGAAATGCCTTGCATAAACGACTGGAAACCCGGTACGCTCTTTCAGTCTTTACCCGGCACGCTCTTTCAGTCCTTACCCAGCGCACTCAACCGACCCTCAGTCGGCACACCTTTTGACCCTTTACCCGGCACACCTTTTTTTTTCCTTTTCCCCGGTACACTCTTTCAAACCTTCCCCGGCACACCCTTTTAGCCCTTCCCCGGCACACTCTTTCAACCCTTTGCCCGGCACACCCTTTTAACCCTTCCCCGGCACACTCTTTCAACCCTTCCCCGGCACACTCCAACCACCCTCGAATTGGCATACCTTTTGGCCCTTGCCCGATACACTTTTGGTCCTTTACCCGGCACACACATGCCCCCTCCTGGTTTCTCCCATACACATGCAGCATGGCAGCCATATATATATATGTTTATATAAAACACGCACATACGCTACACTCACAGACACCCTCATATGCATTCATCTAACGCATACACTCATTTAATAACATCAACACCCAGTTATAAACCCATTAATACTCCACTAACATAATTAACACCCCAAATCCACTAAACACATGTTTGATATACAACCCATTCAATCCGTGGTGACATGGGTTAATATGTATATATAAATGAATTTAAGAAAGCCAACACAATACATATAAGTAAGTGAATTTAAGAAAATAAACATAGTAAAAACAAAAGGGATAACATAATTAAAAAAGAATCGAAGTAAAGCTCTAAAAAAAATCAAAATGAGAAATAAATAGGAAGGGAAAACAAAACATCAAACAAATAATAGAAATAAGTAATAATAAAAGAGGGAAGTCATGATAATACAATCAAAATACGATAAAAAAAAGGGGAGACAACACACGTGAATGAAATAAAATTTACACTCAAACAGAACCAAAAGCAATAAGGTAAAAAAAAAATGTAGAAAATACACGTCGCTGTGCAATTCGGAGAATCTCACCTCCCCGGACCCTACACATGGGAATATCAATAAGGCCTTCATGGGTCACGTCTAGACCTCGGGTTCTTCCCAATCATGGTCAATGTCTGACTCACACGCTCGGCCTATAGCCCGCTCCCTTTGAACACGTCTTTGGTTCTGGGATCTGATCCCGGGACACTCCCCCGTTGCCTCTTGGCACCGGAAAGATTAATGACGCTCACGCAAGTCTTGTTTCGACCGCGGGGGGGCCCACCGCAGTATGGTCACGGCTTGAGCTTGCACCGAGCCGATAAACTTGTTGGTTTCTGACCGCTTTAACTGGGATTTAATTGAATATTTCTCGTTCCTCTGAACAATAAATTTGCCGTACCCCGGCATACATATGTTTCGGTTTTCCCATGACGATTGCACTTTTCTTGAGCCGGACATTCGTCCGAACATTAAATGGTTAAACACATGACCGACATGAGTTCAAATACTTTCTTCATGCCCTCGTGTGAGGACGTCAGTGTTTCTTAATATATTTTTATGTAATTAATTTTCTGGCCATGAGGCCCTTTTTCTCGGCGATTGATCAAGGGTGTTCCCCTCTCTGAGGGGATGTAAATAACGTCGTGACCTTTATGGCGCGGCGGGTTTTGGTCCCGACACGAACCACACAATCGTCTGACGAAGTCAGATCGAGCGCACCATGGGCTCTTCGGAGCCCGAATAAATTGTCACCTCGGTGACTGGCACGCCCACGCACTTAATAAACCAACAAACGAATAAAATAATTGTTGAAAAAAAATAAAAAGTGCGTCCACACGGACCCAAAATCATCAAACTCCTGAATACGTGGTCTCCGGTCGTCGGCCCTAGGGTGTGCGGGCCGAAGAGCAGGGTCAAGTGTGTAACGACCCGAGAATCCGATTACCGGGAAGGCCCGATAACCCGAGACTCGCACCGCCACCCACGAGCCCGAAGACTCGGAAGGGTTAAAAGGATGGTGTGGAAACTACACAAGTATCGCAAGTAATTGCAGAAATTAAACAGTTATAATATTAAGCAGAAGATAAATTAACATTTTACATGGTCCACTATAATTTAACAACAGCAGCAACAGTAGTCCACGACTAGTACAGTGACAAGAAAGAAAAGTACAGCTACACGGGACATACCCCGGCTCTGACCTCTGTCACTACCTCTGGGCACCCGCACCACGCTGCGCTCCTGACGCGCTCCCCGAAGGTGGCGCCTCACCTGAAACACGGTGAAAACACGCAGGGAATGAGTCTCGGAACAAGACTCAGTAGGGATCACTCGAACCCTACCTCGTAAAATGAGAAACCACTACTCTAGCGGTAGGAAAGTACCTCGGAAAGGAAAGCCCTGTACTCTACAGAACTAGACCCTACGGCACGCAAACCGACACACGTGCCACAGTACGAGAAGACCGAAATTCAACGGTCGAACCGCCAAAATCTGAAGGTCAGAAACACACGACTGACAGTCTGTCACTCCGTACTCGACAGGAGTACCACCCACTAGAAGCACAGCCGGTAGCGCCCCCTGACGTCTTACACCGCGCCGCAGGTGAACCGCCTGACGTGGTAGGTCCTACCCGAGGCGCAAACACCGTACAAGTAAACACAAACAAGTGACTAGCTGGGGTCACGCCCGTCGACGTGGGTCCAACCGCCCCCAACCACGTGTGCACACACAGACCGCGCGTCCCTGGTCTGGCCCTCTGACCGGTTTTCCCCTCAGCCGGACTCTGGCTGCAAGACGTGGGGCCCAACGGTAACCGGTCCACAAACCGTCTCGAAAGGTCGGCCCGTACACCACTCCCTGGTGCGACTAGCACCCGCGTACTAGTAGGCTACGACTAGTGGAGGGTCACTGAAGGAGTAGACTCTCAAGTCAACGGAAAATGACGTCCGAGTTCGACAACGTGTGGGAATCACCCCACGCACTAGCTCCGTCAACGGGGCCACGGTCGGAGAAAACGGACGCACCGCCCACGGCCAAACTCATGACCAAGGCAACGGAACCTCCGGATACCAAAGACACGGTCACGGAACTCCACGGGGTGTCTCGGACACATGCACGGCCCAAAGGGAACACCCAACAACGGAGCAGATCGCGCTAGGGATACCTAGCGCGACAAGGAAGATTGCGCTAGGGCCCCCTAGCGCGACAAGGGACATCGCGCTAGGGCCTCCTAGCGCGACAAGGCATGTCGTGCTAGGGACGGCTAGCGCGACACGACAGATCGCGCTAGGGATGCCTAGCGCGACAAGGCTGATCGCGCTAGGACCCCATAGCGCGACAGGAACCGCCTCCTGTTCATCTTCTCCGATGAACGCGCTCGGTCGGAGCAGCGCGACACTCAAGAACGCGCTACTGGAGTATAGCGCGTTCTCAGTCCGCGGCCGAAAACGGTAGAAACGCCTAAAAATTCTAACCACGCCCCCATGCCTCCATAGGAGAGGGGGAAAACAAGGGGGAAGACCCCTGGGGACCCCTAGCATGATTCTAGGCCATCAAAACACGAAATCATGCATCAAATCCATAGATCGGGCGAGATCTCCCCAAATCATGGAAAAACCCAAAAACGCTCAAACGATCCCCTCTCGGCCTCCCCGCGGCCTATAAATCGCGAAAGAGATCGGCATGAGGCTAAGGAACGTCACCCTACCTCAATGGAGCAAATGCTCCGCGGAATCAATCACGAATCACAAAGAACGCTTTAAGCTTCACGAGCTCCCCACGCTTCCCACGCTCGCCGCACGCCCACGAGCTCGCCTCGCCGCCGCCCACACGTCTGCGCCGTCGCCCCGCCACCGTCCGTAGCCGGAGAGGGGTTCGCCACATGCGAATGGGAGAGAGGAGGGTGTCACGGTGGGAAGAAACGGAGGAAGAAGAAGAAGAAGAAAGAGAAAGGAGAAAAGAAAAAGAAAAAGAATTAGGGCTATATAGAAAATCTGATTTTTCGGAAAAATACCAAAAAATAGAAAAATATATTACCGGAATCCTCGGATCGCACCGATCGCAACGGTACCACTCGTGCCCGGGTGAACCGCCCGGTTCGCCCACAGCGAGCTTCCGAAGAAAAAGCCGAAACACACACCGGAAATCGGAAAACAAACACAGAAAAGCCGCGGAACGCCTCCGGGCCTCCGAAACGACTCCGGATCGCGCCGATCCGAACATGAAAGATGTCCGAAATGAAATTTCGGACACAACAGAGATGGACACTCCGAAAACCATATCCGGGACCCACGAAGAAGGATCCGAAAGGTCCGGGATATTACAGCCCTCCCCCCTTAAGGAATTTCGTCCTCGAAATTGAGAACAACCAAAGGGGAAAGAAGAGGAAGACTCACTCAAACAGATACGGGAATTACTGACGTATCTCGTCCTCACGTTCCTAAGAAGCCTCACCACCAGAGTGTCGTTGCCACACGACCTTTACCAAGGGAATAAGCTTGTTCCGCAGGTGCTGCTCTCGCCTATCCTCCACGCGGATCGGAAACTCTGGGAGAGAAAGATCTGGAGTCACCTCAGGCCAAACGGAAAACTCGAGCACATGAGAGTCATCGGACATATACTTTCGCAACATCGAGACGTGGAACACGTCATGCACCGACGCCAACTCGGGAGGTAGCTGCAACCGGGAAGCAACCTCACCGATGCGCTCCACAATCGCGAAAGGACCAATGTAGCGGGGACTCAACTTCCCACGCCGTCCAAAACGCATCACCCCCTTCATCGGAGAAACTCTCAAGAATACATGATCGCCCACGGCGAACTCGAGAGGCTGCCTCCTACGGTCAGCATATCTCTTCTGCCGACTCTGGGCCGCCAACATGTTCTGACGAACCAGGTGCACAACATCCACACATTGCTGCACCAATTCCGGTCCCGTCAAAACACGCTCACCCACCTCAAACCAATCGAGTGGAGTCCGACAAGGACGCCCGTACAAAGCCTCATAGGGAGCCATGCCGATGCTCGAATGATAGCTATTGTTATAGGCAAACTCCACCAACGGTAGGTGATGAATCTAACTCCCCTGCCACTCCAGGCAGTAGGATCTCAGCATGTCCTCCAAGGTCTGAATGGTCCTCTCAGACTGACCATCTGACTGTGGATGATACGCCGAGCTAAATGCCAACTCCGTGCCAAGAGCTCGCTGGAAACTTCTCCAGAATCCAGAAGTGAAGCGCGGATCCCGATCCGACACGATCGAAATGGGAATCCCATGCAACGGCATGATCCGCTCCACATAAAGACGAGCCAACTTAGGCACGCTCCAGCTGACCTTGACCGGTAGCAACCGAGTCACCTTCGTCAGCCGATCCACCAGCAACCAAATACTGTCCTGCCCACTCGGGGTCCTCGGCAATCCCACCACGAAGTCCGTGATCACACGGTCCCACTTCCAAGTAGGAACATCCAAGGGCTGGAGAGTACCTCCTGGTCGCTGATGCTCTGCCTTCACCTGCTGACAGATCAGGCACCTGGCCACAAACTCTGCGACATCTCTCTTCATGCCAGGCCACCAGAACTGCCTCCGCAAGTTTCGATACATCTTCGTCGCACCTGGGTGTACGGTGTACCTGCTCCCATGAGCCTCGCGCAGCACCGCATGACGAATCTGCTCCTCGACTGGGACGTACAACCTGCCACAAAACCTCGCAGCACCGTCCTCGCCGAGCTCCACGTCAGCCATCGCAAGAATCCGAGGCAACTCAGGGTTCGCGTGCTGAGCCTCTGTCACCTGACGACGGATAGCAGGAGTGACAGTCAGACTCGCGAGCACCGCCAACCCTAGCTCCTGGGGAACCTTGAGCCTGAAAGAAACTTCGGGCACTTGTTCCCAGAGCCTCCACCTCCTCAACATCAAGGCACTGACCGTAACCTTCCGACTCAAGACATCGGCGACGACATTCATCCTGTCTGGCTGATAAGACAGGGTGAAGTCATAATCCTTCATGAACTCCATCCAACGCCTTTGCCTAAGGTTAAGATCTCTCTGCGAGAACACATACCTCAAACTCTGATGGTCAGTAAACACCTCGAACTTCTCGCCGTACAGATAATGCCTCCAGATCTTCAGCGCGAAGATCACCGCCGCCAACTCAAGGTCATGGGTGGGGTAGTACTCCTCATGGGGCTTTAGCTGCCGAGATGCATAAGCCACCACTCTACCATGCTGCATCAGAACAGCACCCAATCCGACGCCGGAAGCATCTGTACACACCACGAAACCTCCCGATCCAGAAGGCAAAACCAACACCGGAGCCGAGGTGAGCAATCTCTTCAGTTCCCTGAAGCTCTACTCACACTCCTCGGACCAGACGAAAGGCACATCCTTCCGCGTGAGCCTAGTCATCGGGGTCGCAATGCGGGAAAAATCCTGGATAAACCGACGATAATAACCCGCAAGCCCCAAGAAACTCCGGATCTCCGTCACCGACCTCGGCCTCGGCCACTGCATTACTGCCTCGACCTTGGCGGGGTCCACGGAAATGCCATCACCAGAAATCACGTGCCCCAGAAAGTGCACCTCGCTGAGCCAAAACTCACACTTGCTGAGCTTCGCATACAACTGGTGATCTCGCAACGTCTGCAGCACCACACCCAAATGGTACGCGTGCTCCTCGGCAGACCGCGAATAAACAAGGATGTCATCCACGAAAATGACCACGAACTGGTCCAAATATGGATGAAACACCCTCTGCATCAAGTCCATGAAGGCTGCATGGGCATTGGTGAGCCCAAACGGCATCACCAGAAACTCATAATGCCCGTACCTCGTACTGAATGCAGTCTTCTCCACATCGGACTCGCGAATTCTCAGCTGATAGTAACCGAACCGCAAATCAATCCGCGAGAACACTCGCGCAGACTGAAGTTGGTCGAACAAATCATCAATCCGCGGCAACGGATACTTGTTCTTATTGGTCACATCATTCAGCTGTCGATAGTCAATGCACAACCGCAGACTACCGTCCTTCTTCTTAACAAACAACACGGGCGCACCCCAAGGGGAAAAGCTCGGACGAATATACCCCTTGGCCAACAGTTCCTACAACTGCGCCCTCAACTCCCTCAACTCAGCGGGGGCTATACAGTAGGGAGCCTTCGCCAAAGGTCTCGTACCAGGCACAACCTCGATCACGAAATCGATCTCCCGCTGGGGAGGTAATCCAGGCAACTCCTCGGGAAAAACGTCGGGAAACTCGCACACCACCGCAATGTCCTCGACATCCGGCTCCATCCGGTCAGACACAATCACTGACGCGAGAAAACCCTGACAACCAGAATCAAGCAACCGACGGGCTCGAATAGCAGAGATAAGGAATCGAGAAGAGGTGGAACGGATACCTTGGAAATAGAAGGTCCGCTTGCTCGGATGCTGGAAGTAGACCCTCTTCATTTCACAATCCACCACCGCTCCATGAGTCTCGAGCCAATCCATGCCTAAAATCACATCGTAATCCCGAAGCTGCAATGCATACAACCTGCCTAGCATACTCCGCCCATCGATCTAAACCGGAACCTGATCGAAGCAATACGGAGTGATCATAAAATCACCCGAAGGCAACTCCACTGCCAAATCACAGGACAACTGGGTCACCGGCTCCTCGACGCTCGACGCGAAATCCTCCGAAATAAACGAATGAGACGCGCCAGAATCAAACAAAACCCGAGCCGCACAACCCAAAATCTGAACGGTACCTTCCACGAGCTGCGACGCCACTGCTTCTGCCCTGGTCATGTGCGTGATGTGGCCCCGAGCTCTCTACCTGCCTCCCACACTAGCTGACCTGGGTAGCGGCGGATACTGTCCCTGCTGCTGCTGCTACCTCTGCTGCTGGGGAACCTGCTGCTGCTGAGGAAAATGCTACTGCAGCGGTCTCTGAGGATAGTCACGCGCCATGTGCCCTGGCTGGTCACACCGAAAACAGATGATCGACGCCGTGCACTGCCTGCCTGGGTGGGTCCCACCACACCGTGGACAAAGTCCCCGCGATCCACCCACTGATCCCTGACGCTGCAACGGAATCGGCTGCTGTACACTGCCCGATGAAGCCTGCCCCTGATCCTTGGACTTCTTCTTGCCGAACCCTCTCTTGAAGAACTTCTTGACCTTGGTGCCGAAGGACGCAGATCCTGTCACCGAAGCTGCCGATGCCGGTACTCCTGAACCACTCATCGCATACTGGAAAGAACCCTGCTGCTGGGTGGCCGCCTGCTGGCTGCGACCTGACAAAGACTGCCCCTGGCTGATCGGTCCTCGGGTCCTCTGCATATCCATCTCCAAGGAAATGGCAACACGAGACGCTGTCTCTAGATCAGTGGCCCCATTCGCGATCAAATGGTGCCTCAGCTCCAGCCTCAAGCCCTGCACAAACTGCGTCGTCCTCACCCTCTCATGCTCTATGATATGAGGTGCGTACCGACCCAGCTCGACAAATCGGGCCCTGTACTGCAATACGGACATGTCACCCTGCACCAGCTCCAGAAACTCCCGCATCCGCTGCGTAGCAACAATATCTGGACAATACGTACGCTCGAAAGCACTGACAAAGTCATCCCACTCCATCTGCTCAAGTGGACGAAGCTGAAAGGACGTCTTCCACTCGGAAGACCACCACCTCCGAGTCGTACCCTGTAACTGGTTGTAGGCCAACACCACTCTGTCCTCGACAACACTCTTCGCAGAACTGAACACCCGCTCCATCTCATCAAGCCAATCACGAGCCGCATCAGGGTCTGCCTGGCCGCTAAAATAAGGTGGATGGAACTGCATGAAGTCCCTCACCGCTCGGCCTGGCCCACCCCTGACAAACGAGCCCTCACCAGCCTCTCCGCCGAACTGCTGAGACATGAGATGGTACATGCCACGGAAGAAATCCTCGGCCCCCGGAGCTCTCGCAGCATCCGCGGCCTCGGTAGCCCCTGGAACTCTGCTATGCTCCTCCTGGTCCCTCTGGACCCCCTGCTGGATCTCCTGACCTCCAGCCGACTGCCCCTGCTGAGAGCGAGAACTCCTCCTCGGTGCCATACTCGCTCCTGAAGCACAAGACAGAAAACACGAAAACGGCAAGGTCAAAATAAACACACGGTGCCCAATGCCAGCGTCACCTGTACATCATCGTTGTGGACTAGTGGACCACTACAATTACCTATGATTCTCATGTAATTCCACAACTGCGCTCTGATACCAGCTGTAACGACCCGAGAATCTGATTACCGGGAAGGCCCGATAACCTGGGACTCGCACCGCCACCCACGAGCCCGAAGACTCAGAAGGTTTAAAAGGATGGTGTGAAAACTACACAAGTATCGCAAGTAATTGCAGAAATTAAACAGTTATAATATTAAGCAGGAGATAAATTAACATTTTACATGGTCCACTATAATTTAACAACAGCAGCAACAGTAGTCCACGACTAGTACAGTGACAAGAAAGAAAAGTATAGCTACACGGGGCATACCCCGGCTCTGACCTCTGGCACTACCTCTGGGCACCCGCACCACGCTGCGCTCCTGACGCGCTCCCCGAAGGTGGCACCTCACCTGAAACACGGTGAAAACACGCAGGGAATGAGTCTCGGAACAAGACTCAGTAGGGATCACTCGAACCCTACCTCGTAAAACGAGAAACCACTATTCTAGCGGTAGGAAAGTACCTCGGAAAGGAAAGCCCTGTACTCTACAGAACTAGACCCTACGACACGTAAACCGACACACGTGCCATAGTACGAGAAGACCGAAACTCAACGGTCGAACCGCCAAAATCTGAAGGTCGAAAACACACGACTGACAGTCTGTCACTCCGTACTCGACAGGAGTACCACCCACTAGAAGCACAGCCGGTAGCGCCCCCTGACGTCTTACACCGCGCCGCAGGTGAACCGCCTGACGTGGTAGGTCCTACCCGAGGCGCAAACACCGTACAAGTAAACACAAACAAGTGACTAGCTGGGGTCACGCCCGTCGACGTGGGTCCAATCGCCCCCAACCACGTGTGCACACACAGACAGCGCGTCCCTGGTCTGGCCCTCTGACCGATTTTCCCCTCAGCCCGACTCTGGCTGCAAGACGTGGGGCCCAACGGTAACCGGTCCACAAACCGTCTCGAAAGGTCGGCCCGTACACCACTCCCTGGTGCGACTAGCACCCGCGTACTAGTAGGCTACGACTAGTGGAGGGTCACTGAAGGAGTAGACTCTCAAGTCAACGGAAAACGACGTCCGAGTTTGACAATGTGTGGGAATCACCCCACGCACTAGCTCCGTCAACGGGGCCATGGTCGGAGAAAACGGACGCACCGCCCACGGCCAAACTCATGACCAAGGCAACGGAACCTCCGGATACCAAAGACACGGTCACGGAACTCCACGGGGTGTCTCGGACACACGCACGGCCTAAAGGGAACACCCAACAACGGAGCAGATCGCGCTAGGGATACCTAGCGCGACAAGGAAGAACGTGCTAGGGCCCCCTAGCGCGACAAGGGACATCGCGCTAGGGCCTCCTAGCGCGACAAGGCATGTCGCGCTAGGGACGGCTAGCGCGACACGACAGATCGCGCTAGGGATGCCTAGCGCGACAAGGCTGATCGCGCTAGGACCCCATAGCGCGACAGGAACCGCCTCGTGTTCATCTTCTCCGATGAACGCGCTCGGTCGGGGCAGCGCGACACTCAAGAACGCGCTACTGGAGTATAGCGCGTTCTCAGTCCGCGGCCGAAAACGGTAGAAACGCCTAAAAATTCTAACCACGCCCCCATGCCTCCATAGGAGAGGGGGAAAACAAGGGGGAAGACCCCTGGGGACCCCTAGCATGATTCTAGGCCATCAAAACACGAAATCATGCATCAAATCCATAGATCGGGCGAGCTCTCCCCAAATCATGAAAAACCCAAAAACGCTCAAACGATCCCCTCTCGGCCTCCCCGCGGCCTATAAATCGCGGAAGAGATCGGCATGAGGCTAAGGAACGTCACCCTACCTCAATGGAGCAAATGCTCCGCCGAATCAATCACGAATCACAAAGAACGCTTTAAGCTTCACGAGCTCCCCACGCTTCCCACGCTCGCCGCACGCCCACGAGCTCTCCTCGCCGCCGCCCACACGTCCGTGCCGTCGCCCCGCCGCCGTCCGTAGCCGGAGAGGGGTTCGCCGCGTCCGAATGGGAGAGAGGGAGAGAGGAGGGTGTCACGGTGGGAAGAAACGGAGGAAGAAGAAGAAGAAGAAAGAGAAAGGAGAAAAGAAAAAGAAAAAGAATTAGGGCTATATAGAAAATCTGATTTTTCGGAAAAATATCAAAAAATAGAAAAATATATTTCCGGAATTCTCGGATCGCACCGATCGTAACGGTATCACTCGTGCCCGGGTGAACCGCCCGGTTCGCCCGCAGCGAGCTTCCGAAGAAAAAGCCGAAACACACACCGGAAATCGGAAAACACACGCGGAAAAGCCGCGGAACGCCTCCGGGCCTCCGAAACGACTCCGGATCGCGCCGATCCGAACACGAAAGATGTCCGAAACGAAATTTCGGACACAACGGAGCCGGACGCTCCGAAAACCAGATCTGGGACCCATGAAGAAGGATACGAAAGGTCCGGGATATTACAAAGTGGGCCTTGGGCCTGCCCGGGGACATCCTCACGCGGAGCTCTATCCTGGTTGGGCCGTCCAACTAGACCTTGAATGGTCCGGTCGGAAGCCTCCATCCGGTCCTCTATGGCCTTCATCCAGCCCTCCATGAATGCAGCATGATCTCTAAAGCTCTTATCGGACTGATCTATCCGATTCATGAGAGCCTGCATCATATCCTGAAGGGAAAAGTCACTAGGGGCAGCATTCCTAGGGTCACCCATTGGGACTGGGTGTTGGTAATCTGTACCACGCCGAGTGGGCATGTAATGGAGCTAAATGCAAGGGAATTTTTTTTTCTTTTTTTCTAATGCAAACTCATGCAAGACTCTAAGGGACAAATGGGGGTAGAACGAAGACTCAAATGCACCCTAGACAACCTATGGCTCTGATACCAAATTTGATGCGGAACGCTAGGAGAACTGGGACTCTATGTGAAGATGCGACCAAGTGGACAACTAGACCAGCAACTTTGCAATTGTTTGAACAGCGTAGACGCGGCACCTAGAGTTCCCTAGAAGGAAATTACGTCAAAATAACAAGAAACTAAGCTCACAGGCGTCCCAAGAGAGGAAAGCGCGTCGATCCGCACGGTTGAGAAATCGGCGAGTCTAGGGTGGGTAGCTCCACACTCGTGACTCGGATGAGCCACGGGACGGTCACACTCTCTCACTGTAGTAGTGAATTATAATTTATAAACGGGCTAGGAACCTAACATACACACAAGCAGCGGCCTCAAGAGTATATACTAAAGAGCAAGCTAACCAAGAAGGAGAACAGACGCGTACCTCCACGCTCGGGGCGTGGGGAACAAACCCGGCCAAGTCACACGATCCCTGGTACAATGCTAAACTAGTACAACCACACACAGCCCACTCCTCGCAGGGAGGTAAAAGGCTACACAGCGGGACTCGGGGTCGTGCAACGTGGGGTGACGGGTGCCGGGTCGGTGAGCCTCGTCGTACGCGAGCCGCCGTGAGTCGGTACGAACTGGGGCCAGCAGTAAGAGTGGCACGTCACGGAGGCTGAGGAAGGCGCCAATGTCCCTGGTAGCACGCTGTGGGGGATGGCGAGCCTCCTGGAAGATGAGGGAGGCCGACGACACCGGTTGGAACCTCCGGAGTGGTCGCGAGCGGGGGGCAGGCTGCTAGCAGGCCTGCGCGCGCGTAGGGGAGCAGCTGGACAAAGACCCTGGCACGTGACCTTCTGCTCATCCGTTGATCACGAAACTCAATGTAGGCGCTGGTGGGGGTGTCCCAGGGACACCGGTGAAGTGGCGACTGCAACGGAGTACTGAAGGTGATGTTGCGAATTTTGCAACAGGCCCTACGCATTCTGGTCTGTCCTCTGGCAGCAGGACCACGAGTCGAAGATTGGGCTTGAACCGGGTCTTCCGAATGGCAAATTGGGCGGGGTTTTCTCTGGTGGATAGGTGAGGGTCGTGGGACGACTGGGTAGCAGTGGTGGGGTGGCGCGTAGTGGAAGTTTTGGGCGTGGAAAGTGAAAAAAGATGTGGTTCAATTCTGTAGTCCAGTGCAGTCAGAACTGAGAGCTATGAAGGTGGATGGGATAAGTAGGGAACGGGGGCTCAGACACTTGCAATAAAATTCTAGGGGATGGTTTTGGACGTGGTGAAGCAATTCTGAAAATCTCAGGTCATTTGAAGACGTATAGAGGAATGTTCCTTTGGAGGGGCTTTGGCACTGTCGCGGCAGGACTGCACAAGAGTAGTCTGTGCGACCAAAATGGGTCCAAAGGAAAGTTTTCGCCAGGATGGAGATTTGAAGTGAGATTTTCAGAAGAGGTAGGGGACATGTAGGGGAAGATAAGTGAAGAAGGAGTCGACGTGATCAGAGGTCGGGAAGAGGGCGTCCCAATGTGATCTTCTGGGTTCTGGTTTACTACAGGTCTGCACAGAGACAGCCTGCGCAAGGAAAAGGGCTACGAAGACAACTTTCTCTAATGGACGAATTTGGCTATGGGGTTTTCAGGGGACGTGGGAGACAGGGGGATGAAGAAAAGCTTAGAAGGGTTCAATGGGGTTTGGGGATGGGAAAGGAGGGTGCCAACCTGATCTTCCGGACTCATTTCTGCAGGCAGACAACCAGATCTGGGCGCAGGACAGTAAGGGCCATCTCCTCCAAGCTTGTTGCAAAACCTTGATCAATGGGACTCCCGACTTGATCAGAAGATGGGGAGGTCGCCTCCCACCTGTGGAGCATCCAAGAAACCTGTAATAGACCTTAGGAGTTGATCCCAAGGGAAGAGGAAGAGAGGGAGGAGAGATAGAGGGTGTCACACCCTAGAGGGGAGGAAGAAGAAAGAAATGCTCTTGGCCAAAACTCATTTCTCATTCATTCATTCATCAAATCCCTCAAGAGGGGGAGTACATGATAATATATAGAGTTTGGACTCCACCTTCCCTCCTTAGAGTTTGAATTTGAATCCATTTGAAATTTAAATTCTATGGGCTCCATCATTGCTCCTTGGAGTTTGGATTTGGAACCCATTTGAAATTTAAATTCTATGAGCTCTATCATTGCTCCTTGGAGTTTGGATTTGAACCCATTTGAAATTTAAATTCTATGGGCTCCATCATTGCTCCTTGGAGTTTATGTTTGACCCATTTTAAATTTAAATTCTATTGGCTCCATTTTCCCTCCTTGAGTTTGAATTCGAACCCATTTAAAATTTGAAATCCCAAAATGATGCAAACCCAAATGCATGCCAAAGACACACCTAAGACGTACACAATATAAAATACGACCAAATACGTACAAAATACAAATATGACCCAAATACATACAAAATACAAATACGACCCAAATACGTACAAAATACAAATACGTATAAAAATACGTACTAAAGTGTCAAAGCTCCGGGGCGGACTCCAGACTGTCCCCCAGCCACAATGAGGTCGGTGTCGACCGAGTCGTGCTGCGTGTCCGGTACCGACGACTCTCTGAGTCGAGCCGTATTCTTACTCTGGTGTCCTCACCACAATGGGAAGAAGATACAGCTGTACCCGGCACCCCCAAAGGTGACCCCGGGAAAGAGTTCCACCTCCACCCCCACTAGAACCCCCAAGGTTCAAGAGAGTCCTCGAACTCCCACTAAAGGAAAACTTCTCATTCCCTCTCCTCCTGCACATATCACACCCGTTCCTAAGGCCCCTAAGGCTGGTTATGACCCGGTTAGGCGCCTTAACTTCATAGGTGTCCGTGAGCTGAATAAGGAGGTTGCCGAAGGTGCCCCTGTCTGGGCTGCTGTTGTCACCATCACCCCCGAGGAGTCCCGAGTCTCTGCCCCTCCTGAAGTCCAGGCAATCCTGCAGGACGTCCAGGACATCTTCCCTGAGGACTTACCCTCACAACTCTCTCCCATGCGTGATGTACAACACGCCATTGATCTTGTCCCTAGGTCCACCCTACCCAACATTCCCCATTATCGATTGAACCCAAAGGAGCATGCTGAGCTCCAAAGGATTGTCGATGACTTTATCCAAAAGGGTTTCCTCAGGGTGAGTAAGAGCCCATGTGCTGTCCCTGCCTTGCTCACACCCAAGAAGGATGGCACCTGGCGGATGTGTGTTGACAGCCGAGCCATCAATAAGATCACTGTCAAGTATAGGTTTTCCATTTCCCGTCTTGATGACATGCTTGACATGATGAGTGGAGCCACCATCTTTTCCAAGATTGACTTGAAAAGTAGCTACCACCAGGTCCGTATCCGACCAGGGGATGAGTGGAAGACATCCTTCAAAATAAAAGAAGGTATGTATGAGTCGCTTGTCATGCCGTTTGGGATGTCCAATGCCCCCATCACTTTCATGATGCTTATGACAGAAGCCCTTCGTCCTCTCATTGGTCACTTTGTTGTCGTCTACTTTGACGACATTCTCATCTATAGCCACAACGCTCTGGATCACATCCACCATTTGAGGGAAGTTTGCGAGACTTTGAGGAGAGAAACCCTGTTTGTCAACCTTAGGAAATGTGAATTCATGACAGACCGGGTCACTTTTCTCGGATTTGTGGTTTCAAGTCATGAAGTGTTTATGGACCAATCCAAGGTCCAAGTCTTAGTCGACTGGCCGGAGCCCCAGAGCATCCATGACGTTCGCAGCTTCCATGGGCTAGCCACTTTTTATAGACGCTTCATTAAGAACTTCAGCACCATTATGGCACCCATTACGGATTGTATCTATAAGAGGAATTTTGAGTGGACTAAAGCCGCCTCCCAGGCTTTTCATGCCATAAAGGAGCTCATGACCAAAGCCCCTGTCCTCCGCCTGCCAGACTTCTCTAAAGTCTTCGAGATATCCTGTGATGCATCTGGCGTAGGAATATGAGGAGTGCTTAGCCAGGAGAGCCACCCTGTGGCCTATTTATGTGAGAAGCTTTCTGATGCAAAACTTTGTTAGTCCACCTATGATAAGGAGTTTTATGCCGTGGTCCAAGCCCTCAAACACTGGAGACACTATCTCTTACCACAAGAGTTTGTCTTATACTCAGACCACGAGGCTTTAAAATTCCTTAGCTCACAGAAGGGCTTAAACCCTAGGCATGATCGGTGGGTAGAATTCCTCCAGTCCTTCACATTTGTTATAAAACATAAGGCTGGAAAAGAGAATAAGGTAGCCGACGCCTTGAGTCGAAGGGTCTCCCTTCTTTCCACTGTTTGGGTAGAGGTCACCAGATTTGATTACATGAAGGAACTCTATGGAGAGTGTCCTGACTTTGGCCATGCCTACTCTGCTTTGTCTGCTGGATCCTCGACATCCTTTGCTGACTATCTACTCCAAGATGGTTTTTTATTTCGGGGGCAACAACTCTGTGTCCCAAAAACTTCTGTACGGGACTTTCTGATCTAGAAAATGCATGCTGGAGGTCTTGCTGGTCACTTTGGCCGCAACAAGACCATCCATTCTGTGGAGGAGAATTTCTATTGGCTTGGCCTGAAGAAAGATGTGGTCAAGATTGTAGCCCAGTGTAGGACATGCACAACGGCCAAACAGGTCAAACAGAACACTGGTCTCTACACTCCTCTCCCCATTCCTGATAGACCGTGAGTTGATGTGAGCATGGACTTCATCCAAGGATTATGTCGTACTGCTCACAAACACGATTCCTTCTTCGTGGTCGTTGATAGGTTCTCTAAGATGGCCCATTTCATTATATGTTCTAAAACATCTGATACATCTAGAGTAGCCCACCTGTTCTTTGATAAAGTCGTGCGTCTGCATGGTCTCCACCAAACCATAGTGTCTGACCGAGATGTCCGGTTCACTAGTTACTTTTGGAAGACACTTTGGCACCTAGTTGACACCAAACTAAAATTTTTCACTGCCTATCACCCCCAAACTGATGGGCAAACTGAGGTCGTCAATAGGAGTTTAGGAAATCTATTGAAGTGTCTTGTAGGAGATCACCCCGGCACTTGGGACATTTTTTTGCCCAGAGCCGAATTTGTATACAATAGCTCTGTCAATAGGTGCATAGGTATGAGTCCATTTGAGGTCGTGCATGGATACAAACCTAGCTAACATGTGGATCTCATTCCATTTCCCCTCGAGTCTAGAACATCCAAGTCAACTGAGAAGTTTGCACAACATGTCAAAAGTCTGCATGAGTCAATTAGTAAGCAAATCAACCTCAGTAATGAGACTTACAAAAAATTGGCTGATTCGCATAGACGTCACCATGAATTTCAAGAAGGTGACTTGGTTATGGTACGGGTCCGGCCCGATCGACTCCCCTCGGGAGCCGTTAAAAAGTTACAAGTCCGTAGTGATGGTCCCTTCCCAATCCTGCGGAAGATTGGCTCCAACGCTTATGTTGTGGGCTTACCTCCCGAATATGAGATTAGCTCTACATTTAATTTGACAGACCTAGTGGCCTACAAGGAACCCACAATGATTCCTAGTGACCCTTTCGAGTCTTCTCTTCCCATTGAGAGTGAGCCCACCCCTTTGCGTCCCAGAGTCTCGAGAGTACCGCGCGAGCACATTGAGAGGATACTGGATGAGCAGGTGACCACTACACGGAGCAGGGTGTACCAACGCTACCTTGTCTGCTGGCGGGACCATCCACCGTTCGATGATTCCTGGATCAGCCGGGAAGATCTCCAACGCCTCGATCCAGATCTGCTAGAGCACTACCAGAGCAGTGTCCCCCTACTCAACGGAGTCGAGTTCCAGCCGTCCCGGGAGGGTTGGTGGAGACACCGGACCCACTATCAAGCCCCATACTCGGAGCCGAGGCCCGCACTGCCCCGACACCGAGCTTGTGGCTAGGAGACTCACTCGAAGACTCGGCATCCTGAGTATTTTACTGGTACGTATTTACGTATTTGTGTGTGTATGTGGGTAAAATACATGTATTACTACATATATATTTACTTTTGTTTTATTAGGCTAGTTATAGTCAAACGTTGTTGTATTTTATTTTCATTAAACCCACAAGTCAAAAGGTGAGTTGGTGGGTTTGTTTTATTAGGCTTGGGTATAGATGCTATTAGGAAAAGTTCAAGGATATGTATGTTATGGCTCTTCCTTATATAAGGAAGGTTAATGGTGTTGTTCGTAGGATGTTATATGATTGAAGAAGTTTGCCATAAGGTGTTTTACCTTTGTGTTTCCTCCTTCTTTCTTTTCTCCTTTGTGAGGTTTGAGCGTCGCCCGGTGAGAGACCGCCCGGTGTGAGGTAGAGCTGTGCGAGACAGTAAGTTATCCCGTTCTGTTCGCGTCTCCAGAGTTACCGTCGATCTTTCCTCCGACGCCGACCGCATCACAATCTTTTTTTTTTATTTTGCATTTGATGTTGTGCTACTCAAGTAAGTTTGTTTTCAAGATTCCTAATTTTACACATTATTTGTTGGGATAAACTAGTGAGTCAAAAACGCTGGTGGATTGTCAATCAAATGGTCAAATGGTGGAAGAGTGATGGGATTTCTTTTAAAAAATAATATTACTTTCTAAACATAATTATCAGAATATATTGAGAGCAAAGATATTTTCGAATTTATACCTCTCCCGATTATTCACTAGAATACATAGCTTTAGTTTAAAATACACATTTTCTCCTCAAATATACAGGTTTTACTTAGAATACATAGTTTGTAACTTGATTCCTCAAATATGTTTAGAATACATAGCTTTTAGTTCAGAATGCACACTTTTAAATTGTAATACAAAGTTCTAGGCTAGAATGTACAATTCGACAGAATGCACGCCCGTACGTTGATCTATAATGTGCACTGCTTCATCAATAAACATAGATTTGAACATATTTTTATCTAAAATATATTTGAGTAATGCTTTGTGCACCGCATGCGGTGCACAAAAGCCACCTCATTATGCAACCTCTCATCCCATTGGCCCAAAAAAAATGTGAAAAGATCATTTTTAATGCAAAAAGGACATCCCGCGTCAGACCGCCAACCCCGTGTCAGACCCGGTCGGCCACCCAGTTGACTCGCTTTTTTACTCGACGAAAAATACAGGAGTGAAATATTTTATTACAGAATGAAATATTTTGTTATAGGAGTGAAACGTTTTATTATAGGAATGAAACATTTTGTTTGACTACAGATATGAACGAATAGAAGTGAAATATTTTATTATAGGAATGAAACGTTTTGTTATAGGAATGAAACATATTGTTTGACTACGGATATGAACGAATAGAAATGTATTCTTATAACAAAACGTTTCATTCCTGTAATAAAATATTTCATTCCTGTAACAAAAGGTTTCATTTCTATTCGTTCAGTTTTACAGTCAAACAAAATATTTCATTCTTATAACAAAATGTTTCATTCCTAAATATTTCACTCCAGTGTAAATTATTTCACCTCTGTACAAACTATTTCAGTTATATGCAAAATATTTCACCCCTATTAAGAAGGTAAAAGAAATATAATTGAGGCGGCCTGAGTCATTACAGAGCATAATATTTCACTCCAGTGCTAAATATTTCACCCCTGTGTAAAATATTTCACCCCCATTCTACCTAGCGGAGGATGTGCACAGACCTTCGTGAACAAGCTATAGGAACATGCATCGACTTGCGTATCCAAATGCTATAAGTATGCACCGACCTTATGAAGACATGCACTGACCTTCATACACAAGGTAGAAATTCCAGTGTAAAATATTTCACCCATGTTCTGCCTAACGGAGGATGTGCACAGACCTTCGTGAACAAGCTACAAGAACATGCACCGACTTGCGTATCCAAATGCTATAAGTATGCACCGACCTTATGAAGACATGCACTGACCTTCATACACAAGGTAGAAATTCCAGTGTAAAATATTTCACCCATGTTCTGCCTAACGGAGGATGTGCACAGACCTTCGTGAACAAGCTACAAGAACATGCACCGACTTGCGTATCCAAATGCTATAAGTATGCACTGACCTTAGGAAGACATGCACTGACCTTCATACACAAGGCAGAAGGTGCACCGACCTTCATGTTTCATTACAAAATATTTCATTCATGTAACAAAATATTTCACTTCTATTCGTTCATCTCTGTAGTCAAACAAAATGTTTCATTTCTATAACAAAACGTTTCATTCATATAACAAAATATTTCACTCTTTGATAAAATATTTCACTTCTATTCGTTCATATCTGTAGTCAAATAAAATGTTTCATTCTTATAACAAAACGTTTCACTCCTATAACAAAATATATCACCCTGTAACAAAATATTTCACTCCCGTATTTCTCGCCGAGTAAAAAAGCGGGCCGACCGGGTGGCCGATCGGGTCTGACACGGGACTGACGCGGAGTGTCCTTTTTACATTAAAAATAATTTTTTCACCTTTTTTTGAACCAATGAGATGAGAGGTTACATAATGAGGTGACTTTTATGTACCGCATGCCGTGCACGAAGCATTACTGAATATATTTTGGTAGTTATTTCATAAGACAACAATAGCATTGTTAAAATTAAAACTCCCTTTGATAGATTGGGGAGGGGGGTGGGCCTCCGGACTGTTTCGTCTCGGATCGAGAAGTTGAGAACATTGGAGAAGAGGTCCATGGTAACCGAGTAGAAGCATAATTCGATGCTTAAATATTCGTTAGAGCCAAAGAAAGGGAATTTGCTAAAACATATATGGTTATAACTTATAATACATAAAGATTGAAGATTTGATTTTCAGAGACAATATTTTTGGTGCGAGACTGTTTTATTGTTGTTGATGCATACAAAGTAATCTTCGCAAGATTTAGTTTGGCTTAACGGGTAGACCATATGTTAGTTTGAGCTATGGCGGGCCTGAGCTATGGCTGGCCGCGCTTGTAGGATCTGGTCAACCTGGTTCTCTGGCAGCATGGTAAAGTAGGTACCGTGCCACAGTTTACTCGACTTTTTTTTCTTCTACATGAAACAATGCCTTCAGATAAATAGTAAAAAACAGTGCCCTCTTTGGATGAATGATAATAAAAAAAGGAATGAACAATGCCTCCCTCTCCAACATCGATCAACCTCCTTCTCTACTGCAGTTTCCCTCACCTTCCTCCCTCTCCTCATCTCCTCCTCCGCCACCTCCACTGTAGTCCCCCTCCTCCCTCCGCAGCCGTCTCTGCCTTGGCCTCCCCCTCCACCTCCACCATCGTCTCTGCCAAGACCCATGCCATGACAGCGACCTGCCGACCCGATGTTCTCCACATATGATACAAGTCAACCAACTCGCGTCGATACCATATGAGTCGACGAACCATGAGATGAGCTTGATAAACCAATGATTTTGAGTTTCGAAAAGTTTTGAAATATTTTTTTTAAATATATCCTCGTGGAGAATTGGTTCATAGAATTAACACACTTTTTTGTATTTACTTTTAATATCCTGCTGACTGCATCTTGATATTTGTCAAAAAGTTTACTTTAATTAGAAGTGAAAAAATTCAGAATATCTCTAATATCTCCTCTTCATAATCATCATGCATGGTCGTCCCCTCTCTCTCTCTCTCTATTTCTTTCTCTCTCTCTCTACGTGGCTTTGGTCAAAATATCTGGGAGTATATCTATGTTTAATCATTTAATTTTACATTAACTGCAGAAATATTTTCAGAAGCATATTGAGTATCATCTCTTAGCTAGAACATATTTCTCAAGTTCTCCCGACAATTCATTATATAAATATGACATAGGTAATTGTAAAATAATCCTCGGTTTAGTACTCTTACATACATAACTACGGAAAATATCAATCTTAGGTACATATTGATTAATATAACCTCTTTACATAAATATATGTATAAAAATGCTCCTGCTCTTACACACTGAAATTACCCTGGTAGATAAAATTACCCTAGTGGATAAACATAAGTATGAAATATCTCTGTATTTGCACACTGTCATATTTTTTATGGTAGTAATTATCTGGGTTTGATCTTTAGGGTTATTCTCTGCACGTCCGATATTTGCGTGTCGCAAGGAGAGCGGAATCACCGTTCGACGGTGACGTCTACCTGATTAATCCTGAAGAGCCGGAGGCGATACTTGTGGACGGGGCCCAGGATCTTAGTGCAGACGACGGCTACGTGGCAATACCGATGATTCGGCGGTTAGCATGGTATCTAGACAGCCGCCACGTTACCATCTGCAAAGATTCAGATTCTTCGGTGTTTGCTTTCCACACGCTCCCCTTCCAAACACCCCCCTGGGCCCCTCCGCACCCCAACGATTGCAACGCTTTCATTTACCTCTGGACGGTTAAAATTCCCCGAGGCAGCCACCCTGGGCCGTCAGATGCCGTCCATATTGGCTGTACAAAGGACACGCAGCTAGAGAGACCCGGTCACAGAACGAGAGAGGAAAGAGAGGGGTGACGGCTGAGAAAATATCCATATTGGCACTTGTCCCCATTCATTACCTGTGGTCGCGTGTCGTGCCCTGGCAGTGCATGCAGGTGTCTGTGTTCGTGTATATATATATATATATATAGATAATCTTCGAATGTAGGGGAGGGACATAAAAGTTCTAGCTAGCATCTTGGTCTTTCAATCACTTTTGCTTGTTTATTTACGGAGTTCTGAAAGGTAGGCGCGTACGTGATGGTTCTAATAAATTAAATTATGTTAATGCAGTTTTGGCGAGAGTAGCTAGGAAACCTATACTATGTCGATCGAAATGTAAGCGTTGCGTGTTGCCCAGGTTGTAATTGCACACAGATTTTATGGTGAAGAAAAAAATTCATGCATGATGTGAACCAAGAAAAAAACATATATAGTGCGTGCAGATGTGGGTGATAAATTTGAGATGTGTTGAGGAGAGACCACGAGACGAGAGATCCCAATAATGAATGGGTGTTCGGATTAACCGATCGGATCAGAAGAGGTAAATCATCTCACATCGCCGAGCATTTTATTAATATTGGCCCTAACAATTAAGAGGCCTCACGATCAGGTTGAGCTAACATCCTCTACATCGGTTAAGCCACTTCTTCTATCAACTGAACCCCTTGGTGCGTGAGATAATCCTCTATATTTCCGACACCTAACTAATCAAATCCCCGTCCTCCTTTTTTATGTCCCGAAAGTTCGGCATGTACATATTCTTTCCCGGCTATCGATGCTTACAGAGGGTCCCAAAGTTAGAGTCTGCGATTATTCATTAAATGGAATATGTCCAAGAATGGAAGGCATGCGTCTCGTGCATTACAGATTGGTTTAACATGGGGAACGTCTTAGAAATTAAGACGGTCCCAATAAAGGAGCTTGGGGAGGAGAGGAGTAGGGGGGGAGTTGCTGGGATCACAAAAGAGACAAGCATGTGGCACACCCTCTTTTGTTGTTGACCTGTTTAGCTAGGGTTGTGAGGTGGGGGTTGGGTTCATGGGAATTTCCCAGATATTAGCTATCCTACCTCCCTGCCCTCACGAGTCATGATGTACTTTGACCAATCCTGTAAGATTAAAAATACTATTAACATCATCGCATTAGGTGCCCACTAACTAGTTCCGGAGATGGTGGTGGGTTTTGTGGGGGGTATGGCTAACAGCCCCATGGACGTCGAAGGGGGTGGGGTGGGGGAGCATTGGGTTGGGTAGCCTACTTACTTGGTGGGATGATTGATAGAGCGGCCATTTTTAACTTCGTAAACGTAGGGTATGGTGTGCAATTGGAGCTGATGGCCGGTGGTTGGACAGACGCACGGACCCTTTTTGGAGACGTCGTAACGTAACAGGGGGAGCCGGAGTTGGGATTGTTATTATTATTTTTAATGGGGATCGATCACCTTTTTATCCTCCCCACCCACACCTTTTCCCCGTACCCAATAAAAACCAGGGTTCATATAAAAGGGCGGGGGCAGGATGTGTGCCCCCTGGCCGCCTCCGTTGTTTGTTTGACGTCTCTTTTCTCTCTCCCTTGCTCTCCACTTAAAGCTCTCCCCTGCGCCCTCTGCTCGCAGAAATCGCCGTCCCAACCCAAATAGCTCTCCACCAGTCCGCACTAGTGCTCGCCCCCGCGACCCATCTGCTCATCTTGTTGCTGCCAACAATCTTATCTCATCGCGTCTGCCGATATTATTGCTCCTTCATCGACCCGCAAAGCCCTCACAGCCTCCCATATCCACCCTCTCCCACCCATCCCCTGCCCTCCTCTCCACCTGGTCGGGCGGTTCCCCTCCGTCTTCTGCTGCTGTTTTCGGGGATTTCGGAACGGAAGCGGTGTGCGGGCTTGACCGGGCCAGAGCGGGGATGGCGGAGGAGCTCAACGGCGCGGAGTTCTGGCTGCCGCCCGAGTTCCTGACTGATGATTTCTTCGCGGAGAAGGGCGGTGAGGGTGATAGTACGGATGACGGCGGCGGCGGATGTGATCCCTGCTTCCCCACCGAGTTCCCCTACCAGTGGGGGTACGGGTCGGACCTGAGTTCGCCGGTGGACTCCATGACTGGGACGGAGAGCAGCGACGAGGAGGACTACATGGCCGGGCTGGCCCGGCAGATGTCGCAGCACTCCCTCCAGGGCGACGAGAAGGGTCCCCCCTTTGGTCTCGGGGCGGACAACCCAAAGGTACGATTTTTAACTAGTAGACCTCCTCCCTTCTTCGTTTTGAACTGCTTTTGTCATGGGTTTCCTCTCCTCTTCTTGGTATCTCCGAACTCTGCTCTGTGGGGCTTCTTCGCATCTGGATCTTTGTTTCTGGGGCAGACGTCCAGGTTCTCTCTCTCCTGAACTGAACTCGATGGTTTTGTGGATGCTTCCGTAGGGGATGTCCATGGTGGGTTCGCCCCAGTCGACCCTTTCCGAGGTGTGGACCGGGAACTCGTCGAGCCGGGAGAGCTCCAACGGACCCTCTCTCGTCTCATCTCCGCTCTCCTCCGCCCTTGAGCAGCATAAGGACGACGCTTGGGATACGCTCGACGCCGCGACTCGGCAGATGGCGCACAAGGAGAAGCACTGCGACGAGGGGGACCAGCAGCCGGAACATGGCGGCCGTGGCCTCCTGGGGACGCCTCCGAAGAATCCATCTCCACCAGCCCCCGTGGCCGTCCCGAAGAACGGCACCACCGGCTACTTCGCGAGCCCGTCCTTGACCCAGCAGCAGCTTCAGGTTAAGCAGGTAGGATCAGTTCAGATTTGCTGACCGGCGGTCTCGAATCGTTGCCAACGACTTTTGTGGTTCGGACATCTCAGTCTTTTCTTTTTCTTGCCTGCAGTTTCAGCAGCACATGGTGAAGCAGCAAGGAGGGGGCGCCTGGGGCCGGCCGAAGAGGCCAAAGGGTGGGATTGGATCCGCCGGCGGCAGGACGGCGCGGCCGCTGGGTCTGCCTGCGGTAGCCTGGCCGCCGCTCCAGCAACAGGCTGGGTCGGGCATGAGGGCCGTGTTCCTCTCTCCTGCTTCAAAGAAGGAGTCCTGCGGCACCGGCGTGTTTCTTCCCCGGACGGCCGGCAACCCCACCGAGTTGCGGACGAAACCATGTAGGACTCGCCCCCACTTGTGTCGCTTCGTTCGGGCCCGGAGCCCCTGTTCCAAGATTGGATCTTGCACCTTGCTTCTCTCTGTTTTTCGTTATGGGATTCGTCGTCTTGATTGCTGTCCTTGTTCCCATCCGCAGCCTGTTCTACTGTCCTGCTTCCGGCGAGAGTTGTGCAGGCCCTGAACCTTGATCTGAATGAGATTGGAGCCCATCCTCGCTTCCCCGGGGGATTTGTGCTCGATCGTGGTGAGTGGTCTACCCATCTCTTCCTCTTCTTCTTCTTCTTCTTCCCTGCATCCCCTCTTTCCCGTCATTAAATTTTGTTATTTTTTTTTCTGAGAAATTTGGAGATTTGTTAACATTGGGAATGGTTTTTGAATAGTTTAAACTGTTCATGATGATACCATCCTCTGTGTGTGCAGATGCCATGGCGGCCCGGAGCAACGCGGCGCTTCTGAGGAAGAGGGCCCAGCGTCCCCAGCCAGCACCTGCCAGCCGCCATCATCGAGAGGCCTGCCTCCCGCCGGAGTGGACATATTGATGCCCACTTCTTTTACGCTACGTTCAATCCTTTACCACACTAGACTGTATGTTGCACTAGAATGTAGAGGTAGATGAATTGGTAGAGATGGTGATTACAGAAGAAACCAGTACAAAAGAGTGTAGAGGATGGTTCTTTATAGGTAGGAAGATTCTTAAACATACTTATTAATAGGTTTGTGGGTGGATGGTTGGAGCGGGGGGTGGGGGGTTATGGCATGGGGCAAAGCCATGGGGCATCTTAAAAACAATCACCACTGTGTAGGGCACCATCCTGGTTTTGCTCCATAGGCTTTGGGGAAAGTAAGAAAAATAAGTGGGTTGGGTTTGGGAGGGGGAGGGTACTTTTGGAATAAGGTTTCCACGCCCATAGCTATAGAAGGCAGCTAGAGGGATACGTGGCGACAACCCCCTCTTTTTTTTTAAATGTCCTATTTCTCAGCTTTTGTCTCCGGAACACCAAGAGGGGCTTCTCTGGGAGGAGAGGAAAAAGCCTTGTTTGTTGTGTGCTTTCACCACCGATGGAAGAAAATAAGCAGGCAATCAAGTGATTTGTTTGATGGATATATATGTATTTATATATATTATGAATGTACATGTTCGAGGGAGAGAGAAAAAAGAGAAAAAAGTAAAAGTAAAAGAAGGGCGTGAATGCAAGTTGCAAGGTGGATCGTGGATGATGTCTGTACGGATCACTCCGATGATATGTGGACTAATGTACATGGCTTTTCATAATGTATGTGATGCTAAAAGAAATGGTGGGGTTCAAATAACACAGCTTTGTCCTTTGATGCCGTCGTGCTTTTGGGGTTCGCAAACGTTGAACCAGCTCAGATTTTTCTTAACTCATTACCAAAGATGGGTTCATGAGTCCTCATCTTTTGTACTCCCTGCCCTGTTTTGTTTTACGCTTCTTATTATGTCATCTTAACGTTGATTACTTGCACCGTTTCTTAAATAATCTTGGTAAGACATTTAGTTGAAAGTATATAGGTGGAGAAAGCTATGTTGTCTTGGCAAAAGGGGGGGGGGGTTTGAAAGATAGATGGGGTTTAGGCAGGTTCTGTTCGGAGAATCTGCTGGTTGTTGCGGTTCTGATTCTACACAAGCGGGCTAAGTGGCTAAGGTGGGTTGGGGCTTACGGTATATATGGTTAGCAGAGTACGGATTTGTTTAGAATAGTTCCCTTAATTAATTGATTTGATTAATTAAGCTATGCCTCGTGACGCTAAGCATCATGCCTAGGAGAATGCGGAAGTGGTCGCTTTAGCGAGAAGGATGACGTGTGAGCGGCTACTTTTTGTTTTCTCGATGGGGTATCTTTGTTTTTTTTTTTGCCCAGCCCCTTTTTGCGTGGATGCCCAGGCGTCTTGTTGGTACACGTGTCAGTTTAGTCTCGGGGAAATTCTAGATTCCGGAAGTGTTGAGTGGTCATTTGTTTTAACGCTCCTTGGTGTTAAGCCGCATGCATGTGGATTAACTACCGATCGAGCTAATAAATAGTGAGCCATAGCGCAAAAGTCTAGCCCATGTACGTAAGGTGAAATCATATAGAAGGTGGCGGGGAAGGTCCACAAAGGTGATGTGGGGGTGTTTTCTGATTGGAGGGGGGGGGGTGTCGTTGAGCTAGAGGTGCTTTGGGGGAAGTATATATTTAGTACTCCTCCATGTTCTGGCATGTTCTGCGGCCTCGGTTCAACTTGTTTTGTTTCTATAAAACAGTGGATCCACAGTCGCGGGACGTCACGTCAGCTGCGAATCTTTCTACTGGGTTAAATGGATCGACTAATATGTCGTCCGGCCATTCGTGATCGTCTCTATCTAACCTGGTGGTCGCACCAAACCTTCCTTGTGGTAGTGAGACTCGTACGTAGGTCGACTACCCGCTCTCTACTCTACACCTCGTTCGTCGACCCATGTGGTGGTGGTTACGGAGAACTATATATTGCTGTGGAGAGATCTACCCCACGCTGCATGTGTGGATCTACTGATCTTCCTCCCGTGCAAATGGTTCTGACGATCGAGTGCACCCGAGACAGAGGGAAACGAACACCGCGTGAAAGGAAATATGGGGGATCCACAACATCTCCATAATCCCCCCCAATTCCTCTATTTGGAATAATAGAAAGCACCGAGTGTCGGCATGCATGTTGCAGTGGGGAGGGAATTAAAGAAGAAGAAAGGAAGAGCTAGCCCCCAGTGGGGGGAAGGCTAATTTCCCAGGTCACATGCAGAGAGGGTGTCTGCTCGTGGGTCGAAGCCACCATGGTGGGTGGCCAAGTGCTGTCGAGTTGCGTCCTCCATTCATATTGGCTGCCGGCCCCGGCGCGCGTCTGGGCTAGGCTGCGGCGTCGGTGGGTCGGCCCATGTGATCTTGTTCATCTGCATGTACATACCTTCTCAAGAGTAACTTTGGAACGCGACCACAAGATATATTCCCCTTTCCCCCCCCACACCACCTTTGTTTTGGTTTTCCTCTTGAATTTTGAACAGAGACTGCCTTTAGCTTGATCTGCAAAACTGTTGGTCGCTCTCTTAATTCTTGATAAGCTGTATAGTTCTTGACGGCGGGAGAGAATTGCACCAATGATAGGTGGTGGGTGTGGGTGCCGTCCAAGATCCTGCTTGCACGTCTCTCTAACCCGTCACTTTCTGGTAAAAGGGGCGATGGCTCCCCGTGGGTCCACGACCCGGTGGTGACGGTGATCCTTCGGCCAATCTGGTCCGTGTTTCGACGATGATGGATGGGTCGATGCTGTGAAATCGGGGTCCACCCAGATTCCAACGCAGTGTTCCGTGGGAAGAGGGGAGGAATCCCATTGTTTGAGTCGAGTCCCCAGATTCTTGATAATTTTAATCACGCATATATATATGTGTGTCAAATATATACGCCATCCGGGGCATGGAATTACGACATATGGACACGAATAAAATGGACATCAAACGTGACTTGGGCCACACGAGGACAAGAAAGGTACTGCAGGCATATAATGGCCCAGTTGTAATAGCTAGGACGATGCTTTCAACCTCAGGTAGTTGTTTTTAACGAGAGACAGTGTCATGATCTGTTTTCCACTTAATTAAGAAGTGTTTCTCATATAGCGTGACCTTGTGGATTGTTTGAGAGGAGAATTTTATGGTACAGAACAGAAATATATATATATATATATATATATATATATATATATATAGGGGGATGATCAGGTGGTGTCGGCACCACCTGATGACGGCCTCACCTCCCCCTCTCATTCGTCCCCCCTCATAAATGCATGGGGGGGGGGGGGGGGCGTTGAGAGGGGGGTGGGGCCGGCACCAGGTGGTGCCGGCACCACCGGGTAACCCCCCATATATATGGTGCCGGCACCACCGGATAACCTCTCATATATATATATATATATATATAGAGAGAGAGAGAGAGAGGAGATGTTTACATGGTTCTATGTGAACGTTCCCATGGGGCGGCATCTCATCCGTTCAAATCCCGTGAGAACATGACATATGATGATGAGTAATATTCAAATTAAATATTATCAGGTTGTGGTCTACCGTTCTATCTTGCTCGCTAAAGGGCAAAGCAGAAAGCAGATGTGTGGTGCAACCGCCCTCAGGTGCTCTCTTCTCTGATAATATAATGAGCTTGGTGGACCATAGCCGCCTTCCAATTACAGGTAATTAAACTGCCTTCTCCGTCCCACATCGATATATATGAACCTGGTTTCCCGGCCCTCGCCTTGGAAAAGGGGTTAATTAATTAAGCATCGGATGTAGGCGGACTCCTTGGATAAGAGCTATCGCCCCTAGTGTTTTTTTATTTAAACTGTTTGGAAAAACTAATGAGAGTCTCAAATAGACCATATATATATGGAAGACATCTGGTTCTTATAAAGATAAAGGAGAAAATAATGAGGCCATCAACCCAAGGTGAATAATATCATGACTGATCACTGGTTAGTTCTTAATAATTAGAATGGGAGCGTTTCTTTCATTTTAATCCATTTTTGTATGACTATTAATTCTTGGGCGCCCTTGACGACGCCGCTTATGATCTTCCTCGGAAGCTAGACCTAGCTGCTATGTTCTATTTGCAATGATGGGTGCGACATTAATCTACTTCAATGTATTTGACAAGCCTATATACGTACGACTGCGCATTTTGGAGACACGATTATTATACGAAAACAAGGGTTGCTCGCGACGTCAAAAGGAGGGTAAATTTTCTATACATTCCTCAAATTTCTTTAAGGTTCATCCATGGGGGCCGCCGTATCCTGGAACTTCAACCAGATTTTGAGTCCTGTAGGGAAGCATCCGCCGTGGCGTGCATGACAGAAACAACAATTAATGGCCATCAAAAGAACCTCCTCTCATGATGGTCATATATATATTCCACACAAATTAAGCAACATCTCGGTTGCTCAACACTACTAGTTGAGACCTCGCTTTCGCGATTACAGGTGGGGGCACGCGGACCTGGGCAGGTCAGCGCGTCGTGCATGGTGGAACAGTACTCTTATGGGGATCCATGGCACGAAGGGTGCCCGCCGGTAATTAGGTTTTATACGCCGGCGATTATCTGAGAGGATCTGAGTATATATATATATATATATATATATATATAGGGAGATGTCCACATGGTGCCGACCCCATAATAATTTGTCATGGAACCGATATCTGGGCCCTTCATCTAGTACGCCCTCCACCTCTCAGATGCTCACCTCGCAGATGAAAGGTCCAGATGTCGACACGGGGCAAATTACCATGAGATCGGTACCATGTGAACATCTCCCATGTAGGAGGAATGCTTCTACAGTGGTACAGACGATATATGGATGGCTTCTTCGTGCTGGTTGGGGATGTCGAGGACCACATCGCGTCCCAGAATTGTGCCGGTGGGCAGGAACATACAGCTCTCCGCGGTTTGCCGGAAACAAATTAACCAAAGTCGGCAGCCGCATCCAGGATCACCACATGCTTGTTGTTCACTCTTGTTTCCCTTCAGCTGGCCCTGCCCACATCATCACATGAAGGCTCACCACTTCTGATGACTAATTAGTAATCATTATATGCCATATGGGACGCAGTGGATCACGTACGCACGGCGTCCTAGTGGTTGACACATCAGATCAGACTTGTAGGGAAAGTACTCTTATTTCTGCGCTGAAATGTGATATTTTGCGCAAAAAATCTCAACTTCTTACTTGTAAACTAAGTGGTAAAACATGTCGAAAATGAGCGAGTGTTGGAGAAATGTTTAGCATGCAAACGCATAAGCACACGTACGAATGTGCAAATATATGTCTATACTTGAAAAATAATTTAGATCGAGGAGAATGTTATGGTACTATACCTACCTCATTTTTTGTGATCATTTCATTTTTTATTCTCATTTTATAGCTATCTTATTTTGATACTGGATTGTTGACATGATGTTTTTTGTTCAAGCTTAAATTCGATATCTTCGAACCCAAGGGTTGCAGGATTCTAGTTGTTCTTTCCTTGTTCCTTGAGCTGGCTTCTCCACATCACACCGCCCGGTGCACGTTTGTGTTCCCCGTTTTGGATCAGCCTTCACCATATATGTGAGAGCTCCCTATCTCTCTCCACACACACACACACACACACACACACACACAGAGAGAGAGAGAGAGAGAGAGAGAGAGAGAGACTGCGTTTTTAAGAACACGCACCTTGATAGAGGTAACATGTTACAGCAGGGATGACAGAGGGTAAGATGGGATTGCTAACAACTCTTCAAATCCGATCTTTCACGATTTCAAGATCGGACGGCGGAAACTGTTTGCAGCCTCACTGGATGGCCGGCCCCATCCCTAATATTTTCTTTAGTGTCACTTATAAGGAAATAAATAATCTTGATCTGAGGACTTTGTTTTTATATGAGTTGATCATTCTAAATTATACTTAATATTATCCATAATATATATATGAATTTAAATTATCTCTTTTACATGTGTAACTGTAGATTGCTGCCATTAATTAATTAGACACTATAAACTGCCGCCAAATAAATGTACTAACTCAAGTTCAAACTAACTGAAGTTCAATAAATATCTTAATTAATGTCTAGTGCAAAAAGGGCCATGTTACGTAAACATAACTGCAAAAAAGTCCTTTCATTATGAGTTGTCGTCTATTAATTTTTGGACAACACTGAATCATGAGAATATATATACATTTCTGCCTCATGTTCACATATATAATAAGGTTATTTTAATCAATATATTTACCCAAACCTGGGCAATCTATCATCATGCTGCGATGGAGTCTATCATAATTCGGTCATCTTTGAGATTTTGCTGATCGATGCTGCTTGCCTTCAAGTCTCTGGACACATGTTTTTTGGAGTAATTATTCGCTATGCTCTAAGAAGAACGCGCGTCTCTCCATGTCGAGGAGACTGGGACCTTGTAAGCTCCATACAACCCACTAATTTCAAATGTTTAATGCTGATTCGTTTCTGTAACTAATTTCCATCACTGACCTTTCGTATTGTAAACAAAAGTAAATCGTTTTTGGCACGATTCTAATGCTTAATTAATGCATGCTTATATAGGTCCTATATATAATTAAGCGAGGCTGTATAACCTGGACGTGTCGGGATTCCTGGGTAAATGGGTGAATCGGTCGAGGTTTGGATTCATTTTACATTTAGAGGTTGTTTAACATGCATGTCGTACGTTATAAAGTAATGTAAAATATTGGTTTTAAAATTCATCAAAATATCTTTTTTGATTTTAAGGTCACCAATTCTGGTTTTCAGTAATTTTAAAATCAGCAAAATAATTATGACATATTACATATTGGATGAAAATTAAGTTAAGACGTTGCAGTTAAATCTGCAGGTTGATTTAAACATAAAGCTTATTTGACCTACAAATGATGTTTAGATTGCACGAGACTTTCTCCGGTCTGCGGATAAGATAGTAAATTATTAACATGTAAAAGAAAGGAGCTAATGCATTATACAATATCCAGCTCAGTTCAAGAAAGAATAGTGAAAAATATAGTTGAGCAGGGGAAAATACGTCTAGCCCAACACGGCCCAATAACATCACACCCATTACGTTCTAAGGTAGCCAGACTTGTAGCCGTTGTCACCAACAGACCAATTATCCTGACGCGTACGTGACCCAATTGAGGCCCATCAAAGACTGGCGAGTCCACGGGCAAGATATGTGCATCTGTGCATTTCAGATGCCGTGAGATTCGTCAACAGACGAACGTTGAGACTGTCGTTACGGGATTTATCCCGACGAGAATTGCGCCCACTCCGTCGAGATGCTCGCCACATTATCTTTCCTCAGAGAGCGGACGAGTAAGTAACGGATGATATCCACGGTCAAGCAATACACTGCTCCACTAATCACGCCATCACTAAGTCATGGAATAGATGATGTCACTGCAACTGATATAAATAGGCTCCTAAATAGATCTAGAAGGGGATCTACACACACGAAGAGGGGGCTACTATGTAGAGCATAAACAATGTTGAGAGAAGGGGAGATTAAAAATTCTCCACCGAGTTTCCCCATACTCCAATCACGTCGTCGAGCATTCCTCACGTCATCGAGCAATTCTCGTACCCGGAGTCAGTTAGGATTAAAGCTCTTATTATGTGTTAACTAATTTGACCCTCTCACATAGAATGTCTTACTCAACCGTGGTTAGGATACATTATCAAAATAAAAAATCTGAAAATACAATGAATAACTCATCCAAGTCCACCCAGATTAGCCTAGTATAACATGTTATCAAAGTAATCTTAATTGACAGAAAATCTCTCACTTGAATCTTAAAATCTTGAAGAGTTTCTCTAAAGACCTATTTAATTATGGTGAGTCCATAAGTGTAGAGGGTCCATAAGTATAGAGGTACCCCAATCTTGACTTCTCCCACTTATGTGCAGCATCTAAGTAGGATTCAAGTTTCTCTTTCACATCCTACGTCCCCACCCCGCCTAGTTACTAATCGTTGACTCGATCTGTTCCTTTGACGGAAGAAACAGCGAAGTGGCACCTGAAGTTTTTTAAGTGACATATCCTCACCGCCATCGAGAGATGCTATGACGTGATCAATGGTTCACATCATTTGGCCATTTTTCCGTCCCTGCAAAACTCCAATGTCCAGATTCAATGTTTATCAGACTGGCTTTCTTATCGTAGATCGAGAGTTGTGCCGCTGGTGGCGTCTTGAGGTGGAGAAAAGTATATTAGAGCACTTCCACGTGGCTCAATTTCAGAGTTTCATTAGGTTAGACTCTTCCCTTTTTGTCTTATTAAAGGCCCATCCAAACTACGTACATATCTATATATAGTGTCCGATTAATTGGACAACTAAAATATAAAAAAATATCATACATCTGGGTACATCATAAATAATTAAGCCATCACTTTTGACCCCATTAAAAATGGTGTATATTTTTTCAATCGTCTGATTAATTATCGAATTATACGGATATGCAGATTTGATGGAGACTAGCAAATTAACATGACGATATACATTTATGTACTGTTTGTTTTTAGAAATACGTACACTGCCCGGAGAGGGGAGATGTGGCAGGTGAAGGTGCTCAATGACCCACGGTCGTGGGCCGTCACGTCGGTTAATGGATTCTGTGCTATATAAGTTAGGTGGGAGAGCTGTCGCTTCCCTACAGTTGTACTTCGGGACCGTGAGATTCGTACGACGACTACCTGCTGGTATCTACCATGCGCGCACCACCTCGTTGGCTGACTCACGTGTCTGGGTCGAGAAACTTACCCGCTCCGTTCCACTCTGGGATCTACGTACCTTAATTAACTCCTCCTGTACAAATGGTCTACCCCCATGCGGCGCACGCGAGACACGTAGAGAGAAACAAACACAACGTAGGGGAAGACGTACGGGGACAAATCTCCAACGTCCTCCCTTCCACTCTGGGATATACAGAAGCACCGTGAGTGTCGGTGGCATGTTGCCCCGGGAACTATGGAACCCTCGCCCGGTGGCATGGCCTGGGACATGTATCTGCATGCGCACGAGTGGAAGAACCGTGGTGGGTGGCGAAGTCCTGTCGTCGGAGTACATCCCTCCATTCATATTGGACCTGGCACGGCGCTGTGTCGGGTTGGAACGCTAATTTTTAGGATATTTTACATATTAATTAGGTCAAACAAATTTATAGGGTGTTTGGTTATTTTTTTTATCTCTTTTTTATCTCAAAATAAAAAAAAGAGAATAAGAGATCCTCTAATCCCGCTTGATGTTCTTCTCTTAAATTTTAGAGAGAGAATCTCATCCTGTATAAATCTTCGTAAACAAAAAAAGTCTGGAACAATTTTTTTTGGAAAGCGCCCACGATGTCTCGTGATGACTCGGGACTCCCTCTCCCTCTCACGTGCGACCCCCCTCTCTCCCTCTCACGCGCGGCCCCCCTCCCCGGTGGCCCCTCCCCCCCTCCCCCGCGACCCTGTGGCTCCTCCTCCTCCGGCACTGGATGCAACTCGACGGCGTCACCGACGACGGCACCCTTCGCTCCGCCGCCATCTTCTGCCACTGCAGCGGCGAGCGCCCCATCAGCACCCCAACCCCCTTCCTTCTCGTACGAATAGCGCACCACCACCACGGGGCACACGGAGTGATGGACGCAGTCGAGCTCGAACGCGTCTACTTCGTCATGGAGCACGTCCGCGGCGGCGAGCTCTTCGCTCGTGTCAAGCACGGCAGCCTCGACGAGGCCCAGGCCCGCCGCTACTTCCAGCAGCTCGTCTTCGCCATCGACTTCTGCCACTCCCGGGGCGTCTCCCATCGCGACCTCAAGCCCGAGAACCTCCTCCTCGACGACGCCGGCGAACTCAAGGTCACCGACTTCGGCCTCTCCGCCCTCCCCGAGCAGCACCGCAACGACGGCCTATTCCACACCTCCCCGCGGCCCCCCTCCCCTGCGGCCTGCTTGTAACGACCCGAGAATTCGATTACCGGGAAGGCCCGATAACCCGAGACTCGCACCACCACCCACGAGTCCGAAAACTCGGAAGGATTAGAAGGATGGTGTGGAAACTACGCAAGTATCACAAGTAATTGCAGAAGATAAATTAACATTTTACATGGTCCACAATAGAAAATAACAACAACAGTAGTCCACGACTAGTACAGAGACAAGAAAGAAAAGTACAGCTACACGGGACATACCCCAGCTCTGACCTCTGGCACTACCTCTGGGCACCCGCACCACGCTGCACCCCAGACGCGCTCCCCTGGGGCGGCGCCTCACCTGAAACACGGTGAAAACACGTAGGGAATGAGTCTCGGAACAAGACTCAGTAGGGATCACTCGAACCCTACCTCGTAAAACGAGAAATCACTACACTAGCGGTAGGAGAGTATCTCGGAAAGGAAAGCCCTGTACTCAACAGAACCAAGGTCTTACGGCACGCAAACCGACACGCGTGCCACGGTGAGACAACCGAAGCTCAACGGTCGACCCGGCAAAACCCGAAGGTCGGAAACACACGACTGACAGTCTGTCACTCCGTACTCGACAGGAGTATCTCCCACTAGAAGCACAGCTGGTAGCGTCCCCTGACGTCTTACACCGCGCCGCAGGTGAACCGCCTGGCGTGGTAGCTCCTACCAAAGGCACGAACACCGTACAAGGAACCACAAACAAGTGACTAGCTGGGGTCACGCCCGTCGACGTGGGTCCAACCGCCCCCAACCACGTGTGCACACACAGACCGTGCGTCCCTAGTCTAGTACTCTGACCGGTTTTTCCCTCAACCGGACTCTGGCTGCTAGACGCGGGGCCCGACGGTAACCGGTCCACAAACCGTCTCAAAGGGTGAGTGCCCGTACACCACTCCCAGGTGAGACAAGCATCCCGTACTGGTGGGCTACGACTAGTGGAGGGTCACTAAAGGAGTAGACTCTCAAGTCAACGGAAAATAACGTCACAATCGCAGGTACGCGGAATGCTCCTTGTACCAATACCATCACACAGCGACACAAGCCGAATTCACCACCTCCCGGGACCCCACGGCACCCTCACGTGTGGCCCCCGCAACATGCCCAGCATCAGTCAGACCACGGGTCAGCTCAGGGATCGAGAATCGCTCATCCGGGACTCGAATCGGCAAGGGATGGAGACGCGGTCGCCGGAGGACCGCCTCCTGTAGTCGCGGTCTGCTCTGGACCGCGACCACACAGTCGCAAGAAAAAATGAACGCGGTCACCTGGTGACCGTGTTCACACAGTAGCGGTCTACAGGAGACCGCGACTAAAAACCAACGGTCAAATGCCTCGGGATCCGTCCCGGTCCCCTCGGTGAACGTGGTCGCCCCCAGACCGCGACCAACAGTCACGGTCTGTCACAAGACCGCGTCCGCCCACCGACACTCTAAAGCCCCAACGGTTCAAAACCTGCTGAAAGCAGTCCCCGCCAGACCGCGACCTGTGAAAATGGTCACTGGTGGACCGCGATCACCTCGAAAAATCGAGAACGGCGGGAAATGGCCTAAAACACCATTCCACGCCCCAATCACCCCCGGGTGATGGGGAAACAAAGGGGGAACTCGTCCCCACGCCCAAGAGCATCGAATGATGCCCCCAAAACTCCAAATGGCACGGTAAAACTCTAGATCGGCACTCAAAGCCCCAAAGCATGCATTTCCCGTCCCGAGCTCAAACGAACCCCTCTCGGCTCCCCGCCGGCCTAGAAATCACGGGAAAGGAAAGCACGGAGATAGAGGATCGTCACCCTACCTCGGGGTTGTCCGAAACGTGGCGGATCGCCGCCGATCCTCAAGAATCGCTTGAAACTTCACGAACTCCCCACGCCCTCACCGAGCACCGAACACTGCCACGATCACCACGCCGCCGCCTATGCCACGACGCCGTCGCCTTGCCGCGTCCGTAGCCGAAGGGGATGGCGCCGGGGCTAGCACCGGAAGAGGGGGGCCGGTCACGGTGGAAGCGCTCATGGGAGAGAAGGGAGGAAGAAGAAGAAGAAAGAGAAAGTGAAAAGAAAAAGAAAAAGAAATGGGAATATATAGAAAATCTGATTTTCAAAAAAATACAAAAAAATAGAAAATTACGTTTTCGGAATCCTCGGAACGCACCGATCGCAACGGTACCACTCGTGCCTAGGTGAACGACCCGGTCCACCCGCAGGGAGCTTCCGAAGAAAAAACTGAAACCCGTATCGGAAATCGGAAAACACACGCGAAAAAGCCGTGGAAGGCCTCCGGGCCTCCGAAACAACTCCGGATCGCATCGATCCGAAAACGAAAGATGTCCAAAACGAAATTTCGGACACAACGGAGCAAGACACTCCGAAAAACCAGATCCGGGACCCACAAAGAGGGATCCGAAAGGTCCGGGATATTACAGCCCTCCCCCTTAAGGAATTTCATCCTCGAAATTGAGAACAACCCAAGGGAAAAGAAGAGGAAGACTCACTCAAACAGGTACGGGAACTGCTGACGCATCTCATCCTCATGCTCCCAAGAAGCCTCACCACCAGAGTGCCGCTGCCACACCACATTTACCAAGGGGATGACCTTGTTCCGCAGGCGCTGCTCTCGCCTATCCTCCACGCGGATCGGAAACTCTGGGAGAGAAAGATCTGGAGTCACCTCTGGCCAAACAGAAATCTCAAGCACATGAGAGTCATCGGGCATATACTTCCGCAACATCGAGACGTGGAACACGTCATGCACCGACGCCAACTCAGGGGGTAACTGCAACCGGCAAGCAACCTCACCGATGCGCTCCAAAATCACAAAAGGACCAATATAGCGGGGACTCAGCTTCCCACGCCATCCAAAACGCATCACCCCCTTCATCGGAGAAACTCTCAAGAACACATGATCGCCCACGACGAACTCGAGGGGCTACCACTTACGGTCAGCATAGCTCTTCTGCCGACTCTGGGCCGCCAACATGTTCTGACGAACCAGGTGCACAACATCCACACATTGCTGCACCAATTCCGATCCCGTCAAAACACGCTCACCCACCTCAAACCAATCAAGTGGAGTCCTACACGGACGCCCGTACAAGGCCTCATAAGGAGCCATGCCGATGCTCGAATGATAGCTGTTGTTGTAGGCAAACTCCACCAACGGTAGGTGATGAATCCAACTCCCCTGCCACTCCAGGCAGCAGGATCTCAGCATGTCCTCCAACGTCTGGATGGTCCTCTCAGACTGACCATCAGACTGAGGATGATACACCGAGCTAAATGCCAACTCCGTGCCAAGAGCTCGCTGGAAACTCCTCCAGAATCCAGAAGCGAAGCGCGGATCCCGATCCGACATGATCGAAATGGGAACCCCATGCAACGGCACGATCCGCTCCACATAAAGACGAGCCAACTTGGACACGCTCCAGCTGACTTTGACCGATAACAACCGCGTCACCTTTGTCAGCCTATCCACCAGCAACCAAATATTGTCCTGCCCACTCGGGGCCCTCGGCAATCCCACCACGAAATCCGTGGTCACGTGGTCACACTTCCAAGCAGGAACATCTAAGGACTGGAGAGTACCTCCTGGTCGCTGATGTCCGCCTTCACCTGCTGACAGGTCAGGCACCTGGCCACAAACTCGGCGACATCTCTCTTCATGCCAGGCCACCAGAACTACCTTCGCAAGTTCCGATACATCTTCGTTGCACCCGGGTGTACGGTGTGTGAACGCGTCACGTGGTGGAAAGAGAGAGAGATGTGGTATTTCCCTCTCTCTTTAATAAAGGGTGAAAGAAATGAGGACAAAAATAATGGAAACGCGCGCTGTAGGGGATATGGACGAACGGTGGACAAGTACGACCTACAGATGACACTCTAGTTGAGACAGAGAGAATTTAGACTGGCCGAACTCCGGTACGTGGCGGAGATAGGGGTCCGAAGACCCTCTCGCGCAAACTGAACCCCTTCCCGGTTGGCGTGACCCACCGTTCCGAGAGCAGCTTTTCAAATACCGAATTCGAGTCTTGGGACTCTATGTAATAGAAGTTGACAGACGGAAAGACACGTAGACTCGAATTTGTAACGGTATATCACTCCTCGGACAGTTACAAGAACAACATGAATAAAAGCACACCACCGCAGGACATTGGTCTTTGCGGGGTTTTAACAACAATATTGCAATATGAACAGTAATTAATATGTGTACATATAGAAACCACCGCGAGACATTGGCCTTAGCGAGATTTTTACAGCGACATAAATAATAAATATAAGCATATATATAAACCACCGCGAGACACTGGCCTCTGTGGGATTTTTACTATAACATAAATAATAAGTATAAGTATATATATAGACTACCACGAGACATTGGCCTCTGCGGGGTTTTTACTATAGCATAGATAATAAATATAAGTATATATATATATATAAACCACCACGAGACTTTGGCCTCTGCGGAGTTTTCACTACGATATAGATAATAAATATAAGTATATATATATATATATATATATATATATATATATATATAAATCACCACGAGACTTTAGCATCTGCGGGGTTTTTATTATAACATAGATAATAAATATAAGTATATATATAAACCACCAAGAGACATTGGCCTCTGCGGGGTCTTTACTATAATATAAGTATATATGACAGGAAAGGAAAAGTGATCAAATAAACCGCCGCGAGATGTTGTTCTCCGTGGGATTTTAAAGCGATGATAGGGGAATGCTGGAATTAAATAGTTAGGGGTTAGAAAGTAAAGTGTAGAAAATGAAACACTGAAATTGAAATGGTCGCGGGAGGTGACCCACCGCACAAGTTAGGAATTAGATATACAGAAAGTAAACGACAGAAACCGCCGCGGGGAATAATCCTCCGCGCGGGTGAGGCCAAAGACAGAAGAAGATGACCGCTGCGGGAAGTAACTCTCCGCAGGTGTTATTAAAAACGAAGATGATCAAAATGAAGCGCGCGTTAGGAATTTTATGATCGTCAGGGACCGAGGGTCCCGAGTGGATTGATCGCTTTCGCCTTTGACACGGGGTTATGCAGGCTCCATCTTCCTCTTCTTTCGACAGGCCGAAGAAGAGGGCCTTTAATTGGTTACCCCTACACAGAGAATAAACAGAGCAGAACTTGTTGGTGAGAACGACGGCAGTGTAGTACCAATCCTTAGATAATAAAACTGTAAATAACATAAACGAACACGTACCTGGTTGGTGGTGTTTAAAACCCCTTTAGAACTAAAGGGTATGAAATGTCATGATGAAATGCACAAACACAAAGATACTCACAAGCGAGGCCCTCTCAGAGAGAAAGGCATGGCACATATGTTAAATGATGCATGCAACATGATTAATTGACTAAATAAAAATAAGAGAGGGGAGAAAAGCTTATCGAGGGAGGCCGGCGACGAGCTTTGAGAAGAGCTTCAATAGCACGAGCACAGTACGACCAAGGAGCTTCAGAGCGGACTTCAGAAACTAGTTAAGCCGGACATAAGAACACACACACACACAAACATATACATATGAATGATAAATATACTTATGTAAACATATACTTAGACATATTAAAGATATTTAACATATACATAAACACACACATATATAAACATATTCGTAAATTGGTCGAAATAAAAGAACAAGAATTTGAGAAAGAAGGCAAGAAAGGGAGAGAG